>BSAI01000096.1:19185818-19271834 GCA_036245035.1 Adrianichthys oophorus
AAAAAAAAAAAAAAAAAAAAAAATTAATAACTGCGGTTTGTGCCTGGCCTGAATTATATGACACCAAGTATTTTATGCATCGAAATAGAACTGTAAAAGAAAAAGCTGGGAGCAAGATTTATGAAATTTGGACAGTTTCGACATTTTGTACCAAGCCTCTTACAACTGTAGGCTGCATACATGCGCAAGTAAATACTAGAAAAACTAAAGTAAAAGAAGGCCCTCCCTTAAATAAAAGGTAAAAAAGTATCCCTACTTATTCGGTGTGAACTCCGTATGCTAAAAGTGCATACGGTGAAACCGAGTATAGCATGTTCTAGAATGGGCCACACATGCTTAGTGTGGGCGTAGCTTTGGACTTACAAACACTGAATGATAATATGACAAATGACGTGATCAATAATGATGTTGTGCAAAAAACATTTTGCTTTCTGAGAACAATTCACCATGGCTTTTTCTAAACTCTAGAATCAAAAGGTACCTTTATATTTTATAACATAGATTTTATGTTTGTGATAAACTTTGCATAAAAAGTCTCATCTAGATTAAACATGTCAACTTCTTCTGTGCATGTACCATTTCAAATAAAAATAATCCACTAGCAGAGGATGTAGTCAGATTGATGTCACGCTCCGCCTCCCATTTGATGGCCTGTTCGTTGTTCAAATGCCAAATGATAACCACGAAAGAGGTGGCCTTACAAGCAGTGATATCACAGCTCTGTGCTGCTGTCGTATGTGACCCCCCCCACCCCCTCATCTAAAGACGGATTTTATCACAGCCTGCAAATGGCCTGTATTAATGTCAGTGGCAGGACTCCTCCATTAGTGTAATGGGGCTGATAATGATAATGATAGTCTCAACACAGAGCTGTCTGCACAGCATCAGTCAGCTGGATATGATGACCCAGCAACTGTGGAGTCTCTATCCTGGTCCCTGCATGAAACACCTACTCAGTACCAGAGGGAAAAGGGACTGCGAGTGCAATGGTGTGGAGCGTGGCTATGTGGCGACCATTCAAGATTTTAAATGTATCCTTGAAAACAAAACAAACGCTCATCTGCTGCACTTACTTTAAAGACCCACGCCAATGAAAATTGTGGATGTGTATAAAATATTTTTTTAGATTAAAACTGCATTTCTGAGTATTTCTTTATTCAAATTGTGTTAGATCAAGAGCAGATAAAAACCGTTGGAATACGTTCAAATTTGTGACACAGCAACTGCCATGGGTGGGCCAAAGTCTCCCCGCTCCGCTCCAACTCTAAATCCTCTACTTGCAGACAAATAGAACCATTAGCGTCTTTGTTTGCCTTGTCCGAGCTGGTATCTGGCTCGAAACTGTACAACTGGATCTTCGATATTGCTCACCATTTTTTGCTATGCTAATGTTAGCTTGGGCTTATGAGGGTTAGCTAGCGGGAGAAAGTCTAGACAAAAGAATGCTGGGTTGGTAATGTAGTGTTAACTCTGCGCCAACAGTTCCGCCCATAATATGGGGGCGAATTTCTAATTAGCTCCTGCTGCCCTTCAGAAAATATCTCTTTAAAAAAAACAACTTTTTTGGGGCTAAAAAGTGCATAACTGCAAGTCGCTAAAAGACCATTTGGAATGATTTTGCAATAGATAAAATATCGTTGGAGCAAGACTTTAAGGTCAAATCAAAACCCAAAGTAGTGTCTTGTCATAGTAAACAATAGTTGCACTTCTTACAAACTTTTAAGTAAACGGAAAAATATCCAAACTGAACCATAAAAGAGACAAACCAACTTATTTCATTAATACAAACCTGCTGAAGACATGTTTCATGGTGTACCCTTTAACACTGGAGTTGTCGCTGGCAACACCTAAATAACACACACTCTTTGACACTATAAATCAGGAATAGGCAACTCCAGGCCTCGAGGGCCACATTCCTGCATGTTTTCCAACATACCATGCTCTGGCATGCTCTAAATGGCTGGACACACCTGAACCAGTCAGGAGTAGGACTTGGATATCTGGAAATCCTGCAGACACTGCAGCCCTCGAGGCCTGGAGTTGCCTCTCCCTGCTGTAAATCTTTTTCATCGTTTACATGATCACTGTGAATCAGCTGATTCTGATGCGGAGAAAAGCGGCTTTTCATTTTGGTGTTGCGCTGTTATGCAACACTTAACAAATGAAAAGTGTTGAAAAGGCTGCTTTTCTCAGCTTCCAAATCCACTGGAATCATCTTAATTACTACAGTAGTCAAAAGACTGTCAACACTGAAGCTATAGCTCTTGTGTAAAAGGGTTCATTTGGGGGCTAGGATGGTGGCAGTAACCTGCCCTTCAGGTGATGTCATCTGTTACTATTCAGACATTAGAGTGACAAAAAACTGAGGTAAAGGTGTGCAGTAAAAGTCAATTTCTGCTCAAAATACCAGATTTAAAAGTGTGCACCCTAGTTTAAAACCCCAAAGTTCTTACATAGTCAGTTTAGCCCTCATGTTTTTTTTTTTCCATTTTACAACAGGTAACTATAAACAGGATAAAAAATAAAGCATTAGGATAAAACTTTCAAGTGCTGCCATGTAATCCATTGTTTTTCAGTGAGCTTTTTGAAGCCATTTTTTAGGTTCCATGGGTGTTGCCATCATGGTGGAGTAACAAACAATTGGGGTATCTGAAAAAAAATGGAAACAAACAGAATACAATACAAAAGGGGAAACCCAACCTAAGCCACTCTAAAGATGAGGGTTTGACAGTCTATAGTCAACTGATATCTGTCTTTTTGGGCCAAAAGGGTCATTTCTGCTTTTGTTCCTGATAAAGATATTTCCAATCATCATCCATCAGTATATTATACAGTGGATATTACCTGAAGTCCTTCTTAAGGCCACCACAGCACCCTGCATGTACAGCAGACCCAAGGAGAGAGGAATCAAATATATTTGGAAGAACAATAGACAAAGTCAAAGTTCTGGAGCATTTGTTCATTAAAAAGTAAAAAACAGCATAGCGCTCATTTCTCACCAACAGTCCTTTTTAAAGCAGCTTTGTGATGGTTGTCAAGAGGATGAGTGGCTTCATAAAACCAAGTGCCAACAGGGCCTCTGTTGATTTCAGATGAGCTGCATTCATCTCAACCGTCTCACTGCAAGACCAGAATTGATGGAGCTACAGTGCCTTTTCTGTCTCATTCAAACTGTGTGGTTCTATGTTTAGACCATGCCACTGACTCAAAGAGTGACTCATACTGTCAGATGTGGAGAGAGATTGTTTGTTGCTGCTGTGACGGAGGCCATTATTGTGACTTATATTTCATAGCAGTCAAAGACACAATCGCAGAAGGGCAAAAAGTGCATAAACAACTTTATCAGGGGTTTACTGATCAGTTGTGCCCTCAGGAGTCCAACTGCATAGCAGAATAAAGATAGTCCCAGGCTGCACATCGTCCTCTCTCATTACACAACAGACTTCGGTGGTGCAGAGTTACATTTCATAGTATACACTAGAAAACCCGCCTGCTTGCAGAGTGCCTTCGTTTTCAGAATAACACCCGACTGGGTTTCATCAAGAGAGTCAATGTGGATTCACTTCAGAAGTTTATAATGTCACCAATCAGTCAGTACATAACGACATTACACAATGTAACGTGAGATAGCATGACTTTACATAATGGGACATGGTCTGAAATGGAGATGCGACATTGAATACATCTATCAGACATGACATAAAAAGTCCTGACATGACACAGACTTCAAGCGTGTCGTGTAAAATGAAACATTTCTAACTTTCTCTCCAATTTGAGCTAATGACCACAAAATATTTTAGACCATCACAATCACGTCAAAGCACACAGACTATCAGACTCCGAAACACTTTTCATCGCTATTGAAGACCCACTCCAATGATAAATAGTGATGGGGAGGGGTTTAGCATGTTCTTGATGCATTTTGCATTTTTAAGCCTATTATTTAAGATAAATACTCTACTAGAAGACTGCATATCATAAACAAATCACCACAATTTATTTGTGGCTGTATATGATTCTTCCACAAACGTGTAAGGCTGTGGTAAGGTGGCAAGGCATTAAGAACCTGTGATATACCTAAAACATTTTTTTTTTTTTTTTACCTCCAGTCATCCAATCCACTAAACACCAAACAAGAACAAACATCTGAAGTTTGGTGTTGACAGAGAAGATCTGGTAAATTATTGATTGGGACAACCCAGAGAACATGTATGCTATGGGACATGTTCATAACGGTGGCTGCTGTGGAATCTGAGTGCTGGAGAGACATAGGATGCAACAAGAGTGACTGGACTGAATCTGCAGGTTTAGGAAGCACAAGGCTGAAGAATGAGGTCATTTTGTGCAGCATTGTCCTTCTGTGTTGGAGAAAGCCGAAGAAGACAGCTGCACTTGATTGTATTTAATATTTACATGCTATTTTAAAAAATTAATATGACTGAGTTTCTATGTGAAGAGACATTTGTTAACTTCTTGACGCCTATTGATGCACATTTGCATCAAACCACTTAAGCTTAGCATCTTCCAGAAAGCAAAAACAGGTAGTTTTTTAAATAACTTGTAATAAAATAAGGCATCAAGGGGTTAAAAGCAGGGTTAAAATACAGGGATGAATTAAGTAAGACTGAACTTCATTTAAAAAAATGTAAAGTCAATCAAATTCATGTATCTATTCTTTTTTTTTTGAAGAAGAAGAATACATTTCTGTTTTTTTTTAAAGACAAACATGTCTTTACATCTTTCTTAATAAATGAATTCCAAACTATAAATGATCAAAGTTGAATGTTTGCACACTTTAAAAACACTAGTCATAGGATAACAGTTTTCAGTTTCACTTTGATTCGGGATATGTTTTAGGGAAAAAAAAAAAGTAATTAAAATGTGTAAAATGATAAATTAAATCAAAACTGAAATAAAACGTAAAATGACTGAACTCACATGCTGAACTCATTACAAAATGGACACATTTTTTTTGTTACACATAACAAACAAAAAAAAGAACTGAATGAGCTTTGGCACATTTGCGCACTGCTCCTGCGTTTCATATCACTGACCCGTGTGCAGTTGTTAGCCTTGGGTTCCAGTTCGGACACCTTGGTGATCTGCTTAAGGAAGTCGGATTCCTGCATCCCTGGCTGGGAGCCTCCCCGCTTGAACTGCGCACGGGGGTTTGCAAGGATGACCTGAAGATTCACCGCAAAACCTGGGGAGGAGCATGAGAGAGAAGCGCTTCATAGATAAAAATCACAGATTATGAGTGCAGGGTTAGAGTAGCTGATCATTAGTGTCAGCCTGTTATCCTGTAGGAATCTGTGTGGCAGCCCATGATGCTCCTGTGTTTTAGCAGAGACTGTTTTGAAGACTGAATCAAGACTGAATCAAGACTAAATCAAACATACAATAAAAGCAGCTAAACATAATGTCATTCTGAAGCAGCAGGATTTGGATTATGAAGAAAGCAGTTTAAGGGTTCAACATAATCCAGATTTTTGTTCACCCACAATTCCTAGAGAGAAATAATAAATTAATAAATACATAAAAGGTAAAAAAAAATCCTTCTGGTGCTTCACTTCATCTTGACCTGTCAGCATGTGTGTGCAGAACGCGTCATTCTCACATCCAATGTGTTGGATGACCTTGAGGCCAGATGGCTGCTGGCGACACGTGCCGAGTCGCCTTTACTTCCAACCAGCTGACCTTTTTTTGCAAGAACACAATTTGCGACTTTAGCCTGTCAGTTTTAGGGGGGCTGTACACCATAAACTGTCCCTAAAACAGTGCACAGATTGTCAAGTAGTTTGCGATGCAGATAAACTGCAAATGGAGGTGCAGGAAAATGTTGAGGGTCAGTATATAGAAAACAAAAGTAGCTGAAGAATGAGACTCATTTTATAAAACATCCTTTTGGTGATCCGACACAAAAATAATGCCTTCTGTTTGTGGAGTTTTATAATAATGTTTTAATTTAACGTAAATATTTTCTTATTATTTTAAACAATGTTCTAGCAAAAATTAAAATTTTTAAGTATTGCAGTCAAGAGATTTGCAAATATTCTGTGAGGTTAGAACAATTTGGAGATTTTCACAATAAAATGTTAACGTTCGTCATTTAGAAAATAAAATGTACACCTGGAATACAGCATTTTGGATGTTTCTTTATTTGTTCCATCAAGTTATCAGCTTAAAGACTAAATTCATGTTACACAGCAGCAGTTTTTGTTGCAGCCTCAGCAAGACCTCAGAAGCCGCATTTGCAAACCCTGAAAAACTCAATAAAGACCTTTTTTTTTAAAGAAAAAGGAAAGATTTGCTAAAAATATAAGCTGTAAGCTGCTATAAAAATGGAAACCATCAACTAAAATAGTTACAAAGACTCAAATAAAAAAAGGAATTCATGACCCAGATGATGAATTAGTTGCAGAGACAAGTACATGAATTGTAAAGCAATCCTAAAAGTGGAAAAATGAATAACTAATAACTAAAGCCTTTAAGATGGTAATGTCCCTAAAGGGTTAAAAAAAAAGCTAATTTTAGGGTTGGAATCATTACAAATGCAAATGTTAAAAGTAGCATAAGTAAGAAAGAAATTAGGCAACAGATAAGAAAGTTATACAATCTGTACATCTAAAAATAAAATGAAAAGCTGCACAATACTTACTGAGGAGTATTTTAGATACATTAAAAATAGAAATTCCTTTTAAGGAAAACTTATAATAAATACTATCAGCTATAGAGTTATTAAAAAAATTAAAATATTTGGTACATTTTTGGTGCAATAATTTCACCTATTTAGACCTAAAACAACAACATTTGTTTTCTTGACAATATGTGAAAACTCAAATCAAACTAAAATCAAATCAAATCTTTTAAACCCAGAACTGCAGTCCTAAAATATTACAGTAAAGAAAGAGTTTTAGAAGAGGCAAATTCTCTAGCTAACTGGCAGATTTTGTTGCTCAATCAAAACGGGTTTTTCTGCATTTAAGAACATTTGACTTGTTTTTTAAGCGAGGTTACATGTACTGTGTGTGAATGGAGAGCTTGCCACAGAAGTCTGGGAGTTGTGATGGGAATTTACCCCCTAACTCACAGCCACTCCCCCCTCCTGTTCCCACTGAGCATGTCACAATAATAAAGCACAAACAACAAAAACAACATAAAAATGACTTCCTGCATTTCAAGCCAAGTCATCCCCTGCTGTGAATATCATTTTTTGGTCTGCCTCTCTGTGCATTTTCAGAGCAGAAACCAACCCTCTTAAAGAAACTTTTCTTATGTGTTTTACATTTACTATGTAATCTGAATTTTCACTTCCTTTAGCCAGGGCATTTTACAAAAGAAAAAAAAATTCTTTCATATTAATCATTTGTGGGCAGCCGTGGTGCAATGATAGAGCGGTCGACCTCTGATCGGAAGATCTCAGGTTAAATTTCCGCCCACCTGTCCATGTTTTGAAGCCTCCTTGGTAAAGACACAGAACCCCACATTGTTGGGGATTATAAACTGGCACCAGTGTTCAGCAGTGGAGCAGCCATCAGTGTGTGTGTGTGAATGTGCTGTAAAGTATTAGTATGCCCCATTTTACCATAAAATATTAAATAATTGACTGATTCTATACATCAGTAATGCATGTTGAAATTAAAGATCAATTACATTTATCAACTTTTTGTGTCCAAACAGTGATGGATTTGTGTGACTTGGCTTGTTGTGTAACATGAGACTTTAAAAATCCTCAAAAAGCCTCACGCTCTGTCTGTTCTCTGACTGCTTTTTCTGTCCATATGTTTCTTCTCTCGTCTCTGACCTTGCTCCTGACCATGTGATTCATTTTTAATTCAGTTCGGACAGAAAAGAAAGCATTCATCTGTTACCCTTCTGAACTTGAGTGTTTTCAGCAGCTAAAGAGAATGATTTGAAATTCCATAGAGCCTTAGATTCTATATGTAACACAGCAAGAATTGATATTTTTGAACATTTTAGTAAACGTTCTGAACAAATGCATTGCAGACTGATGGTTCAGATATCATTTACTGTTAAAGATGCTCAACTTCTCTCATGTTTATGAACCCTAAATAAATATTGATGTCGACTCCACAGTTTCCTCTCCATAATTTAATTAAAATTTTTTTAAATATATTTTTAAAACAAAAACTATTTGAATAAAGCCTAATGTTAATGCAAAGCTCGAAAAAATAGCAACTGACTATTAACTTCAGCGCACAATGAAGTATTTTAGGATCTTCAATTTCTACTGCTAATTTATGTCCACAAAATGCTCATTTGTTCTTACAAAATGCTAACTTATGACCATGAAATAAGATGTATGAATAAATTGTGGCCACGAAATATTTATAATGGGAACAATTCGTTCTTTTATGTCAATTCCAGAGCTCTGTTTTTGTCAGAAGTAGAACAAATGTCTGACATCATCTTAGTCATTGTTATCTAGAGTTACAATGTTGTTCAACAGGAAATTAGAAAAAGATCATTTTAAAGATATTGAATTTGTACTTTTTCCTCTGCACAGATGAGGCTGCAGTGCAGCAGCTGACTGACATCTAGCAATTTCTTTCCAAAGGTTCACACAGCCGGGATGACTGTGCTGACAGAAAATTATAAAGCAGCAGTGACTTATTGGAAAGGTTTTCCACTTTCCACTGCTCCCTGTGGTTTCTCAGGCTTTCATTCCATGAGAAAAAAAGGTGAATTGAAAGCATAAGAGTTTGCAGTTTCAGTGAAATCTCCATGCAAGTCATTGTTTATGTGACATGTGGCTGTGAATATCAGCTTCCTAACTCTTAAATAACTGTTATTGGCAACTATCTGAGCCTGTCAACAGATGGGTACCCTGTCTCCTGTCCAGTGAGCTAGAAGACACAAAAGTTTCTCCAGTATTTTCACAGTTGCCACGGTGAGGATTTCCACCCATATGAACAGCTTCCTGAGAAGTAGCAAGAGCAGCAGCTTTCTGAAAAGATCTGTGAATCTTAATTGCACGCAGGCACACAAACGGAGCATTGTGAAAGGGGCTGTTATCCTTTCAGTGAAAGTGTTGCATGTAAAAGGGCTTGATGACACTCGTGTGGATGCACAAACACTGAAGAGTCTCCATGTTGGCTTCATTTTGCAGACCTGAAGGGGAGACCTGTGGTCCTCTGAACTTCATAGATGTACATAGATGTCCACCTGTGTTTTTAGACATTTTTCACATTGTTTTGAACTTGTTTCTGCTTTGTTTTTGCATAAATCCATTTTTATTTTGTCTCTACACGTTTGATACTCTCCTATGAAACATAAAAAAGACATTATTTGGTTTTTTTTCAGAGAAAAGTGACAAAATAAAATCCGAACTGAGGTATTTTGGACAAGTTTTATTTTGGCATAATTGTGTAATACGTTGAAAGAAAAGGAGATCAAACTCAAAAGACTGATATCAAGCATTGCCACAAAACAATTTTAAAGATAAATTATTGGAGCAAATTGTAAAGTATAGGGAAAAAAAACTAAAAGAAGGCCCAGGACTTCTAGGACGACATTCACATATCCTAGAGTGCCAATGCACAGCGACCTCAAGGCAAGTTTTTCAGCAAATTCTGCAGGCGGCCACACGGTGACATTCGTAAATATGTGCAGCAGTTGTATTTTTACACGCCACACGGTGGCCACAAAGGTTTAAAGAAAAAGTTAAAGGTTTTACAGCGACCGGATGATTTTTTGACAGCGGTCAGTGGACACTCTGACACATTTGGATGCTGCGCAGTGACAGTCTAATGGCAGGCAGGGTAGCAGGGAGGCACCAGCGTGATAATTGACTGATAGGAGGGTCTCCAAGGTCCCCAAAATCGACTGGTGATCATCAATTTTAGACGACCACCCTCAGACCCCCCCCAACTTGCTGCCATCCCGCCACATCCGATTGTTAGAAATCATACAGTAGCAGCGCAGACACTTGATGACGGCTGTTGTCCTGGGCTGGGGGCCTGACAATGACCAGACATTTATCTGGTGGTCTCGTCTACCATGAGTCTGACGATGGGGAGACGGCATTGATACTGCACAATGATCATTGTGGCGTTGATAGAACCCCAGCAACTCTGAGACCTGCGTCTTGACGAATTGCAGTTGATGCTGAGAAGAATATGAAGAAGACAGAACATTGTGCTTTCTTGGGAGGTATGTTGCCTAATAAAGTGTAACTTTGTAAACTGAGAAGATTTTAGTGTTGCTCAAAATCTGAATTGCTGATGACCAGTGGTGCAGAATGGCCCGCTTTTTATACCCCCCCAGGCAGCTGGCGGCAAGTGGCACCGGACATGGACAGCCGCCGTCCTGAGACATTTACACATCATCTAATCAGAGCTGCTGCCGACTGGCAATCCGGCTTTCACCGCCATGTGGCCGCCCAGCTTTTCTAATGGCGTAATCTCCGACGCCTGACAGCCGCGTGACTGCCACTATCTACATTCATGACCACACCAAAAAGTCAGTCAGCGACATGAAATGTTGAAGATTCTGCTGATGCCTCCCCATTTTGCGGTGGCAGATGTATTTGTGACTGTAGCATGAGGGTTAAAATACTCTGAAATCAACATTTCTACTCCAAAACCAACATCTTTTAGGTTTACACATTGGCTTATTTGTTATTCTAGTCAGGTAATTGCTATTTTTGGTCCTTTAGCAGAGAACAAAGGTCTAAAACCTCTACACCACTCCACCATCTCAGCAGCAGAGTGAAAATACTGGGGTTACTTTAGGTTAAACACTTCCATGTCTTTATCTCAGAGATCACAATAGACACACGAACCACAACAGCAAAGACGCAAACCTCTTTGTGTTTTGGTTCCTTTGTGAGCCGTACGTGCACTGTCGGTTTTTTAAGCTGGAAGCTGGTGTTTACATAAATGCGCCTGTCTGTGCCCTTGCACGAGCTTTTTTTTTTGTTTCAGTTCAAGAGCTGGCAGGTGTGTGCCACTGTCTCTGCACAGACGTACACACGCTCACGAGAGCACTGCTCCACAGCGTCACAGCCCAGGCTCCATTGTCTGTGGCTAAATGAGACAGAGCAGTAGATGTGAGGCTTTAGAGGTCTGCTAACAACCCCCCACAGTGGTGAGACACACGCTGACAGCCAGCAGACAGCTTATTATAAATGCTATGAATAATAATTTAAGAGTCAATAAAGTTTGAGCTGATGGCTTTGTGCAGCCATTGTTGTCACTGCATAATTTAAAGCAGGGTATGCTTCTTAATACAGCCACAGCAGTGTATGATTTGAGCTGCAAATTAATGGTGTAATTACATCAATGGTTTAAAACAATGCTCAGTAATTGAGGTCCCTGTGTGAGTGTGTGCAAGAGCATTAAATGAGGCGGAGATCTGCCAGTTTTAACATTTGTTCTTATTTTAATCTGTACGCTTCAAAAAATAGTTTTTAATATAAATTCTAATTTCTGTTTAAATTAACTATGGGTTAAACAGTACAGTACGGAGTTTTTAGGTTTAGCTGGAGCTCATGTAGCAATTGTAGTATGTAGAGATTTTTCTCCTCTTTCTTCCCCTCTGACATCGTCTGACAAAGAAGCCGTCAGGTAAACCCTCTTTTAATGTAATCCAGCCGTGTTTGAAACCATCAGATGTTTATGTTAGTGCATTGTTGTTTTATGTACAAAACGCTTTGATGAAGGTCCACTTTTTGGTGTAGCTGGAGCTGAAGCAGCATCTATACTGTTCAGAGTTTAATAGTTGTACAAAAGGTATCCACAACGGAAAGTTGTCGTTTTGGAAGTACAATGGACCCTCGTTTATCGTGGGGGTTACGTTAAAAAAATAACCCACAACAGGTTTAATCAAAGTAGGATTGCAGATGTTTTGAGGTTATAAATCCCCTCACTACACACTTTCTTCTGACAAATAATATTTAATATTTTTACACTTTTTCTCTTGTTAAAACTCTCAAAGTCCAAACTTTCACAGAAAAATGAGTCCAGTTTTACAGAATAAAACCAAAGGTCTGATCATGATCCAAGATTCAAACAAATTTGGTGAGCTGAACACATTCCGTACAGGAGACACGGCATGGAGAAGATTGAGTGACACGGTCAACAGCCAATCAGGTCACAGAACACAGTGCACTGTTAAAAGAAAAAAAGCATACACACTTGCACTGAAAAAATGAGCAAAACAAAGGGACCAGGAACACTGTTTTGTAGATTTTTTTTATGCATTAAATGTATCTATAAAATCATCGATAACAAGTGGTTCAAAACCATGAAACAAAATAAAGGTGTCGCTATAGTTTAATGTTGTTACATTTATTCATCTCTAAGCCACACTGTTAACTTTCCAGAGTGGACCTGTAAATCGTTTCTTACCTGCCATATCTGTGGCAAAGGGTCTGTCTGGTCTCCAACCGGTGTACCAGCCCACAACCTTACCCCCGGACACCAGGGGGCGCTCGTATGCTCGGCCACCCACAAATCCCACTGGCCACACAGAAACACCTCGAGTGCTTCGCATCTGAAAAGAGGAAAAGGAAAACTGGATAAGTTCCTGCCTGAACTGCTGCTGTCATGTTTTTAAAAACTGTTTGAGAAGAGGAAGAAGACAAAGAAAGACCCACAAACAACTTTCTCAACTGATTTATTCCCTCATCACAACACAAGTCCTGGAAAAGCAGATCAGAGATGATGCTGAGCCTCCAGGTCATATCTGAGGGTCAGAATCTGTGGTTTAGACTCCAAACTGAACTGCCTGTGCGTCATTTTTCATAAATAGTGATGAGTCTTTGATTTCCTCCTTGTATGTGAGAGCAGCATGAAGAGGCTGCTGCTAACTGAATATGACCGCATGAAAGCGTGCAGCGCAGAGCGGCACAGCCTTCATTTGAACAGTGAATGAGTCTGCACACAGCCGGAAGCAGTGCAGCAAGGAATGAGATGGAGAGGGAACCAGATAAAGTAGTGGAAGGGTCTCTGTGTGTGGAGACAAAAGACATCTGCAGCTTCTATTCTTCGCCCAGAAAAAGAGAAAGTCCCATCACTGCTCACTCAAGCACCCTCCAGCTTGTCAATCATGACAAAGCAACATTTTAAAGGAAGGATGGGGTTAGTCCTGCAGGCTGTCCTTTATGTGCATCACTCGTCTTTGTCTTTTGAGGCCAGAAGGGAAGCAAGTTAAGCTAAATGTCTGACAAGGTTTTCAAAGCAGCTGAAAAAGAAATGTGTCCACGTATGCTTCAAATCCAAAAGAAAGAATATTCAGTAAAATAAAACAAATGCTAATTTACAGTGTTAATATGCCACTTAACCGAATAATAGGTTCCAATAAAAACTCAGGTTGTGTTCAGACTGGACACATTTGGTCCACTTAAAGTGAACCAGAGATAATCAGGAACAAATGTTCAGTCTGAATACGCACAAGCAAACCCTGGTCCAGGACCAGGAACCGCTCTCAGACTCATCTTTCGAGGTGGTCTCGGTTAGTTTCCAGACTAAGATTCGGTTCGCTCTGAGATTCCTCAGTCTGACGGGATGTAAACAGATTAGGAATGAAGCCAAAATCAACAACCGACGTCTCCTCAGAACCGCAGCTGCTAACATCCTCTGAGTTTAAGCACACGCGGCACGTCTTCTTGCCAGTAACCGTCTTGCAGCATGCGTTCGTTGTATCAAAGTAACAAGTAAAAATTGTTCTTGAAATTCAAAACTGGTAATCAAAATATAAAATTTTAATAAGTTAACCATACCGATGAGGACTTTAAAGTGCTGATCCTCCGAATTTCTGTTGTTGTTTTGACCCGCCTCGTACTTCCTGGCTAATGACTGAAGAGATCTTTAGTCACATGGTTTTGTTTACAATCTTAGGTCCGAAACAAAAATCTCCCGTAGACACTAGTCTGAACCCAGACCAAATGCAATCTTCAGGACTCAATCCAAAACAAATGAGTGGACTCGGACCGAACCAAACGATTTAGCCAGTCTGGATACACCCTTAAAGACCCACTCTGATCATCTTTTGATCAATTTTAAAATCAACAGGTTCTAGGACATAGTTTCTGCAGAGCAGCAGGAGTTCATCAGAAATTTGCCTCTGAGTTGGGGTCCGTCCTGTTTGCACGGAGTAAGACTGTGCTTATTTCCCATTGTCCCTTTGTTTACACTCTTTTCCGCTTCCTAACAGCCCGTCACCACTACAAGCTAACATTGGCAATGCAACAAAATTGGCAAGAAATTTTGGAGCTATCCAGCTATACGGTTTTGAACCAAACGCCATAATCCTCGGACCAGGAAAACAAAGACTTTGGGATTTATTTTTCTCCAAGTGGATGCATCAGAATGGAGCAGAGCACGTAGCCCATGGCCCACCTTTTGTAGTTTGTACACAACAACAAGCTTTTTCATTTTTTCCTCTGCTTCTGATTCACCTCAATTTGAATTAAGAAATACTCAAAAACTGAGTTTTAATCTTAATATTTTTACATATATGTCCTCCATCTTCAAAAAAAGCCACAAGAACATGTGAAAGACACCAAACTCACCATTTTCATTTGAGTGGGTCTTTAGGGCTCCACATGAAGAAGATCCTCAAGATTTTTTGGCCAGTGTGAAATATAAAGGTCTTAGTTTCCTTTGTTGTTAAAAATATCAGAGATATTTTATTTAGTATTTTATTTTTTAAAAACTCTGTTAATATAAAAAGCAAATGACTTTTCTAATGCTAACTGCTGCACTATTGCTATTGACTTGAATATCTTAATCCTAAATTGCTGCAAAACTTCAAACAAAAAAATAATATTTAAAACTAAAACTCAACTGTTGCTGATCTGACTACTAAGAAAATTTGCTATAGATTTGTTTTTTTTAAAGGTTTTCTTTGAAAAAAAAGAATCCAACCGCGACCGTGGTTTAGAGGTAGAGCGGTCGACCTCTGATCAGAATGTCGCACTTTCGGTTGCCCCCCTGGTCGCCTCTGTGTCCAAGTGTCCTAATGCAAGGCACTGAACCCCACATTGCTCCTGGCAGCTATAGATTGGCGTCAGTGTTTAGCAGCGGAGCTGCAATCAGTGTGTAAATATGTGTCTGAATGGGACGCTTTGGGTCTTAAATAAAGTATAAATAATAAAGTACTAAACAAACATACTCCATTTACTATTTAACAAAAATTAGGCAAAAGTATTAAAATCCAAAAAAACAAATGACTTTGAACATGATGAGCAAAGATGAAGATCAGGCAAACAGCAGGTTTCCGGCTTAATCCAATTTTGCAAACCAGATTAAATCCATGTAATAAAATTAGACCCAGAATGAATAAATTAGCATTTTCTTTCTATGCATTTGGCTTTTTAGCATTAATAGGGTTTTACAATCAAAAGTATGTTTGTTTGTTTCTTTAACTGGCAAACCATCCAGGGTGAACTCCGTCATTTGCCTAACAGCAGCTGGGATTTGCCGAAGCAACCCTGTGACCCCAAGAGGGCTTAAGCAGTTTGGAAAACGGATAATGCTTGTTTTCTTTTTTTATTCAGAAGACAATATCTGTTTTGTGAATCTTCATTACATATGTGCTTTAAGGATTTATCATCTTTGGCTTTTAATGGGAAGAGTTTGACAAAAATAAAGTATGCAGTGAGCAGCAGGAAGGTAAATCACTAAAAGCCATGATCCCACCCTATCTCAGCAACCATACAATCACCTAAAGCCTATTTTTTCATGACTGCTTTAAACTTACCGGTCACCTTGACCACGTTTCCATGCCAACGTGCACAACACTGCAGCCATACACCGGAAAACCTTTCAATCTCAACCTTTTAGTGCAGAGATGTCAAACTCAATCGCACAGTGGGCCAAAATCCGAAACACACCTTAAGTCGCGGGCCGAAAAGGATGAGCATTTATTGAAAAAGGTAAAACTAAATTTTTTAAACTTCAAAACTTTTAAAACGTAACTTTTTTGACATAATTATGAATAAAACAGACAGGAATATTATTCCTAAGTTCATGTCTACTTGATGTGTTTGGTCGTGTGTAAGTCTTTGTATCAGAGTGATTTGCTTTTTAAAAACCTGTTATTGTCAATACAATTTTTAAGGCGTTAATAAAACAATTTATATCAATACATGATTTGGTCTGGCGAGTTGGATATAACGACTCGGCGGGCCGGATGCAGCCCACGCAAGTGCCTTACGCTATTGTTTTTACCCTCCTGACTACCGGCAATGCAAGTCTGTCCTCTACAGAGGACATTTTTAAATCTGAATATCTCACAACCCTTGCATACTACTGAATTAACTCATTTTGGTATCTATTCTACAGAGAACATTTTGGGGTTTTCAATAGTGCCAAATGTGAAGGAGTGGGGCTCTGAGAATTGTAGCTTTTGGTGGATTTGAAAAAAAAATGATAGGACAACGTTTTTTTCTCAGGTAATTAGGAGGATACATGTCTTGATGGCAGAGAATTAGACAATATGTTTGATCATATTCCGTTTTTGCAGTTTTTTTTGTTTATTATCAAACTAAAGGACATTTGAACCTTTAATATTTAACCAAACTGTGGATATATTCAACTAAAACAGCAAATTACCCTGAGAAAGGTAAAAAAAAAAAAGAAAAAAAGGGGTTTTGTTTGGCCAGCTGTTATGAAAGGCGCTGCCAGAGTCAAATGAAGTTGGAACATTGATTTAATACCTATAAAACACACAGCTTAATAAATGCTTTCTGGCTTCACTGTGGTCATTGTAGTAGAGCAGAACAAACTGTTGAAGTCAGAAGTTTTCATACAGACCTTCTTCTGTTGGTTATTACTTTGAATTTATTAAAGAAAACTGAATACAAAATGTGTTCAAAACAAGTCTCTCAACCAAGGCAGTCCCTCAACACACTGCATCAACAACAGAACTGTCCGACTTTCTCTATAAACGCCTCTTCTGATAAAAATTGGATGTCATTAGGTGGAAACCATCTCACAGAAACCAATTCAGTTTACAGGAGCCACAGAAAGCTGCAGGGGCAGTGTCTCAGCAGATGGTGCATGCTTCTGCTCAGTGCTGACTGAATTAGCACATGCTGTTTCCCTGCCACCTTTTCACATTAGTGCTGGTACTGGAAACGTCTTCAACACAGACCTAGTGTAACCTGCATTAAGCAAAGCTTTCCCATCAATTTCTATTTGGTTGCAATCATGTCTGCCGCACATCCCGGACTGAAATCAGGTCAACTTTCAGAAGGATTTTAAAGTTGGGATCAAAAGTGTTTAGCTAATTTCCTCTTATGCTACGTTAACACCAGGCATGCAATGCATTTTAAGTGTAGGGTGCAAATCTTGCAAATCTGTTCCTTTTTCTTTCACAGTTTCATTCCGATACTTTCTCCTCCATGATCAATTTTCAAACGGTTGGCACTTCCTTGAACTGAAAGGGACACCATCCATTCGTCACTACCAAGTCCAAGTCCCTGACGGGTCGGAATTCAACCTGGTTTCAGGTTGCAACATGCGTTCATTGACGCTCATTTTGTCTGTAGAGCCCAAAAACAGTCGAAGAAATGTGCATAGCTACGCGTCAACGGGGCAGTTTTAAAAGCAGAAGCCCAAAATCTGAATATACGGTAGCTTCCCTATACTTCTCTGTCTCCTCCGTATTGCTCCAAATGTAGGGGCATTTGGAGTTGTAGTGGGGCTCCAAAGTGTTTTTTTCAGGGGAAGCCGAAGCGACTTATGGCTGGTCATCCCTCCACCTGTAGGGTAATCCACGTCGCACTTGTGGCGTGGAGGAGAAATGCATTTCTTCAAGTGTTATGTATTTCCCAAACGTTGGCGGCTACACGCTAACCTAGTGACCAGTATCTCAATTTGAAGACACTATTTTTTCCATATGTCTCCGCCTGGAGGGATAAATGTAGGGATAGGGAGAAGCCATAGTGGAAGCAGTTTGGATTTGGCCCATTTCATTGGAAGTGATTGAATGTGTATTTCTGAGGGCGGGGTGAACATAGTTTTAGATATCTTCACCACTGTAACCTGTTAATCTAATATGTATCTTCTGATCGGAATCTGACAGTCTGTTTTAACCCCTTAAGACCTGATCTCTTGCTTGATGTGCCGTTTTTTATTGTTTTTTTTACAGGGCTCTAAGATTAAAAAGAAAGCCACAAAGCGGCAGGTCAAAGAAAACATTTATAAAAGCATATCCAAGCAGCTTGATGATCTACAGCTGCACAGGTTATTATGAAGATCAAGATCCACAGGAGAAGAAAACCTGAAGAGGCGGAAAATAATAACCAAAAACCCAAAACGACTTCCAAAGACGTGTAAGGCAATGCCAAGGTCAACGTTCATCACTGTCAGATCTTACTGTCAGGAGATCTTTGAGTTAAAGTAGAGTTCATGCAGATAAGTTAGGAGGACACCACTGCTGGAAGGTAATCTTAAAAAAAAACTAAATGATTGCTTAATTGATCCAATAAGAAAAACTCCTTAATTCATACTAAGCCTCAAACTCATTTTCTTTTTTTTTTTTTTTTTAAACTTGTCCTGTCCAACAGCTGAGCAGACACATATGAGCTGAAAGCCTCTTGCATTAGACAGATTTTACTCTTGCAATCGGGGGTTGTAAATCATTGGGAACACAAATTGTATGTTGGTATAAGCCCCTTTTGTAATTTAAACTGAACTTTATTATTATTAATTTTGTTTGTGTTCTTTTTGTTGGACCGGACGGAAAAAGAAAAGGGGAAGAAGAAGGGAAGGGGGGGGGACGGTGGATAATAGATTTTAGAGGATGACCAATGGAAAGGGAAAGTAGAGTTGCGAATCTACAGGCAACAAAATGCTGGAGCTTATACCCATTGCAATAGTGAGTGTTGGTCTAAAATGGGCACGGCCTGTCCACACACTCAGCTGTTACAAACATACCTGCCGGCTCCAAGAGTGTTCACAAACTTGTCCACATCCAGTTCACACACACACTTGTGCATACCAACCAACACATGTAAAGCATTACATTCTGTCATGCACACTATTTGAAGGTGCAAAGGTGAGCCGACGCCTGTACTCAGGTGAATGTTATGTTAAGCTGAAGTGGATGAAGGAATGAAAAGAAAAAAAAAAAAGGAGGGAGAACTCCCAGCCGTCCACACACCAAGACCCCCGCCGAGGCAGCAGCGCCGACCAGGGCCCGCCCCCGCACCCATACTATGGGGTCAACGGAGGAGATCCGCCCGCCAGGCAGCCCGGCCAAGCACCCAGACCAGGGCCCGCAGGACCACCACATGGGCCCCCAACACCCGAGTGCAGTGAGGTACGGAAGCGCAGAGCGCAAGGCCCAGCCCAGCCAGGAGAGCAGCCCTCCCACCGTGCCAGGCGGCCCAGCACGGGGCCCCACCCCCGAGAGCCCCACCACCCTAGACAAGCCGCCCACCACCACCCAGGAGTTCTGAGCATCCCCCCACCCCAGCCCCGGGTACGAGCCAGGGCCCCCCAAGGGAGACCCGCTCCGAAGCTCCAGGCAGTTGCAGAGATCCAGAAGAGAGCACAGCGGGGGTCAGCTACCCCCACCTAGAGGAGGGATGACCAAGAGAAGTGGGGGTCCCCGAAGGAGTACATAACCTGACCAGGCTCTCCTATGTTGTTACTTAGAAGGGGCCCGGCACCCGAGGGTAAGGACCAGAACTCGCACCACAAGGACACAGACACCCTCCAGGCTCAGGTGGAATATGATCCCCCGCTCATGGACTTGCCAGAGGACTGAGGGATCCCTCATTTTCTTTGCTCTTCACTGGTTTATTGGTTAGGGATGCGAAGCTGGGGTCATCACAGGCACACCCATTAAAAACGCTCCCTCATCATCATCATCATCATCCATAGAAATATCTTTAGCTGAAGGCATGGCTGCACCAACAAAACAAATAATTTATCCCTGTAACACATGCTGAATGACTTCAGACTGGGCTGTGTGCGTGACAACCTGCAAGGCCTGACGAATTACAGCAGCAGCAGCTCATGCTCTCTGTTTACCAACAAACACAAGGCGAGCTGCACGTAAAAAAATTTCACCGCTGTGAAGGATCTGCATTTCATTTGACTCACAGCCAGGACAATCTGGCTGCAAGCACCTCGGCTAAATCAGCTCTGTCTCCTTCCTGCAAACAAGAAGGGGAGGGGGGAATTGTGTGAAGATGCATAAAGTTTCCGACTGATGAAGTTTAGGAAATCTATTATGAATGTCCTCATTTGCTACTTTCTTCCCCAGAGAGAACCATCATATGGTTGTGTGTGTGTGGTTTTTTTGCATCTGAGCGTTGGAGTGGGTGGGATTTTAATCAAGCAAACATTTATCTGTGCTTTATTAGAATAAAAGAGAGCAAAGAAATGAAGAGGCTGAGCACTTTCAAATTTTTTGACAAAATGAAGGAAAGGTGTCCACAGCGGAGCAGGGTTCTGGGACTGTATGCAGACTGTGGCGGGAAAAGAGGAACATCTAAAAAGATAAAAAATAAATGAATAATCAATGGGATTTTATTGGTCACAAGTAAAAAACAAAAAAAAAGTAACAATAATTTCTGCAAGAGCTTCTTGTTACTTCCAGCGTAACCACCACTAAACATTAAAACACTCCTACATGAAAGCTTTGGCTCCTCCCACTAACAATAAAGCAAACATTTCATTTTTTTCCACCACAAATTTTTAGTACAACTAATCCTACAAATAAACAAGTAGAAAAACAAGAGCGTAGACTGCTTGGTGAGCCCATACATCAAAAACATTCATGCACATTTTTTTTTTTTAAGGTATGTTGTAGACAACAGGTAGTAACACTAAATACAACAAGCAAGGGTAAGTAGGGGTGGAGTAGGTGAGACCCATGCACGTCGTACAGATTTTTCCTTTTTGTCTCATCCTTTACTGCATCTAAAGGTTTTAGGTAAGAAAACAAAAAAATAAATATTAAACAAGGCTGACTTTTTTCCTCTGACATTGCAAAGGAAACAGACGAACATCTTAGTCACAGCTGCCCTGATAGCAGGATACGAGCTGTCTGCAGGTGAAAAATGGGCAAATCTGTATGGAGCATGCAGGTGACCCGCACAAAATTTAAGATTGTAGACAACCTGTAAGACAAATGAATCATGCATATTTCCTTCAACGGGCATGCTATAGGGAACAAGTTGGAGTGAACAATTAGACATCATGTAAGGGTGAAGTCGGTTCAGATTTTCCGGTTTCAATCCCCCCCAAACCTAAGACTAGAGTAGGGTGTAAGGTCACCGCACGACAGCATCACCTGTATGTCATAAGTGCATGTGTCTTACATTATCTTTAAAAATAATGCATGATACACTTACCTCACACAACAATGGTATGATTTCTATATGTAACCCTTGAGGTAGCCGTACGAGTCTCAAGGGAACTACAAGACACACCTGTGCTCCCTTTAAGAGTGGAAGAGTGTGAGCTGTCTTTATTTCAGTCTGTGGTGAATTTCAGGTGATCTTTAACATACAGTCTGAAGCAGCAGCACCACAGACAGGAGTTCATGACTCATATGAAGGAGTCCCTGGAAGAGGTGCTGTGAGTGCTGGGGAGCTCCAAAGACCGGGATGGTTCAATAATTCAGACGGTCTGATTGATGAGGACCAGCCGGCCAAACGGGCTGTCACAGCTGAATCGGACAGCTCCGCTGTCAGCTGGAAAAGCCTCCTTTCAGAGCCAGCTATACTGCAATTAACTGAGTCGGTTCCTTGCACATCACGACGTCTGCCTGAAATGCCCCCCACTAAAAGTTTGAGTACAACCACTGCCTTCAAGCAGCCACAGCGTGGAGCAGAGATCCTCCTGCGCAAGCCCCTTCAGAGACCACAAGCTTTCTCTGAGCCACTGAAAGCGCTGCAATGTAATCCCCTCACAAAGATGCAGTCTAAATATTTTTGGATGAAGATGAGCAGAAGCGAGAAAAATGGCGAGACTGAAACTCAAAAGAATTCCAACCTAAACCTAAAATCTAAAAAATAACAGTGCTTGGGAACAAATGTATGATATAAACAAGCATTTCCACATTTGATTCCAGTTAAATAAAAACTCCAAATTGTGTTTTTAAAATGTGTCTGATCGAGCAAACAGCTACGTTTAAATAAGGTGGATCTGACTTTTCTGTCTTTCCTTCTGTTCTGGCATTTGACTCGTTCTCGCACACATACATACTCTGAAGAGCATCTTTCTTTTAAGCTCTTTTTCATCTGCTTTTTGAAAATAACTAATGTTTTTAGGATCTAGGAGGGAAAATGTTGCAATGCTGTTACATGAAATACGACTAAACATCTACCCTTCCAGCTTCAATTTTACCCAGCAAAAGTGATCATCACGAATAAACACAGCCATCTACAAAGCATAAATGGAGAAACTGAAGCCTTTGTGCTTGTAGAATGACTAAAATAGGAGATGACAGGTTTAAAAACTCACTTAGGCTACAACAAATAAATAAAAAACCGGTTGTGTTTGGTTCTGTAAAAAACAATCACCAATCATGAGCAGAAAATGACTTGCTTGTGGTATTTTTGATACATTGTTTTATTTCTAAGAATCTGAGCTGCACTCACTCCATCCTTTTGCTGTCTAAAGGTGCGTTCACTCCGAACGTGATTGGCGAGGCAAAGGCGGCTAGTTTCAATGTTAAGTCAATGTAAAGATGCAAATTTGACGCTCCGGGGAAAACCTCCACCTCATTAGATTTTCCTCCACCTGCTCTCATAACCCATCTGTCTTTACATGTGTAAGACTAACATCCTACATCCCAGGATTTAATATGAAGTCTTGCCAGCACATTGCAGACACCACCACTTCAGCTTTTCTTGAAGTTTTTCTATTATGGAAGGGCTGTAAGCTAGTGGGAGAGAGCGTAAACAAAGGGATGATGGGAAATTAGCTGAGGTTTACGCCTGTGCCAAAAGTCACAACTCAGAGGCAAATTTCTAAATAAACTCAGGTCGCTCTGCAGAAAATATGTATTAAAAACACAACTCTGGCTTTTTGATTTTTTGCTAAAACTGCGTAATCATGAATAAAAGACCACTGGAAACGATTTTATACATGACGGCAGATACTAATTTAGTTGGAGTGTGACTCTAAAGATGCTTTTACTCAGGGATAGCACGTGGCTTGAATGAGTGAGTTGATCCTAACAAATCTACACCCACATATACAGCAATTTGGTTATTATTGGATGTCAATCACCACTGTGTTGTTCTCATAGTGGACAAATGATAATTAAGCACAGTCAGTGTCACTGATTCTGCACAGAAGCAGAGCTGAGGGCAATCCCACATCAAACTGGGTTTTTTTCCTTCTGCATCTGAGCGCCGTTTGCTAAAAGTCATGTCACGTCAGAGAGAGCAGGTTCCAGCAGAAACATATATTCAGCCAATTACACAAGAAACATTTCTATTGACGGGTGCATTAAACTGCATCATAATAATGTTGATGTTGCACCTCCGTGAACCCTTCCATTTCTCTCCCAGCGAACTTTGCACCATAACATTGAGGCGCTCATCAAATGTGCCTTTAAATTCCGTCTGGAGGCAGTGAATGTGGTCTACAGCGGTTTGCAAAGCTGTTTCTCTGATTCGTCCGGGCATTTTATGACTCATTTATAAGTAAGCCAGTCAGTCACCTGCTGGCAGGCACTTCACAGCTGCAGCAAGAACCTGGGAAGATCTACACTGACTCAACAGGAGGGAGAACAGGAGCTGTTCATTTCATGCAAGAACTACATCATACTGCACCCACAGAGCCCGTTTGGCAACTGATAGAACATTTACATGTCGACTCGTCCACTTATCCTTATTCACTAAGAATAAAAACAAGTTTTACATTTCAACAGATAATTCCAAAAATACATTTTAGGGTGAATGATTTCTTTTGGCTGCAGAGACACGTGAAGGTCTGTAGTTCCCTGAAGCTATGTTTTTTTTTTTTTTTTACTTTACTGTCATTCGTCAGCATTCATCTTCAATTAGCTCCAACTCTGACAGTTTTCTGATGCAACAGCAGACGTCAGGCCTCGATTTAGTACGCATTCACGTGTTCAAGGTGAAAGCAGCCCCGGACAGTGACCCGAGCAGGTAAACACTCCCAGCTAATTATCTAATAAAAGAGGTAACAGTACAGTAATGGCATCACTGCTATCTCAATCACTGCTCCCTCTGAATGATGTAGGTGGTTCTCATTTGCTGCTGCAGTGAGAACAGCGGCTCTCATCAGTCTAAAGTTTGCGGACCGTTTTTGCAGGTTATTACCTCCGTGTGACAGCTTATTATCTCTCTATGACAGACCATTACCTGCCCAGGGGAGCAGTGTAATGAAAGAGGAAGGAGAACTGGGAGGAGATGGGGGGCTATCAACAAATCAAACAAATGCTCTTTACTGAGCCACAAGCAGCACATTTAGCACGCCAGACTCGACACCTCGTCAGTTCGGTGTGTTGAGAGTTTTACCAAAGTGCCAGCTTCAGTCTAGGAGAAAAGGTCAGCGTGACATTACCAATAAAACCAAAGTTTCAGTCTAGACCTAGAAGTACAACACTTCTTTTCTATTTCATAAATATATAACTTGAGTTGATGTGTGGGGTTATGGACCCAGGACATTTGTTTTGTTTTTTTGTTGGGTTCCACTTCCTGTTTTATTTTGTTGCTGGTTGTTACTTCCTGTGTTCTCTCCCTCCTTATTGGCACACCTGTTTCCATTTACCTCATCCCCTCCTCCTGTTATAAGTCTTCGTCTCCCCTGCACTGGTTGTCGGATGGTCTTTTGTACCTTCATGAGTTTGTGTTCAGTTTCTTGTGAACCTTTCTCAATTAAACGAGAGACTTTGTATTTACGAGTGTCGTCTGCATCTGTGTTCACACGTCAACCCTGACATGATGTCTATAACCACATATAAAAACTACAAACAGGATGTAAATCACATTTGAACACATTTCAATAGCAGGTCTTGAACAAAAATAGTTTAAAAATAGCTAAAAAAAATGTTTATGGCTGAAAATTCAGTATTTTTTAACACATGCGATTCTATTCACCCTTATAGTAATGCAATTGACCCTGACGTTCACCTTTTTTTTCATTCACAGTGACACAGATCCTTAGTTATTCTAAAACAATTTAAAGAATGTGTTCTAAATATGCCTTCTAATGTATTTTCTTCTTTCCACCTAAATATACAAAGCCTATCTAAACATTACGACGAATTCTTGCATTTACTACTTAATAAATCACACATTTACTGTTATTGCTTTAACAGAAACATGGCTTTCCAACAATGTGTAAGGATCAATCATGCCATTCTGTTAGACTGAATAGAACAGGGGGCGGTGCAGCTCTCTTCATTCAAATAACTATGAATTCAACTTAAGCAATGATCTAATGCTTACTTCTGATAAAGGAGAAATAGAATTGCTGTTTGTGGAACTCTGGCTTAGAAGGAAAGAGTATTATTGGAGTCATTTCTCGTCCACCAGATTTCGGCATTAAAGATTTTATTGAAAGTTTTTCTAAAACTCTTGATTCTTTCAATAATAATTCAGAAAATAAGCTCTGTTATCTTTTAGGATACTTCAATATAAATATTTTGAAAGATAAAACAGTTCTGCTTAGTGATGAATTCATAAATCTTCTTTACTCAAGTTCCTTCTTTCCTCTAATTAAAAAACCAACCAGAATGAGTGACACATCATCAACTTCGAAAATATATTTACAAACAATTTAAGCAGTGAAAATAAACCTGGAATTAGTTATTCAAACATATCAGATCATTTTACAATTTTGATCATTGAATAGAAAGACTCTTAAACATTTGAAGTCGATAGAATTTAAAAGGAACATGAGCAAATATAATCTGGAGAAGTATAAACTTAAATTGAGCAATACCTCCAGGGAGAAAGTGTATCTAGAGTCACATGTGAACTTTGCATGTAAATATTTCATGGAACAAATTGAAGCACATTTTTAGGAGTCTTTTTCAGTTAAAATTGTTATAGAAAATCAAATTAAAAAACCTTACAATCCCTGGTATACATTTGACATATTGAGAATGTTTAGGAAATTGTATAAAAATGTGTTTGAAGTCCAACTCCTCTTAGTTTTAGTATATTTTTTAAAAATCCAGAAACAATTATGTTCATGCATTAAGGTCTGCAAATAAGAAGTGTTATCAGAAACTCAAGCAATGTTAAAAGTACTTGGAGGGTTATCAACCAACTATTACAAAAAGATGTTACGTCCTCGACCTTCAGTCCTTATTGATGGTATATTTGAAAGTTCTGCTGACATAGCACAAAAATGGTAAATGGCGTATACCTTCATTGAAGGTCCAAAGCGCTTTACAGTCACGGTCCCATTCACACACACATTCACACACTGATGATGGCTATGCTGCCGAACACTGGCGCCAACCTTCCATCAGAGACAATCACTTCTATATTAGACAAAAGTAAATTTATTTGTAGTTTAGTTTAGCAATTAACTCGCTTTAATCATTTTTTTTCTCACACTTTATATTCTTGACATTTCTAACATCGGGATGCATGGTGGCCAAGAAGGTTCCCGGTTCAAGTCCTGGCTGGGGGACCTTTCTGTGTGGAGTTTGCATGTTCTCCCCGTGCATGCGTGGGTTTTCTCCGGGTACTCCGGCTTCCTCCCACTGTCCAAAAATATGCTTCACAGGTTAATTGGTTACTCTAAAATGTCCCTAGGTGTGGATGTGAGTGTGTATGGGTGTGTGATTGTGGCCCCTGCGACAGACTGGCAACCGGTCCAGGGGTGTACCCTGCCTTCGCCCATGAGTAGCCGGGTTAGGCTCCGGCAACCCCGTGACCCCGAAAGGGATAAAGCGGATTGGAAAATGAATGAATGAATGAATATTGAATGAACATTAATATCGATCAAATTTACATTTTCATTCATCTTCTATACCGTTTTGTTCCTTTCAGGGTCACAAGGCTGCTGGAGCCTAACCCGGCCACTCACGGTCGAAGGCAGGGAACACCCACGCAGTCTGTCACAGCGGCCACAATCACACACCCATGCACACTCATATCCACACCTATGGAGAATTTAGAGTGACCAATTAACCTGTGAAGCATGTTTTTGGACGGTGGGAGGAAGCCGGAGTACCCGGAGAAAACCCACGCATGCATGGGGAGAACATGCAAACTCCACACAGAAAGGTCCCCCATTGGTCAAATTGACATTTTTATGTATAAAAAAACCTGCTCCAAAATGTGTTACATCAAGAATTTTGTTTACGATTCAGACTGCAAAGTATGGAGCCAATTTTCAATTTTAAGGCAATCCCTGATAATAAAATGATTGTTTAATGTTTGTATTAATGTGTTATTATTATTATGTCAATGTTTTTTTTCTTTCAGTATATACAATTTTAAGTGTTATTAGGTAGAGGCTCTAATTAAGAAGTCCTTAGGGGTGTTTTTTTCCTCTTTCTGCACATACTTTTTTTTTCTGTTTCTTTTTGCAATATGTTGTATCCACGCAAATAAAGAATTGAAATGAGAAAAATAGTCATAAACTGCAAGGACCAGATTGTTTTCACAATCCTTCAGCCTTTAAGCAACCACACACATACTCAAAAACTCACCAAATTTTTTCACATAGCTAATACCTGATGGAAATGAATTTCTGACAAAATGGATGCACCCCAAAAAAATGATGACATCACAGAGGACGAAACTGTCAAAACAATGAATGGGGCCAAAATCTTTTAAATAGCTAAAAAAAAATTCAAAATCCACTCACAAAACCAACATTTCGGAGTATCCAAAGGAAGTAGTTTAATTATTAAGGGATGGCCTCAAGACCTACAGCTCTGTGGCCTTTTTGTGGCATAGTGTGACATTTGAAGATTTTCATATTTTTGCACAATTTGGGAAAATCAAACTTTTCTTCCAGCAATCTTCACAAAATTTCACACACATGCTGCCAGGTTAAGTCTACAACCACGACCGACATTTTCTTGACCTTTGACCTTGGGAAGAGGCCGCAATCTTGAATTTCCCACAAAAGTCACCCTTAGACCCACCTACTGGGAATTTTAATCAATCCCCTCCTAACTCCTCAAGCATCATTGGGAAGCTACTTGGGGAAAAAAATGTTGTTCTCAAGTTTGTAGATTTTAAACGACGACAGTGTGGCGAGCTCGCAAAAGCTAACACAAGTTTTTACCAGAATATTGGGAAATTTGACAGTAACAGGGTTTAAAACATACAGATAATGTTTGTAGCTTTTCAGAGTGAAAACATAAATATAAAAGATGAATTATAATCAAACAGTTTCTAAGTCTCAAGTCACTACAGGTGAAAGTTAGGTGCTCTTAAGTACAGTTCAGGTCACCAAATCAATCTCACTGTATTTCTAAACTCAGACTTTCAAAGACCTGTTTTCAGTCACAGTAAAGCTTTTCAGTCCCTTCCAAAGTTTGATCACATTCATCACACTTTTAACTCACAGAAATTAGATATATTGTTGCTAGTGGACGTGTTGACTGTGCAGCTTTGCAAAATGTGCAGTTTTTTAAAACCTTTAATGACAGAAAGCCCCTGCGACAGACTGGCGACCAGTCCAGGGGTGTACCCTGCCTTCGCCTATGAGTAGCCGGGTTAGGCTCCAGCAACCCCGTGACCCCGAAAAGGACAAAGTGGATTGGAAGATGAATGAATGAATGAATGAATAATGACAGAAAAGCCGTGACATTAAGATTTCCCGCCAAATGATCTAAAGTCTTTACACTGCAATAAGTTGTTTTTGAATCCAGAGTTTATAAAAAAAAAAACTGGTGCAGCTTCAAATTTGGAGACGGTTCTCAAAAAAATGTAGCAATCAATAAGGAGCAATCAGCAATCAGAAGCATTCTTCTAAACTGTTCATTGCACTGACTCAACCTGTCCCTGTTCTGTGTGCAGCGGACGGCTTCAAACTGAGCTCTGACAATGTCAGTGAAAAAGTCCCCGTAAATGGAGATGCCGTGTTGACAGAGTGCAGAGCTAACAGCCGCCTCTTTGCTTTCATAAAGCTGGTCAATATGATGAAATGTTTGTCACATGATTTTCAATCCCTTAATCGATACGTACATGATTAGAAGAAAAACATTGATGTTTTTCATTCACACAGGGCTCCATTATCAGCTCTGATTCTGGAAAAAACTCAACAACAAGAACAGAGGCTAAAAAATTCCACACACGCTGCTTCAAAACAGATGCTGCTTCTCCCCCCTTGTGCACCCCAGCTCCCCATCCATCCCTCATCTCTTTCTGTCAGTCACCGTCACTCTTCCTCCGTTCCCTCGTTTATTCCCAGTCAGCTCTCCCTCTGTGAACACTGCAGTCCTCATAAATGAGCTCTGGAGCTTTCACAGGAAGCTGGTGCAGGGTTGCACTGAAATTACACCAACAACATTTATTTTTAAACTCCTATTTAGAGACTTGGCTGCCTGATTATGCAAAGGCAATGTAGGTTTTTATTGTCATGCGTGGTGGTTATGGCGGACCCGCAGGAGCAGGAAAAAAGGGTGGGGGGCCATTGACGGGAATTTTAAGGCTTTCATTTATGAACTCCAATAGGATTTGAAAAACCGAGAACAGAACCAAGTCGTGTCAGAACAAAATCATCAAACACTGAACTACAGAAACGGTTTTCAACTTGAGCATTCGCCTGCTGGGCTAAAGGAGCAGTATTTCGGTCTGCAAACTGTTTTTTTTTTCCTTTAATTTGAATGTATTCATCAGAGTTTATTAGTTTACCATTTGTTCACTGCTTAAAGTTTGAATGACTTGGCGGGGATTTAAAACCGCGGCTACTGTCAACACCCCCAGAATCTCTGAGGTGAAGGAAGGCACCCCCATATTCATCCCCTGATGACCTCAACTCTTCAAACCAGGTTCAGACAACACCACCCAGTTCAAGAAGACAAGGGCCACACTGGTATCAGTAATCAGCACTCAAGATGTGGTTGGAGTCTTCAGGATGACCTCAGTTCACATCTACACTCCAGGAAATCCAAGAAGATGGGATAACCTTCTCTCAAAAGAGCAGAGGGATCTGGCTACAGCAGCCATCCATGTGAACCCTGTGGTGGACGTGTGCAAAAATCATAGTCAATCTTTGACCATTTTCTAAGGTTATTCTCCAACACAGAGGAAGATTTTTTTAAATGCCACCAAAGGCAATACCTCATTAGGAAGCACAATTCTTGAAGAGTCAGCAAAAACACATTGCAGACATTTTACTATTCATTTATTAAATGTGTCATCACATTTTGAAGCACCACCTGCTTTCACTGCATCTGCCTGCGGATCAGAAAGCAGGATCAGGATCAGCTCAAAGTGAAAGAAAAAAAAAATTAAAACTAGTTTTAAACTCAAACGTACATATTCTGAACACCAGAGAAATATTGAAAACCTAAAATGGTAAAATTGCAAATTAGAAAAAAAAATACACATTTTTGAACTTGAAAGAAATATTGAAAATGTAAAATAAAATTTGTAAATGTACCAAATTTGTACTTTTAATTTTATTATTTTTTTTATCTTTTCAAATGTATAATCTGGTTTTTCCTTCACTTTAAGCTGTTGAACAGCACAAACAATGAAGGATGTCATCCTCATCTAAACGCCATTCTGCTCCCTAACTGCCCCCTAAATGCCAACGACCCCCAACTCACACTTCTGGTATGTCATAATGACTTCTCCACTTCTTTCTCACAGTCTGTCCCTTAATGTTTATGCAAACTTGTATGATTTCTTTAATGCATATGCAAATATTCCACCTTTATTTTGCTTAACATTTGTGTTCTCGCTCAGCTCTTTTTTGCCCTCTTCGCATAATTTCCCTTTTAATTTGCCCCTAGAGGACGAATAAAGTATATCAATTTGAACTGAAACCACTGAGCTAAATATACTGAGGATAATGTAAAAACAGAAACAGCTGAGATTGAAATCCTGAGTGAGTATGAAACACCTAAAACTGACAAATAGAATCAGAAGGAAAAAGCCCACAGGGTTCACCTGTAAGCAGATCCTTCCGTACCCTTCCTTACAAATGCGTCTAAAACCACAGCAATCCCACTAGGAGTTGCTGTGCCCAAAACAAAAGTAAAATAAATCAAAGGCGGAAAAAAACAGTTCAGGCAAGTAAAACTCTGACAGGCAGAAAAGCAGACAGAAGAGTCTCAAGGAGCTCCTCAGAACAAGCAGGAAGAAGTCCAGATGAAGACTTGCCCATCCTCAGCCTCATCACAAGATCCAGTGAAGAAGAGTGTCACTCACAGCTGTCTGTGTAACTCAATCGGAAATAAAGACTTCTTTATGTGAAAAAGCCCATCCATCCATAAAAGCTACTTCCTGTTTAAGTCTCACCCCACAATGACTGCATTGTGTCTTCTTTTCCCATCAGAAAATTCTTTCTGTGGATTTACAGATCCGTTAGAATCTGGTTTACAAAGATTTTTTTCCCCGTCTGATTTTCAAAGTAAAACAATTTTTCTTCAGTGTAAGACTAATGTATGTCGTGTAAGCAATTATTCACATACATGTGCGAGATGCGAGTCCAGCAGACACACATTTGGACCCTTTTTTTTTTTTAGTAAAAAGCATGTCTGAATCTTGGCAGATCTGTCTCTGTAGACAGATCCTGTCATATAAGACTGTTTAATGAGAATTTGATTCATTCTGCTTTATTTCGCTGGTTATGGTTAGATTCTTTAACTGAAAAAAGGCCATCACAAACTAATGCGTTGATAAAAACGCATCACTAACATGAGTGAGGGAACAAAAATGTTGGAGCTATCCACTTTTGATCCAGATGCTAGCTCAGTAGCATCTACAGTAAGTCATACCTTCAAATGCCCCTTATTTCATCTGGTCTTGGTTGATCCCAATATGAATAAAGAAATAACTAATAAATTCAATTTTAAGCCCAATTTTCAATATATATGTCCTCCATCATGAGAGAAAAAGCCACAAGAACATGTTAAAAACACAATTTTCATCAAAGTGGATTGTTAATAGATAGATCTGCTGTTCTGGTGTATTGGGGCATCTGGGATCTGGCTATTAGAAGAGGGGTATGAGGGAATATGTGCTTGGAAAGATCAGTCATGATTATTCCTGTTTGTTAATTTTTTTATCCATCAGTTTCAGAGCTGCACTCTCGTCTGATTTGGCTTTCCAGCAGCTGATTCTGGTCATTTTCCTCACAAATAAATCATTTAATTTCATAAATGTAATCCTCAGAAATATTTCTAACCTTAATTAACAAAAAAAGTTATATGTTTTGTGTAAAGCCCAATTATAGCTTCAAAGTATTAAATAAGTGGCTTTTTGTTCAGTTTTGACCTTTTGAAGCCAAGTCTAAACGTGTGAAAAAGGTTTGAACTTGTCAGACGTTGTACCTCCTCAAACAGCTCCAGGCTGTACGTGTTGTCGTCATCCGCGAAGAAAACCACGCCGGAGTCCCGCCGGCTCCTGTGATGCCGGAGCCACGCGAGCGCCGCGTTCCGCTGCTCGGTGGCGCGTGGCATCCCCGCGCGCTTGAACCTCCGGTGCGTGAACACGTGCAGGTGCGTGAACGGCACCCTGCAGCCGGCGAGGAAGCGCGCCACCAGCTCCGTGCGCACCGTCGAGTCCTCCACCACGATCCAGTGGAAGCGGGGCACCTGGCGGAAGGCGTGCGCCAGCCGGGTCAGCTCCGCTTTCTGCACCGGGCGCGTGTACGTGGGGGTGATGGCGTAGATGATCGGCAGGGCGGAGTGGTTGTGGCCACCCGGCGCGGACGCACCGGCTCGGACGGCCTGCTGCGCCCTGCTGTGCCGGCCCGCCGCCGGGCTCCGGACCGCTCTCTTACTGTCGATGTCGATCATGATGATGACGATAAGGATCCAGGGCAGGAGGATGAAGAAACGGCTCAAAAACACAGATTTCATGGCGAAGCTGAAGTTCCCGTCCTCCTCCAGTCACTCCATCACGTAACAGAAATCCTCCTCTGTCAATCCCGCGCTCCTGCTTTGTGCGCCAAACCCCGAAAACGGCGCACTGAGTCCATAGCAAACTATTCTTCCATCCGCTGCGCCCACACCGTCCCGACGGGACCGCTTCCGTCCTCCCCCTGCTCCTTTCTCTGTCGGATGGGACTCCTGCTCCTCCTCCTGCTCACTCTCCCATCATCACCGCTGTCCTCCCACCAGCCCGTCCAGAGGAGAGCGGGACTGGAGCCAACCCCGCAGATGATGAACCACAGATTTGTGCGCCAGATAAGCGCATCACCCGGAGAGGTCGGAGCTCTGCTGCTGCTGCTGCTGATGATGATGCTTGGACCTGCTGTGAGGATGAGGATAACAAGGGAGGAGGGGAGGAGCAGGTGCTGAGCGGAGGAGGAGAGATGGAGCAGACGAGAGGGAACCTGGGGAGGGTAGAGAGAGAGGAGAGAAGGATGGAGAAAGGCCTTGTTGCGCGCATCAGTGTGAGAAACCCCTCTGCCGGTCTGGATCAGGAACAAGTGACTGAAACCAAACAGGATCATTGAAGAACATGAAGAAATCCACTCAACTTAGAGGTGGCAGCTTCATTTTTCACTCATTTAAAAGTAGAATATAAATTAAAAACAACTGATAGCGTGTCAAACTTACACCCACCCATGTTTTAAACATGTTCTTTTTTAAATTCAAATCATTGTGAATCAGGAGCAGATGAAAAGAATCTGTGACCTGTGACATAGAGCAAGCCACAAGCTCCGTGCTCCATTCTGATCCATCTACCTGTAGACGTCTATCCATATGTCTTTGCTTTCCTCATTCCAGCTTCTCATAACTGTACGACTGGATAGCTCCAGTGCTCGCCAACACCAGTCAGGGTCGACTCTGAGCATAGACGAGCTAGGCGATCGCCTATAGGGCGTCGCCTAGCTCTGAAGATGCGTCTTTGCCTAGGGTACTACACAGCCCAGGGCACCAGTAGAGTTATTGTTGACGTGTGAGGGGCTGTCAGCTAGCGGGAGAGCATGTTAACAGATGGGTGATGGTAAGGGGGTGGGCTTACTCTGCCCCAACAGTCCCATCCACAACTCAGTGGGTTTAAAGTTTATCTTTTGGGTGTCTGATCAAAATTAAGCAGGTGGTCTTTTAATTATGATTAGTCATAAGGCAAAATAAAAATAAATGTCATTTTCCGGGACATAGTTTCTGCAGAGCGGCAGGAGTTCATTAGAAATTCACCTCTGAACTGTGGGCAGGACTGTTGGCATGGAGCAACCCCGCCCCCCTTTCCCCTCCTTGTTGTGGAGCAGAGCAGGGGCTTTGAGACTGCCCGGCACATTTTCTTCATCACAGATACGCTCTTTTTCGAACAGCAGCTTTTCATCTGCTCTTGATTCACAATAATTTGAATAAAGAAACACTCAAAAAATCTATTTTAGTCTTAATTTTCTTTATATATATGTCCTCCATCTTGAGAAAATGCTACAAGTACATATAAAAACACCAAAAACACAATCATCCAAGTGGGTCCTATTCTGCTTAATTCATGTTTTTTTTTTTACTTTTAATATTTATTTATGACTAGAATGTGTTCTGTTTGTTTGAACTTCTTTGTTTTTCCATTAACACAATTAAAAATGTTATTTCACTGTCTGAAAAACAGACCCTACCCCTATCTTAAAGTTTTGCTTGCAGTTTTAACCTGACTGAGTTCTTTAAATATTTTTTTCTGTCTTTTTTTTACTCACAACAGGCATGAACTGGAGCCTGATGGTTTTCCTAGTCCAAGTTTGCTCACATTAAAGGTCCAAACCTGTGCGTTTCACATCTGCGGGCGGCAGGAAGCTCTAATAGCTCAATGAAACCAAAAACAGCTCCTACTTCAAGTCCAAAACCGGCCCTAATGGCCCTGATCTACCTAAATGATCCTGATGGTTTGATGACCCAAATATCTGCTCTGCTCTCCTGTGGTTTCTGCCTTTCATCTCACCGTTGCCTGATGCCGGGAGGGGGGCAGAACCAAAGATGTTGTGTGGGGAAAATTCAGTTCAGACGCAGCTTCCCTTTTGTGCACAACGTATGTGCTCATTTAAAAAGAGCAGGATTAAATGAGTCTCAGATGTATATTGTGGATCCATTTGCAGGTTGCTGACATAGATCAAGATTCCTCGCTTTGATGGCTAATTATGCAGCAGGAGATCAGTTTGGAGTTCAAATGCTGCTCTGCTCTTGTGAGGATGTCTCACAGCAAACCTGAGTGGGAGCACCTCTAATTGAGTGAAAAAGACCTGGGAATGGAAGAACACGTGTGAAAAAGTTGATTAATGATGGCATTCTTTTATATACTTTTTATAAACACACTTTTGTTCCAGGATTATTGATTTACAAAAATCTACATTTCTTTAAAAGAAAAAAAAGAAAATAATTTTTATCTCCTGTCCTGCAGTCCCAGCTGTCAGTCACTCGTCAAATGGTCTTATTAGTGACCAACCTTCACAACATGAAGGTTGTTTCATTCAAAAGCACTTTCAATCTGTGTCTGAAATCACATTGAGGTGTGGTAATCAGTCCAAAGCAGCGCTGATTCATTCCATCTTTTAATCCAATGCAGTCCCAACTTTCAGACCCAAATACTTCCTGGAAATGTCTTGAAGTTTACCTGAGGGGAGGCTTTTTTTGAAGCTGCAATATGCAAATACTATACAGCTGCAGGCCACATGAATGTTTCATGCTCAGGAATTAGTGTGTGGAATTAAACATGAGTCAACAGAAGAACAAATGATGAAAACAGAAAGAAAGTTGAGGAGTGGAGATGCAGACCTGCGTCAACATCAAGAAATGGAGAATACTTACAAATATTGTGTATCTATCTTCCTTGAAAACCCAAAGTGCTTTATAGTCACAGTCCCATTCACCCATTGCTGCTGAACCCTAACCAGCCTTCCATCAGAGGCAATGTGGGGTTCAGTGCATTGCCCAAGGACACTTCAACACGTGGGTGGGCAAGATGGGAATCAGAAGACGACCACCCTACCGCTGCAGCACAGCCGCCCATCAAGAAATCAAGAAGTGCTTCAAAGAATCCACAAAACTTGTTTCTATAAAATAGATTTTAAGTCATGTCCTTAAAAACAACAAATAGCTTCCATGAGACGGAGCATTTATAATAACATTGGCTTGAGCTGTGCTTTACTTATTGTCTTAAAGTTGTGCTTCAAAAATATAATTTTTTAAAGTGTTGATTCAGTTGATAAAGATCTAATACAAAATAATAATATGAATGGGTTATTTTCTTAACACGAGTTTTTATGCAAATCTGTGATGAAAATTATTTTTTATTGTAAAAGAATAACTTCTCATGTAAGAAAATACGGCCCTGATCAGTTAAAGTTCTGTGAAAACACTTCCAATAAAAGTAAATGTGGGTTTGAAATGGAAATTTGAAACTTGATCTACATCATTTAAGCATACATACTTATTTTGAATGTTGACCATTAGAATAGAATTTGAACAGTTCAGAATTACTGTTTAATTTGTTCTTTTTTATTGAACCTTTATTTAAACACATTACAGTGATTCATATCAGAACCTCTTTTTCAAGAGCAATCTGGTCACAAAACCAAAAAGTTGATATATATATATATATATATATATATATATATATATATATATAAAAGCACATAAAAAAATGTCAAAGTTAGTTTAAATTAAATAAAAGCAACAAATAATGCAGATGTCTCTTGGTGCAATCCCCTAACCTAGCATGCATGAGCTGTCAGTGGAGGAAAAACAAGCTAAGATCAGAGAGAGATAAACACAAAATTTAGCATGGGAAGGGGACGAAACTGTCAGTCACAAGAGACAAATCCGATCAACGGATTGCAGTCTGCACCAAACAAGTGCAGACTGCCGAAGAAGGCTGGTTCCACTCCGGGTTCTGCTCTGGAGCAGATTTTCAGAGAAAGAATACATATCTTCTTGGAAAAGCTTGATGATCGTCTTCACAATAACTGATGTCAGAGTCTTCGTCAGAAATGCTGGCCACAAGAGGGGTCTCTTTCTGCACAATGCTTTTCAAAGATAATATAAAAATTATCAAATGTAATCTTCATTTGTGAATTAATGGATTATTTTTTTAGATTAAAACTGAGTAAACAGGTTCCTTTTGTTCCTTTTGATAGAATTAGTCAGCTGTGAATCCTGGGACGATAAATGAGGAAAGAAACTTCAAACATGATCCTGTTTACATTAAATGGGGATTTTAGATGAAGAGAAGGCAGCAAGGACTTATGGGTAAAGGAGGTGAAGGAGCCCGCAGGCTCAGTAAAATATTGCCCTCCTTTCAAACCCTGCTGAGGCAGACGACTGAAAATAGAGAGCTGAGAGTTAATGAAAGCCCCGTCAGCATTGACAAAAGAGCAAGGTAATAATGAAGAAAGACGCGTGAGACAGCAGAAGAACAAATTATTTAGAAAGAGGAAAGCAACGGGGAGAACTTAAGCTGAAAATTCCACAAAGATTGATGTTTATTGGCGAGGAAGCGGCCTGCGGCGCTTTGAGTCAGATCAGCTGCAGAAATGCCACAACCAGCAAAGTGTGGCCGCACGCCGGCCTCCATGTGCACATCAACAGCAGCTGAAAATTCAATTATATGGTAATTCACAGTACAGTTCAAATTCAGGGGAGCCGTTAGGATGCGCTCAGGAACGACAGTCCCCTCACAACACATTCATCAACACCATTAGCATAGAAATAAGTTTCTGTCCTGTAACTGTGAGTTGCAGAGAGGCTCTCACTGTCAGGAGCAGAGGGAGATGCTTCCCTCCGATCAGAAATCTTTGGCAGAAAAAGATCAGAATAATTAATTGCATTTGGACTCTTCAAGTTGAGGTATGAAAACTATTAAAGATTCATGTCTTCCAGCCATGCATACATGCAACAATTGCAGACTTTAAATGCTTCATCTTTTTCCAGGATTAAAGAAAAAAAATTCTTTATTATCTCCTTTAACAACAACAAAAAACACTGAGTTGTAATCTAATCCCACAATTCTTTGCTGTTGCAATGCTAAAAGCAAAACAAGGATTAATTGTTTATGATTAAGACATGCGTTTGATTTGTATGATCAAAATTATTTTAATTTAACCTTAGTTTTATTTTCTTTTTTTTGGTTTCTAGAATTTTGTTTTGATTATTATTTGTTTTGTTTTTTGTCTTTTATTGCCGTTGTGAACTTTAATATGTCTTTGTGTTAATGTGATTTGCACTTCAGGGCCACTGAAGTCACTAAACTGAACTCACAGAGTTGGTCTGAAGATGTTTTTGATGACATAAGGATCAATTTTATCCAATCTTATTTGGCTAAACTTTATTGATCACTAGAGAATATTTATCTGACAGCTGCACAGTGTTGTGCTGGTTAATGCAGCTGTTTCATGGCAAGAAGCTCCTGGTTTTATCTCCGGTTTCCTCCCACAGTCTAAAAACATGCTTCATGGGTTAAGTTTTGTCTCTAAATTGTTGCTGAGGTATGAATGTGATTGTGTGGCCCTGCGACGGACTGATGACCTGATTAGGGTGTACCCCGCCTTCGCACAACAGTAGCTGGGTTAGGCTGGGATGGTGTAACATTGATTTCACTGTGCAGATGCAACCACCTAACAGCACAGATGTTGTTATTCTACCTGCATACATTTGTAGCAAAACTATGGAACGGCATGGAACCCATTGCTGCAGTATCATGTATGTAGCTGCTGGTAAAAATGAATCAATTACTGCAAAGGCACAGAAACACACATTCTTAGTATTTTTTTTGTCTCCAACCAGACAAATGCAGCCAGAGTTTAACTTTCTCACAGAATGCACAGAGAACAGTCTCTGTTTAAAGTTTGTTGTTCTTTTTTTTATTTAAGAGTGGAGCTATGAGGCCATGTGACTCATTCAGACTGAGGACTTCTGCTAATGTTTCCAAAATTCCTCTTAAATCCTGTTGTCAGATCTCAGTAATTATGGTCATTTATTGTATTTACTACTAATGTAAGTATTTGATACACGCATAGAACACACTCACACAAACCTCTTGCATGTAAAACCAGTCTTGAGCCATTGCTTAATGGTTAGTAGTGCAAAGTTGCTCTATAATCCAAATGATTCACAATCATTCATTCATTCATTTTCCAATCCGCTTTTTCCCTGTTGGGGTCACGGGGTTGCCGGAGCCTAACCCGGTTACTCATGGGCGAAGGCAGGGTACACCCCTGGACCGGTTGCCAGTCTGTTGCAGGGGCCACAATCACACACCCATGCACACTCACATTCACACCTAGGGACAATTTAGAGTAACCAATTAACCTGTGAAGCATGTTTTTGGACGGTGGGAGGAAGCCGGAGTCCCCGGAGAAAACCCACGCATGCACGGGGAGAACATGCAAACTCCACACAGAAAGGTCCCCCAGCCAGGACTTGAACCGGGAACCTTCTTGCTGTGAGGCAGGAGCGCTAACCACTGCGCCACCGTGCAGCCCACAATTCACAATATTGTTTAAATATATGTTTTTAGGCATTCATTAAAATGTTTGCATTAAAATGGAAATTCACAAACTAACAATTAGAAATTAAGGATGTACTTTAGAGTTATATTTTTATTATTTATTACAAAAACTTTCACACTATTCTCTTTAATGCTAACATTTGAAATGGTGATTTAACAGGATTTCTGTTACATGTCAGCACAGTCTTTAGTAGCAGAACTGTGCTTTGTCATTCATGAATTCATCAAACTGCTTCGTGTAACAGTTTGTCTCCTTAGTGGATGAGATAAACCTGTGAGGCTTTTTCTTTCCCCCAAGGCCCAAAAAACCTGTGATAAGTGAAGAAAATCTCCCAGATGAGTCGATAGAAAGAACAGGAAAAAAAATAAGATTTTAGCTGCAGAGAAAGATTTACAGTACATTCAAAGTTTTCTGGAACACAAGCATGTGAGATTTTTAAAAACCTATCAGGATTGCTGAATTGTTGTGTAAATAAAGGATTGTAAATTCGGAGAGAACTAGACCTAAATAATCCAAACACAGTTGCTGGAAGAGGCTCAGCTGTTCTTGACAGAATTTGGATAAAAAAGGTAATCACTGATCTATGCAGAGCAATAATATCTGAAAGCAAACATCATCCAGATCATTCCCTTTAAATCTATTCATCCTTGACTAAATGAAGCTACGAAACGAGTTTATTAGCTAAAAGCAGAGCACATTCTTCATCATTTTCAGCTCCAGACAACTTAAACCCAAACTCTTGTTCCTGATGGGGAGGAGCTGACAGTTCTGCTCCATACTGTCAATCATCTGAAAGCTGATGTTATCCTGAAGATCAGAAGATCAGTCATGTATTTAGTTTAATTTTTGAAAAATTTATATATTTTCAGGCTGCGCTGCAATGGCGACCACATAGAGTTTGTTTTCTAAAACTTTGAGCTTTAATCCCGTCAGGCGCCGTCTGGCAGCAGCTCTGACTAGAAGATGTGTAAATGTCTCCAGAAGCCAGCCCCCCCATTAGCGCAGGGGACACGGCCGCAGTCTACTTTTATGTCCACGCCAAAGATTTTCCAAAAAATTGAAATCTGAAATCAAGAAATCTTTGAAGATTCTGCCAATGCCTCCCCATCACGCTGTGGCAGTTTTTCTTTGTGACCTTAGCATTTGATAAGCTCTTCTCAGTCCATGTCAGTGAGTCAACAATTATTTTCATTTTTTATTCCTTACACTTTTTAGGATCCTTTAAAAAAAATACAAAAAATACAACACCAATGAAAAATCTCTAACTTCCAGTTCCAACCAAATTAAGTCACTTCAGTTGCCATTTTTCGGACACCGCCATGTTGGAGTCAGAAAGCAGTGATTGGTCTGAGTCTGTCTGAAACAATGTTTCAATGACAACCACTCCAACCAATCAGGAGTGAGCTTGTTGGAGGTCCACACCCCTACTCCTTGAAAGCAGACTCTGGAGAATCTGTCAAACGTTTCAGATGTTCAACATGAGATAAAATACTTTTATTGAGGCATCTGATTGGTCAGTTTGTAACCTGAATAACTTGCAATCAAGAAAAAGTAACACGAAAAAAAAATTAGGATTAGCAAGATGATGTTAAGAAAAATGTATCAGTGGAAGAATGGTTATCCTCACAACTAGAATCACTGAGGAGATGTTTATTTCTCAATAGAAGTCAATGGGATTTTGGCTGCTTGGAGCCCGCGGGTAATTACTGTTTAGAACGCCTGGGGTGAGAGAGAGGTCAGTCAGTCCAGGTCTCAGATTAAGTCATTGAATCTAAGTGAGTCTGGAATGAGTCACAAAAACAGATCAAAAGCCACAACTATGACTTTTTTGTCACCTGTGAACCCAAAGTGTTGCATCCTCCAATGTGTGATGACCTTTAGAATTTAAATCCTATTTAGAACACAGGTCTGATGACAAAACAATATATCGATTATTTTATTTCTACTCCAAAGCTAGAGCAGCACACTTTTTTCACCATCTTCTTTCTTTATATTGACTTGTTTTGTGTCTTTGAATCTTCACACACATCCCCACAGATCTTGAAACCCATCATGCCTGCTGTGATTCATCTGATCTCCATTTTTGTACCAGAATGGTGAGAAAGTTCAACCTGAGGACAAGAAGGTGCGGATAAAGCGTCTCTAAAAGACAAAAATAAAGCCTCTTTTTTTTTCGATGGTTTGTCTCTCAAACAGCTAGCCATGTCTTCCCTCTTCTCCTTTGGCCAAGGTCTCTGCTGGCTCGCCGCTTGGCTTCCTCTTTGAGAATACCTCAAGGCCGGACATGCAAACAAATGCTCCACCCTGCAGCGTCTGTACTCTGACACTGATATGTGTGGCTTTGCCAGCATGCTGTCAAGCAGCGCAAGAAAACCTCTCAAGCACGCCAACCAACCACACAACTGCTGTTTTGACCTGTAGTTGCATCAACATACGAGAGGAGACCTTCACTTTAAATGAACAGTGTAGTCGTGGGCTCAGCACACTGTGTGCATGATAATGACTGCATGCTTGCATCACAAAATCAGACATTTTAAGTTATATAATAAGGCAGTTTACTCATAATTACTCTGTTTTACAGTTTTTTTGTCAATCTTGTGGATTAGAAAAATGTGAAATTTAAAAAGTGTAAATATGTTCTTTAAAGTAAAGTAAAAGTCCCCAATTCGATCATCTTTTGATCTATTGTAAAACACTTCCTAATGATCTTTTGATAAAGATTATGTCATTTTTAGTCAAAAAGGAAAAAAACAAGATTCTGCTGAGTGGCAGGAGTTCATCAAAAATTCACCTCCGAGTCATGGGCAGGACTATTGGCAAGGAGCAATCCCGCCCCCCTCTCCTCTCCGTTGTTGAGAGCTCTCTGTTTACATGCTCTCCGATTAGCTTACACTCCGTTAGAACCTCAAGCTAATACTAGTGGTGCAACAAAAATGGTGAGCAATATCGGTGCTATCCGGCCTTACAGACAAGGAAAACAAAGACGTACATGGATCTATTTGTCTACGAGTGGATGCATCAGAATAGAGTGGAGCAGGGAGCTTGTGGCCCAACCAGCAAAATATCTACATCACAAATACGCTCAGTTTCAAACTGCAGTTTTTCATCTACTCCTGATTCACAATGATCTGAAAAAGAAATTCTGAGAAATGCAGTTTTAAGCTTAATTTTCTTTGTAACGTCTTCCATCATGAGAAAAATGCCACAAGAACATGTTAAAAACACCACTTTCATCAGAGTGGGTCTTTAAATCTATCATTTTTCTTTTCAATCTTCTTCCAAAGCTATGCATTTGAAACCCGCTATTAAATGCCACTTTTAAAAAAAGTCATACTTCTTCCTGAGAAATATATCCCAGATTCAAAGAAGCACCTCTGGTTCAGAACTTTTTAAATTATTCCTATTTACCAGCTAAATGCATTATCATCTCTTCTGATCTCTCCCTGGTGCTGAAAGTTACTGTGTGCCTGTCCCAAGTCCAGATGAATGCAGAGGGTCAGGAAGAGAACCCGCTCTAAAACTGCAAACTCTAAATCACATGTGCTAAATGTGTGGTGATTCTCTGTGGTGACCCCAGGAGAGACAAAATAAAGGTTTCCCAGAAAAAGACAGCGAGAAGGGTTTCTGGATGGTTTTTCACACACTGCAAGAACCGAATCTTAACAAAGTAAAAAGACACTTGTTTCAGGAAAAAAAGGTCTTATTTTCTGTCTTGTATGAAAAATAATCTTATTGAGAAAGTTTCTAGGAAAAATAATCCTGGTTTGAGAAAACATCTTTGAGTGACTAGAATGCTTTCTTAAAATACAATTTCTTTGTGAGACCATTTTTCTTACCCCATCGGAAAATTTATTTGTCTTAATTAAAGAAAATCTGCCAAGAGAGTAAAAAAAATGTGACTTATTTCTGAGGAGGCTGTGTTTTCAGTGAGGGTATGCATGTAACTGTAATACAAAGAGGTTTTAGATGTGAAAGGTAATGTTAAACACCTGACTTTGCCATGTTTGCGCGTCTCAGTTAAGATACTTCTGTGACTTTATCAGCTTGATTAAAAAATGTCTGTCATAATGATTATGGTACCAAACAGATGAGACATCAGACCTGAGTCTTTTTTGGTGAAGCAACATTTTGAGTTTCTTTGTAAAGACAGTCGGGTCACTATTATGTTATATGACTGGACTGTCATCAACCAAGGAAAAGGTGGATTAAAAATGTTTTTTCCCAAAGCTAAAGAACAAAAAGTTTGTAGGGCGAAAGGGAAAAAGGTTGTTTTTTTTTTTAGGGAGGCAGTAAAATCCATTGTTTTTGCTTGTAAGTACAGTGGAAAAAAATACATTGTTTTATCATGTTCATCATAAATTTGACTTATTTGCTGTCTTTAATGCTTAGTTAATGTGTTTTTTCTGTCTTTAAAAACCTGCTTTTAGTTCTCACAAGCTGCTGATGGATCAAGTTCATACAGGATCATCACGTTACCTTAGATGTCTCTCCTTCTTTCCAAGAAAGGTTTTGGTTTTAAAGCTAAAATTTTTCCTGGTTTTGTTCCTTCACATAATCTACCTCAAAAATAAAGGGCAAATTAACACACCCCTCAAAAACACAAAGGACAGGCAGTATTATTATCTAGAGCACAGCGCCCTCTGCTGGAGCATCACAGTGAGTGCGACAAAAACACAGATGAAGGGGTAATAAAGCTAAAGGTCAGACTTTATTGTGCCATGAGGGGAAACTTGATGCCATCAGTAGAATTTACAAGAACAGAGGTGCAAAAAGAATATTTGCCTAATTTACATAACATGTGCAAACTACTCAAAAGGAGAAATATGCAAAAGAAATTTGAAAAAGAACCTTAAAAATCAGCTTTTAGGGGGGGTCAGATCAGAGTAGAGGAGAAGCAGAGTGTTCAGGGTAACACATTTTAGGGTGGGCTAGACAAATGTGACATTACCTGCAGATGTAAGGGTAAATCTGAGAAAAGCAACCTTTATTTAAGAGTTTATTGACGTGCATTGAATTGCATTGTACTAAAAGATCAACCTTTTTTTTTATGTCTACTTTTAGCTGGGGTCATAAATACTCCAGAATAAGTCAGATTCCTGTAGTCCAAGAACATGTGCCAATGGAAAAAATACATTTTACTTAGTTACTTTTACTTTTAATCACAAGAGAAACTGACATCGAGCATGTTTCCTTTGATTTGACTGTTCCTCATTTCTCAACAAAGGGAAATTACATTCACCAATGACACTACAATGAACCAAAGTGGTTCACAGTCCCTACATTTAAATAATCTTTAATCATCTTTCTACTCTTCTTTTTGTACTGGAAAATTAGCTCAAAGTTGTTCCAGAGTTTGTTTAAAAAATGAAATCAAAGAAACTTCTTTGAGAATTTGTTCTAGATGTGCATGTCAATCTTTTAAGGGATTAGAGTCTTTTTGGGGGCATTTCAGAGGTTTTTTATCACTTCAAACCAAAAAAATGTTCTGACATTTTTCACGAATAAAGAACATTTTCAGGAAATGTATAAATCTTTATTTCTTATAGGAAATTCCTACAGATGAAAGGGTTCCTACCCAAGAGCTAACCAGTTCCAAATCAGCCTGTCTGTGGCACCTGGAAGCTGTAACATTTGAGGTCAAGGCACAGACTCACCAGTTTTACCTGCAACATCTGACTGACTCCTCCCCACCTGAAGGTGCGCTACGGCCAGGTGGCACTGCTAATTCGTTAAGCGATGTCGTGTGTTCACGGCTGAGGGATGAACTTGAAATGGCTTGCTGGTAAAATCAGCTTTTTATACCAACAGACGGTTGAAATTGATGCCACATTGAAAAGGTTTCTCTTTTAGAATTTTGTGGTTTTGGCCCCAATAAGTAAGGCTCATTGTACACAGGGAGACCATAATGTGGAAAACACTAAATGAGGATTGTCTTTCACCCCAACATCATTATCTCCCTATGAAGTGAAACACTTACATGGCATCCACTGAGTTTATCACAATAAACTTAATGGGAGTAGTGTGTAAATGCTACGAAACTCTCAGTTCCTGAATGTGCCGCTGCAACGATACTGATGACCATCTCTGGCAGTTTTGAGTCTCTGTTGCTTCATTTCACAGTTTCACATGATTTTCTCGGGTCAAAAACCGCAGACTCTGTCCTTTACCTCTGTGACACACTTGAACGCTGCTTTCATCCAGTGCAGCAGCAACTGTAGCCGCCGCGGCAGGAGAGGCATGTGGAGCTCAGGATCAGAAGGATGTCCGAGCCACTGGAAACCCTTCAAGGTTTTTTCTTTTTTCTTTTTTTTTGGGGGGGGGGTGAAGCTCATCTCTGAGGTTTACCTTGGCAAATCCAAGCCATCCATGAAGAGGTTAGATCCATAATGCACATGGTCTCTCCTCATTCGGCGCTATGTCACACTGAGGAATCACTGATGATCACTGGCTGGTTTTGATGAGAGATTTTCCTGGAAAGGGGAGACATTCCTCTGAACTGTCTTCAAGTGTTTTTTTGTTTTTGTTTACCAAAAGAAGATGGCGTCATCTTCAGCCAGTCTGCTCCAGCCCAGCAGCTCCTTCTCCTTATCAAGACTTCTGGTCACAATAAACAACTTAAACCTTTGCCTGCCTCCCACTTGTTACTTTGATCTACTAGACAAGTTCTTCACATAGCAGGACTGTTGGCGCGGAGTAAGCCTGCACTCCTTTCCCATCATTCCTTTGTCCACACTCTCTCCCACTATCTTACAGCCCCAAGATTCTGCCTCGGTAACCCAAGATTGCTGATGCAACAAAATGTTGAGCAATACTGGAGTTATCCAGCCGTACAGTTTGGACCTGGATTACAGCTCAAGAGGAAAACCAAGACGTACATGGATCTATTTTGCAAGTGAATGCATCAGAATAGAGCGGAGCAAGGAGCTTGTGGCCCCCCAACTATAGCACAGATGTCACATCTATAAGCTCTTTCCAACAGAATGTTATTTGTCTGCTGCTGATTCACACTTTGAATAAAGAATGACTCAGAATTGCAATTTTATGCAGAATTTTGTATGTGTCTCTCGTCATGAGGAAAATGCCAATGGGAACATGTTCCAAAAACATCCTTTTCACTGGAGTGGGTCTCGAAGAGGCTCAGAGAGCCTGTTTGTCGGTGCCTGTGCCTTTAAGAGCGCTGCTGTCTCTCTGTGGCACTAATCGTCCCTCATAGCAGCGGCGCATCATCGCTGCTGATGTGGAAATTCCTCCTTTGTGGCGTTTAAAAGCCCCGCACCGACGAGGGAATGATGTAGCCCTGCGTTCCAGCACGACCACGTTCCGAAGGCGCGGGCGGTGCGTGTCTTTTAAATGGGAAATCTGTTGGGCAGCTGGCGTTTCAAGGAGCCCAGCACCATTGGGGAGTGCGACTCGACGTGGGGGTCGGACTCGGAGGGCGAGGAGCCGCCAGCTGAGGATGACAGCGGGATCTCCGACTCCATCAGCCCGGCGGAGAGCGAGCGGGCCTCGGGTCAGGCGGGGGACGCCTCCCCTCAGGTGAGGGGGGGGGGGTCGATGCGGGTGATGATGCGGGAGGATGCAGCCTCCGGCGGCGCGCGGTGTGACGGCAGCATCGTCACACACAAAGGTCGCTCTCCAGCGTGGACACAGAAAACACGCAGAAAAGCACTGCGGCGTTTAATGTCCTCTGGAAAAAACGGTTTTTCTTCAAGTCTAAACCACTTTATGGGCTTTAACCTTGAAAACGTTTTTTTTTCTCCTCAGGATTGGAGCTACAAATTTATTTTGATTAAACTTTGGAGAAATGTAACAACCTTTTAGGGCACTCTAAAGACATTTTCCAAGAATGATGCATGATCAGCTTAAATAATAGACTAAATTACGTTTTGTTTTTATTTAATCAAGTCAAATTGACTTGATCTCATCACCTATCTCGGTGACAGTGAACATGACCCAGATTATCCTGCAGAATGCCATAGATGCATGAGGCTTTCACACCACTTTCACTTCTGTAAATTGTTCTCCTTTGTCAGAGAGAAATGCATGATGACAGCAGCCGACCTCAAAAGCAACGTCTGTGCTTTTAATCCAGAAATATATGCACATGTTTCACTTGAATTTTGTTGGATTTTTTAAAAACTTTTTAATCTCTTGCTTCATCTCTCAGATGACGGATTCTCCAGAGGCAGCTCCAAAGATGAAGAGGAGTTTCTACGCCGCCAGGGATCTCTACAAATACCGTCATAGTTATCCGGTACATACCTCTCACCTATAAAGCATTTAACCCCTGACTTTTTGACTGTTCGTTTATTTGTTTGGTTCTTGTGTGTGTTTTATCAGAACTTCAGAAAGTCCCGACAGCCCAACGAGTATCGAAACCTGCGCTTCTACATGAACAAGATCCCTCTGGTACCTGACGGTATGATCACTTAAAAACACAAAAAACACCTAACTGAAACCAGGTCAGTTCACCAAGCGACCACTAGAGGGCAAAAGATCAGGTTTTTTTTTTTTTATTTTATTTTATGGGAAAGCCAATTTGAAAACAGAAACAGTATGCATCCAGCCTGGGATCAAAATCTTTTTTTCTCTCCAAAAGCAAGATTGTTGACTGAGGAGAACAATTTTCCAGATACATTTAGGAAATCTTTAATTGTTTTCACTTTTTTTCCACATTTTTCTTCAAAACTGTGTTGCAACCAATTGTCAGCCTTTGTTGGGTCAAGCGATACAGACCCTGTTTTGATTGTGTTTTATACTCCTCAAAGCCCTTTTACAGTCATAGTACCATTCACACACTGATGGCGGCTCTGCTAATAAAAGCTGGCACCAACCTGTAGCCACCAGGGGCAAGGTGGGGTTCAGTGTCTTCTCCAAAGACACATGGGAATTGAACCTGCAACCTTCCGACCAGGGGTCAACTGCCCTGCCTCTGCACCACGGCCACCCCCATAATGTGGTGGAATGCATTATGTTGAACGTTCAGTTGATTTCTACTATAAACTTCCTCTGTTTCTCAGCAGCACCACACTCATATTGTGAGAATCACAAACAAATCTGCATTTCCCAACACACAGTCATAAACTGGGTCTCCAAGAGTTATTGATTCATCCATTTCCAGGATTCAGAAACATTTTAAATTCTATCTGGAGTTCATGCAAGAAAAATCATACATTAGCTCCAAATGCCAATAATTAAAATGTTTTCTTATAATTCTGAAACTCCAACTGGGCTTGATCTGTCCTGGTTGAATGAAATACAACCTTCCCTAAAGGCTTGAGCATGACTTTATCACAGCTCTCTGTGTACGTGCTGCTGGTTGGATCCAGTATCTTTTTGACTCATGAGAGAACAGAAAGCTTTTGTGGTTTGGGCAACGATTTATTCAAAAAAAGTAGAAAAATACTCTAGCAGCAGATTTTGATGCTCTATCATAAAAAAACAAAAACAACATAGAAAGACATGAGGCACCGCCACCAAAAGAGATTATGCCCTTGAACTTACATTAAAATAAATAATTTTAATTGTAACTATTATTATTAAAAGGTAAGTTAACTGCACATTTATGTATTTTTACTTTTTAGAACATTTTTTAAATGTCCCTGATTTGGAAGCCTAAAATAATTCAACCTTAGATATACATTGATAAATGTGTTTTTTTGCATAAGCAGTCGTTTCTGACCAGCAGACCGATCAGCTGATCCACACACATGTGCAGCAGCTGACAGGTGCTGCCTTTGGTTGTGTTTTTGCAGGCATCTACATAGAGGAGATTCTCACAAAGTGGAGAGGCGATTACGACAAACTGGAGCACAATCACACCTACATTCAGTGGTGAGATAGTGATCTTTTTATCCTTTAGGGGACTCGATCACTGCTGGTTTATGTTGGCTTCCGTGCGTTTCATGTCTACGAGAAAGTTGATGCAGATGTTCCAGTTTCATTCTCTGGCTGCTGCATGAACACGAAGCATTGTGGGACAGCGCCAAAATAAAAAACAGATGTTCTTTTCATCTACAGCAGATTTGGATGATGTCACTTCATGAAGTCTTAGGGTTTTAATGTCTACGTGGTTTTCTGAAGTGTTCATAACTCCTTCTCCTCGCCTCCACCAGCTGTTTCTTTAATCAACTTTTGATTAAATTGCGTTTACAAATCTGCCCTTTTTGTGTACTAGTAATGCACTTGTTGTCTCAATTCAGCTTGAGTGTCAAAAAAAGGGATGTGAGAACTTCATGATTGGGGCTGTGAGACAGAAAAGTGTCAGCTGTTGTCTAACAGTCATGCACACAGTGAGAGCCACTCCTTGTGGACATAAATCAGCTCTAAAAAATAGCAAAACATTCATATTTATTTAGTGTTTTTTACAGTGGAGAAAAAAACAATTGTTTTGTGAAACATTTTCAAATTAAGATTTTACTTTGTTTTTTAAACGTGATTAAAAGTAAAATGTTATATGAGCTTTGCTGATTTAACAAGTGACAGTTAATCTAAATTAAGGAAGTGTTGCCTTTTTTGGGCATTTCAGTGTTTAGTTGGGTACCAAATATTTTCTCTTAAACTGTTTTTGACATAGTCTGTTGTGTTTTTTTCTCTTCTGTGCCAGGCTGTTTCCATTAAGAGAACAAGGGCTCAACTTCTACGCACACGAACTGACTCAGGATGAGATCAAAGTGAGTGCTTTGATATGTGTGTGGTCGCAAATGTTGCACCAGAACAAGGACCGTGTTTGTGCTTCAGACAGAGCTTAGTTGACATAAATAATGAATAAAAACTGTGAAACAGAATCAATATATTTTTGTAGGTATAAATATATAATCCATTTTATTCTTCCTTTCACCTGCGACACGTATTGCTGGAGCCTATCCCATCTACTTAGGGTAAAGGCAAGGTACAAATTCGTTAAAAACTTAAAGTCCCACTCTGATCATCCTACGATATGTTGTAAAAGTGTTCCTGTCAGGAGTCAGAGCTCTGTCTCCCCCCCTGGTCTCTCACCGGAGCCATCTCCAGAGTACCAGACACGCTACATCTCCCAGCAACCCTAGCACACACTCCCTGGATGCTACTCAACTCATCCTCTCTGATAATTACCCATATGAGTGTTTGGTGTTTTAAACATGCTCTTTTGATATTTTTCTGATGATGGAGGACATACTGTATATACAAAAAATTAAGCTCTGTGTCAACAGTCTTGCCCACAACTCAGAGGTGAATTTCTAATGAGCTAATGCTGCTCTGCTGAAACCATGTTCTAAAAAAGGACTTTTTCGGTTTTTGCCAAAAAAAGAGGAATAATAACAATTAAAAGACCACTGGGAACACTTTTAGAACAGATCAGAAGACGATCAGAGTGAGACTTTAGGGAAACAGGCTACTTTAGGAAATAAACTACTCTTCCTATTAGTTAATTTTAACACAATTTATACTTTAAATGATAAAAACAGGCCTTAGAGGTGGTTTGAAGTTTGTTTGGGATTCATAGTTGTTCTTCTTACAATAAACTTTTTGGTCCCCCCCCCCACTGAGTCATTGTGTTGAATCCTCTCAGGAATTCCAAAGCACTCGTGAAGCAAAGCGGAGGTTTGTCGCTGCCTATTCCATGATGTTGGACTTCTATGGTGTCAAACTGTTGGATAAAAACGGCAACGTTACCCGGGCCCCCAACTGGAGGGAACGGTTCCAGCACCTTAATGAGTAGGTCCACATTCACACACAAAAAGTATAGGTTGCAATTTTGGGAAAAATGTATTTAACAAAAATACAAGAACAAGAACAGACATTTCATCTCAAAGGCAAATCATAATAATGGAATGAATAACAATAATAGACTGATTATATGCTTCACTGCTGTAACACATTGATGCTTATTTAGATTCATGAAATATCATAGGAATCTAGTCTATTAGCACATCATATGAATAATTATTAAGATAACCATAGCATAAAGAACATGCTAACAAGATAACTCAACTTTTTAAGTCTCTTTAAACAATAAATCAGTTGAATTCTTCATCCTCTGTGTTGCCTTGGGGCAATCTGCCAAGCGGCGCTTCTTCTTCTGCATTGCTGTCAGTAGCAATTACTGATCCACACCCCTGCAGTGTCCTCTAGTGGTTACTGCTACTTTTTAAAAATCACATATAAGTGGCTAAGTATAATGCTACGTTCACACCACACGCACTTTTAAGAACGCGCTAAACGTGCCTTCTTGAACTTGCTTTCAGTAGATGGTGTTCACACTGGGCTGTCGCTACCCGATATGTGCTGTGAAATGTCAAAGGGATTCATGAATCTTGCTTCCGACCTTTTCTTTCACAGCTCTATTCTGATATATTGTACATCGGAATAGAACTGTCATATAATTCCATCCAGTAACAAACCGCAGTCTTTATTTTCTCCTCCATTCTTACTTTACAAACAGTTGGCACTTTTGGGAATTAAAAATTACTATTAAATCTGAGTCCCTGATTGATCAGAGTTCAACTGTTTTAACTTTCAACACGTGTTCAATGGCCATGCGTTCTGTGTGTAGAGCCAGTCAAGTTTTTTCAGTTATTTGGATGAGTCTGTTGTGATCTTAGACTCGACTTGGTTGATTGAAAAAGTTCTCTGTTTTTCTGTTACCCGTCTGTGGATTTTGACAGATTAAGTCACATTAAGTTGACCATCTTAATTGAAAATAAGTGTTTTTGAATATCTTCTGCCCCAGAACAATCTAATGGATGACTTTAGCTTCTTGGAAATAAAATATAAAACACGGGGTTGCTCTGAGATTTGGACCTGTGTTTGATGAACCAAAAATTCAGCATCAAATATTTCAATTAAACGTTTTAACCTTTCTCCTTGATTTTTATTGGTTTTTTTTTTAAGATCCCACCATAATTATCTGCGGCTCACTCGAATCTTGAAGTCCCTGGGAGAACTCGGCTACGAGGCCTTCAAAGCTCCACTGGTGCGCCTTTTCCTGGAGGAGTCTCTTTGCAACGGCACCCTCCTTAATATGCAGCACAGTGCACTGGAGTATTATGTGTACACCATTCGGCTGCCGGCAGCCCGTCGACGTCTGCTACGCTACGCCCGTCAACACTACAGGCCTCCCCACGCCTTCCTGTGGGGTCCGCCGCCTAAAAAACGAGCCGGTGGAAGCGTGGGTGCTGGAAGTAGTGGGATCAGAGCTCCTGCGCCAACACCAGAGCAACAGCGGAGGGGAGGGGAGATCACCCCACCTGCGATTTTGTCTTCTCATGATGCCATCATGTGCCAGGAGATGCCTGGAGGAGGGATCAATGGCTGTGCAGAGCTGGGTTCCAGCGGCGCCGGCGTGCAGAGAGCGCTGACGCTGGTAGGAGGAAGAGGACAGAGGAGGAGTGACTACGATGAGGCTTTTCCTTTTTAAGGAGCATATCTTTTACATTTTTGCCACCTCAGTTACGAGGACCCGGCAGGAACCGGAGCGGAAAACAGTGAAAAATATTTGAACTGTTACCCACACAATTAGAAGCAATTAAGGGCTCATTATAATCATTGCAAAGCAGTTTATAAAGACAATATTTTGAGCCAAGACAGACTATTCTCGGAAACATCTGAGATCAAACTTAGATTTGGTGTCAGTCCGGATCTGAAAAAGGTTTCCTGTGTCTTCCCAAAATTCCCTTGATGGTGAAGGGAAAATGTGTTCAAAACAATTGAATGCGACACAAACGCCTTCCTTACATTTCTCTCACGTTGAACTGACGAGAAAAACTTGATTTTTTAGTCTGCAAAGTTTCAGTGGACACACAGACAAGCAAAGAGACGAGAAACTGTTGAGCAATACTGTTAGATTCTGGAAAAAAAAAAATCCTCCTTAATTTTATTAACTAATTTATGCACCACCTTTACAGTTTTATTATCTCTGAAAGTCAACACCTGCTCCAGAAATTGCGGAAAAAAACAAACAAAAGAAAAACCCCTGCAAATATTCATAATTTTTCAGCAACTTATTCTCTTATTAATTTACAATCAACTTGAAAGCAAAAAGGGATTTTTTTTCAAAGCTGGAAAAAAATCAGGGGTCAAGGGGTTAAAGAAAAATAAACTGAAAAATACTCGAGACAAAAGCCAGAAGTATAGAGGTTTTATTGATTCATAATTCAAAGTAAAATTATTTTTTCAGTTAACAATTCAATATCCAATTCAGGGTTTTAATATGAAAATTCCTGTTTTCAATTTAATATTGAATATTCAAATTCACAATTCAATATGACAATTTAAAAAAATGCTGAATAAAAACAAAATCAATAACATTTTAAATTGGCATGGGTTTTTGATGTCACATGTCACATGTTTTATTCTGTATTTTATTTTTAAAATTGTCATATTGAATTGTGCATTTTAAAATTGAATTCCAAATTGCAAAATGTACTTTCATACTAATAGCCTGAATTGGATATTGAATTGTCAAATGAAAAAAGCATTTTACTTTGAATTTTGTATCAAAAAACTTCCATACAGAAGCAACGTGATGTGCAAAACTGTGCAAGAAGTCTACTGTGTGAAATCCTAAATCTTTGTAAGTATAGATTTTTATTTTAAAAAAGCTTATCTAACCATCATCTTCATGTGTCACCAGACTTAACAAAAAAGGTCTTAAATTTAACATTTAAAACACTTAAAAAGAAAATATAATGGAGTTCCTGCTGTTTTCACGTCACTATGATTACAGGCTTAAATAAGAGAGGAAACAAACTTTCTAGGCTGACAAAAGTAGCCAATGTGGCAGTGCCTTAATTTTGTGCATGTATCAGCCAGTTGCAAAACTGCATCAGATTGGCGAAAAATTTCTCTTGTTCTGCAGCGCTGCCGATGGTTCCATGCTGGTTATCATTGTCACTGAACAAATATTATTAATGAGCAAAGTAACATCTGTTGTTAATAGTTATTTTTACAACTTCATGCATATGATGCTAGTTAATGTTAGCAGTAGCGTTAGGAAGCTGTAAAACATAGATGGAAACTTGTGATTTATAGCAGTAATCAGTGTTTCCTGAACTTTGTTCTCTGTTGCACTTTGTTCATTTCTGAAAGGAAATACATTTATTTCTGTATAGCGTGATGGTTCTCATGACTCAGCAAAAAAAGAAGTTGTTTTTTTTTTTTAAATCAAATTCGACAGGTGGCCGCATAGTAGGAGGTGGAAATCGCATTTTTACACGCTGGAGGTTTTAAGAAAAAATGAACGATATTTCTCTAAAAGTTGACATTGGTCAGTGGCCGTCCAAGCACATTTTGCGGTCGCGCGGTGGCAGTCTAGGAACAGGCAGGGACGACACCTTTACGAAATCAAGCGCACTGGCCCCCAGCAGGCCTGTCGCATGGAGGAATGTTTGCCACCATCTACATTCATGACCACGCCGACGATTTTCAATTAGTTTGCATGGTGTCCTCATGCAAATGGTTCTTCTCTGGGCACCTCACTTTCCCCCCTCAGCCCAAAAACCTGCATTATATGCTAATTGGTGACTCTAAATTGCCCCTATGAATGGCAGTGTGTGCCCTGCAATAGACGGCTCAGGGTATACCCCACCTTCCCTCAACGATAGCTGGATTGTCTTCAGCAACCTTATGACCTCAAAAGGGATACAGCAAATTCAGAAGATGGATGAATGAATTTTTTCATGTTAAAGAAAAATGTTGAGGTTTATATTTCTGCATCACATTAATGAAGTTGTTGTATACACATAGTTGTATACATAGTTGTATACACAGAATTTATAGCTATGGTGTAGCATGCAGCGTTGAAAAAGTGCTTACTTTTATCACATAATTCCCTCCTATGACCCGAATCTGCATCACAGCAGCAGCCCGGTGAACCGTTGTCTCGTCATACTTTGATTGAAAATGGCAACATTTAAAAAGGTGATGGGCCACACCCCTCATTATACTATTCTTTGCACGTCTTGTTGATGAAAATGTCGAACAAATTTTGTGCAGTTACATCTGACCCATTTACTGTATTAGAGAACTGGACTGAGTGAGTGTGACATCACCTAGAGAAAATGGTTTACTTAGGGTTCTAACGAAATTAAGTCAATTCAGTCACCATGCTGGAGCCAGAAGTTGTCAGTTAGCAGTGACTGGCCCAAGTCTGTCTGAGTCAACATTTCTAAAGCACCACTCTTGCTAGTCAGGCGTGAGCTTGTTAGAAGTCCAATCAAATATTTCTACATGAGGGCTAGCTGGCACCACCTACTTTTTATGAAACAGCCAATTGGCCAGTTTAAAACTTGAATAACTTGCACCACAGAAATTTTTTTTGAAAAAATAGGATTATCAGTAACACGTTAAAAAAAAGTTAGCAGAGCAAGAATGGTTTGGCTTCTTGGAACCAGCGGTTGCTTCCTGTTTGGAACGAGAGGTGGGAGGAGTCACTCAGTCCAGTTCTCAAGTACAGTCAATTATCAAACCTAAAGTTGCGATTTTTCTTAGTAACCAGTATTCATGTTTTTCACGTCAACACTTTTATTACTGTTAAATAAAATGACTTACTGTTTTGTAGAGCATTGAGGAAACTACGTTGTAAGTATGTGTCTTAACTGGGAGCTAGGCTGCGACGGAAAAGACTTTTTTTTTTTTAACGATTTGAATAAAAAAAGGAACGAAACAGTTTGAAAGATCCCTGATGTGGGTTTTTTTCAGGATATCGGGTGGTTAACCGCATCTTTTTAGCAATTCTTTTTCTCTTGAATTGTTCAACTTGGTACTTGACTTTTTTGTATCTGTGAGCAAGACTTCAACGTTACAGGTTTAATTGATTTTGAAAATGGAAAATTTCCCACTCTCGTTAATTTTCTTTGTGTAACTTTTTTTTTAACCCAAATTTGGCTGCCATATTTATTGAGGCTTCATTCTTTTTCAGGGATGACACGATCATTAGTTTGTTGAAATAAAAAGAAAATAGTAATAATTGCTCAAAATTTTAACTTGGTTGACTTTTTTCCTCAGGTTGTTCATATTTTTTTCTCGTAAATGTTGTGGTGCTTGCTATAAAAATGAGTAAAGGGAGGAGCATGCTTTGCCAGCTACAGCAATAGTGCCATCTGGTGTTTGAAGTTGTTATTGCAAACAAAAAGGCACAATTGTCAAAAGACAATTTTAGTACAAAAAAAACACAAACAAAGCATTTTTTTTGTCTTTTGTAGCGAACAACTTTCTTTTTATTGTTGTCTTAGTATTTTCTCTCAGAGCCTTCTATGCCGACGAGAAAACCAGATGCAGAGCGATGCTGATGTGACTGATGTGCTTTTAGACAATCCGTGTCTTCCTGTCTAACACACAAATCTGAGATAAAAGAATCTCGATTTAGGTACATTTTAAAGATTTTAGGTAAAGGTGTAAACTTGAATTTCATGGACTGCAAATATACTTTTAGAAATGTATCTGCTCCTAATTTGTCAGGTATTTTGATTTAAAAACATGTACAAAATGCATAAATAGCTGTAATGTAGCAATCAAGAGTTCAATATACTGTAACATCGACTTCTAGATTTTTCTACCAAGGTTCATAAATGTTAAGAAGTCCCTCGGCATTTGTTTAGGTTTGGATTTTTTAAGCTATGGTGTAAATGTAGTTTGACACAGATTTGTGTGTCTGGTTGTGACACATCTGTAAAAACTGTAGAACTAAAAGCCATGTGCGATGTGAGCCAGAACTTTAGGGGATTAAAAAGAGAAAAATAAGGAAACATTTCTACCTAACTTTGACGGCTGCTCTTCCTGGGTAAAACGAGCCGACAGAGTCTGCATCTCTTTAGCCAAGTGTATCTGATTTAATTGTAAATGTACATTTGAATTGGATTTGGAAAAACATGGGCTATCGTAGTTAACCATGCACACCTATATAAATGTGTGTCTGATATTCTTAAGTGCCTCTTTTGTATGTTTTGTTTTTATTTGATGAGTGTCCTTAACACTTCTGCAACGTCCTGTTTTTGTACAGCTTTTTGATGTTTAAGTTAGCATTCATGCAACCGCAGCATCCACAGATACAGTTTACGTGGCGTTTAGAACGGCGAGATACTTGCTAACTGAATGCATCATTGTTTTTGTTTGATGGCTTCTTTTTGTGGAACAAAGGCAAAAAGGTGGACATAAGCCCCCAAAATGGGGCATTTTTTCCATGTATAAATAAGAGTGTAAATTAGGAGTTTTGTCATCTGATGTGTGAAAACACTGTGCTTGCAAAACTGATTAACAGTCATGCTTTAAAGGGACTGTACTTTTCATTCAATGGCTGATCTCGATGTAATTCAAAGAAATGACCATTAAAAACTTGAGAAACTAGGTGAGGACTGTCTGGTGTTTGATGAATTCCATTGGGTGTGCTCCATTGATTTCTTTGCATCTTTTGTTTCCTACTTCTGCTCACGTTTCTAGAAACACCCATTTTGCATATTTATGAAAAGGAAAAGTGTTAAATAGATTGAGCACATAACTCTGTCAGTTTCAGCAAGGAAATCCTCGGCATCTCTAGTTAGCACATACTGTGTGTAAACTCAATCAAACAAGTTACAATTGATTCACTCACTATAGTACATCAGCCCAAATCATCTAATATTTGTTAAATGATTGGATGATGGGAAATCAAAGCCATGAGTCTGTTAGCTCACACAATCATGGAAGAGTCTTGACAGTTGTCCAAAACAAGAGAATTACCGCCCTGAACACAGAGGGAGATGAAGAGATTAATTTTAATTGTTCAAAGTTTGCAGTGACATTCAACAGTTTCACCTTCATATTTAGTACATTTTGGAACACACAGACAGCTCACAAAAGTGCCTGTTTTACAGACGAACTGCTCATAGGTCATAGGAGAAGCAGAGCATCATGGGAAATGAAGTCCAGTTCTCACTTGTCAAAGGTCAGAGTGGTTTCTAATTAAACAGTCAGAAAAGGAATTTTGGAAAAAAATAGATCCAGTTCACTAAAACATTAGAATTTTCCACAAAACCTTTGGATAAATATTGAATGATCTGAACAGGAAAAAAAATGAATTTTCTTTAAGGTGTTTGTTCTGTGATGTCTGGCGTTCAACATACACACTATTTTGAAAAAAAAAAAACATTAGAAAAACAGTAAAAAATGGTGGAGGTAGTTTGATGATCTCTGATTTTCCACTTTAAGGACAGTCTTTAAGCTTATGCAGATGGACAATCTGCTATATTTAATAAACCCATCAATCCAGAGTCTACCAAAACCCTGAAGAACAGATTAGCAATATGTTCATGATTCAAGCTCAAGAGCACTTGGGCTCTGTAGCAAACCAACCGTTTAAATAAAAATGCAAATTCACCCAAAAATAGACCCCTAAACAAGTCAGAAGTTTTATTCAAATTAGATACTGTTTCATTTTTTAAAATAACAATCAGAAACTTTAATAACCTTGGTATAAAGGCTGTGGGAATTTCCAAAATGTGTCTGTTAATACAACAATGAAGTAAAAAGTGAAGCTAAATTCTTCCATAACACAAGAAAGACCGATTGCAAGCCAGTATCTGCAAAAGTGTTCATACCCCTTGAACGAACACACAGGTGGACTCTATTAAGTCATTAAGTTAACATTTGATCAGTCACCAATCATCAAGCAACTTCTGAAGGCAACTGGATGCACTTTTCAGTTTTTTATTCGTAAAAAAAAAATTGAATTCTTGTAAACGGTAATTTTCTTCCATTTCACAAGTGTGCGCCCCTTTGTGTTGGCCTTTCACTTAAAATTTTTTAAAAATATGTTTATGTTTGTGGTCATAATGTGAGAAAATGTGGAGAAGTTCAAGGGGTGTGAATACATTTGTAAGCCACTATATATATATATATATATATATATATATATCACAAAATTGAGTACACCCTTAATATTTCTGTAGATATTTATTGATATCTTTACAGTATACATTCATAGTACATGTTAGCATTCATGTTTTCATTGAACTGTAGCTCCCCAATGTCAGCAGCATTCATGACTCCCCCACCACCATGTTTGACTGAAGACAAGACACACTTCAATAACCTGGTTGACGTCACACACACTTCACACAAATCACATTTCTGGGATATCCAAATTTACAAATTAAAACATTTCAGACAATAGAAATGAAGGCAAAATTTTTTTTTTGTTCAACATTTTAATTTTTGTTCAAAAGCCGCATATTGTATAAAATGTATCCTGTCAAGCATTGTGAATTCCAAAATTGTTATTAATTTGTATTGTTTTTTTTTAATTGATTGACAACACTACTATATATATATGTATATAAATATATGGTAAATGGCGTATACTTACATTTTTAGATACTCTTTCTGCCTCCATCTTGGCCTCATCTGGAGCATCTTTTCTATGTTAAGTTGATAATAATCAGGTATCTATACCTATAACAAACATTCTGTTCTGTGTTGCTCAGCTGACACCAAAGACTGGATGGCGCTCAATGTTTTAGGTGTCAAGATCTAAAGAGGAGCTCAGAGTGAATCAAAACTTTTGTCACCTGGAGGCAAAATATATACTAATTTTTAAATTGTTTTTATAATTGCTTTATTTTTGATATTATCATAAAACTTTGGTTAAATTGTTTTATGTTAAAAATTTGAGTTTATTAAAAAAAAGTAGAATGTTATATTTAAATTCATGTTTCATCCTAATAATTGTAAAAATCTCAAATTGCAATACCTGCCTTTTTATAACTTACAATAAAGGACTAGATGAATCACGATGTTTAATTTTCATGTAACAGCACATTTGTATTTAAGTTCGAGTCCACAGGGGATAAAATCTTCCAGTATTTTATTCACTTCCCCCACAGTTTCCATCACAACAAGTGTGCCCCAGGGCTCTGTCCTGGTGCCCCTGCTATTTATTATTTACCTTCTCTGCCTCGGTCAAAATCTTCCATGAACACAATATTCACTTCCACTGCTACGCAGATGATGCCTACCTCTACATCTCCACTAAACCAAGAAAGGCACCAAACAAATAAAAAAGAAGTTATATTTATTTGATTTTACATTTCTTGCAAGTACCTAAACTATGTCCTAATCTATATTATAGACAATAGAAGTCCAACTCTCACACAACAGAGAAATTTCTCTAATTCCCTTTTTTTTATTATAACATGCGTTAAATATTCATTTTTGTCATATTTTTGGAAAAGTCAAACTTTGAAAAACGGTTTGACTGATTTTCTTATACTTTTAAAAAGATGGTTTTGTCGCAAATCATTTTTTTCATTTCCTTCTTTTTCAAATTCAGTTGCTTGTTGTGTTGTGCTTATTATTTCCCTTATGTTCTATGTGTGTGGGTCCTCTTTCTGCACTGTTACCCAATAACAGATGGTGTCTCTGCGTTTCCTGTCATCCTGCATTTCCTCCCTGCATGGTCTGCTGCTGCTGCTGGGCCTTTAAAGTGATATTTCTAATAAGACTATCCTCTGTCACTTAAAGTGTTTGAATTTTTTATTCCTGTAGAGCACAGCTGCGTCTTTTATTTCCACTTTTTTATAGAAGTTTCCTGACCCCTGGCTGCATCTATCATCTTCTTCCTTTTGTGGTGTCCCTGTCTAAAGTGTCTAAAGTCTCCACAGGCCTGTCAGTCCAGATGCTTGGTTTTGGTCAAAGATCAAACTAAAGCTGACCAAACATGTAGTTTCTGAGTTTTCCTGTGCCGTCTCGGCTGAGTGAAAGTGAAGTGAAGGGCCACTTCTGTTTTCTGAGGTGCCCAAAACAGGAACTTGATTCTACTATCTTGTGTCAGAAAACTGGCGTTAAAAAAAAAACCTCTTTGCTTAACCAAAATGTGTGAATTGGATGAACAAACAGATCAGATAGAACCAGTCAGCTGATGGTCAGCTCTGACTTTAATGCTCCTGTGGCTCCATCTTGTGGCAGTGATTTGTACTGCAAAATGATAAAGTGTTCCAGCAGGTGGGAGTCTTCATTATTCTGCTGTTGTCCTCAGTGCTCAATTGATTTTTGAATGCATATCTACATCATTTACATCCTAAAATTTTAGTTTACATTTTTTTTAAAAGTGAGTCACAGATGCACAAAAACGAGATTGTGTTCTTTCAAAATTTTTCTTTTGATAAACTTTCAAGGTGGTATTTAAGTCCCCACCATCTACATGGAGTAAACTCAGAACTTGCCTTGCCCAAAAGGTAGATGGCAGTTTTATTTATTTTAAGTCAGTCTGTTCTGACAGGGCTTTTATTTTGACTAACTGCTGCATAATTAGATTGAGCTAAATAATAGGTACAAAAACAAATATTTATAGAATCAGTTTTTTTTGCAGTAAGTTAATGTAATACATTTATTTTTCTACAGGTTTTTAGCTTATAAAAAAGACAGATTTCAGTTTAATCCACAAGTTTTTTGTCACGTCACGTGTGGATGCATTTCCTGGTCCCAGTAGCACAGTGACCTGAGGTGGCTGGGTCACCTGAAGCAGCCAATGGGAGACCGGCTACTCCCCATTTCCTGTCCACAAGAGCAAACATTGTCCAGAAGGACGACTCAGGATGTCAGAGGTCCCAAAAAAAAAAAAAAAATCTTCAGCCAAACCCTTGGTCTGGTTTTCAACTAAACCGTCTTTACTTCGCACTGCTGGTGGTCATGTCAGTGCAAATACATGTACAAGTTTTTTGATTTAATTGAAATCAACTTGTCAAAGATAAACTGCAGAAAGACTTTTTGAATAAACTTTATTCTCCAAGAAACATCCACAAGACACATTTAATGACGTTCATAATATGTTGACTAGTCAACTTTGCTCCACAGGTTTAAGATGAATTTCTGAGGCAGGAAGTGCAAACAGTCCCACTCCCGGCCACCAGGGGGCGCACGCCGAGAGTGTAGGATGTTTACACCTCCCAGTGCTCAAAGGTTAAACGGAAACGTCACTTTACTATATGCTGATGCACTTTTACAACATCTTAAAACTTGACAAAACTATTGACAAAAACAAATACATTTCAAAATAAAGTAATTTACTCCAGCATTGAAAAACACATCAAACATTTTTTTTGTTTAAACCTTTGTAGTTCTTTGATGAGAAGGAGCACTGGTTCCAAGGAGGAAACATTTAAATTAAGGTCTTTTTAAAAAAAAAAAAAAAAAAAATTTTTAATATAATAATTAAAAATAAAAAAAAAAAATTAAAAAAAAACACACACACATACACATAGCATTATAAAAGTGGAAGGGGGGGGGGCTGAGGTGGCGGTAACATTAGAGTGCTTCCTTCCTTCCTGTTGGTTCTATGGTGTGTGCGTTACACCCACTTCCTCTACACCATCACTGTAGAGGGGAAAAGGATATCAAAGAAAAGCATCTTCCTCGCTCTTAATTCAATCCAGTCATCTTTCCTGACCCTCTTTCTGTGTCTTGACTTCATTAGAAAATTGGAAATGTGGCAAAACACATTTCCGTTTTCATCTCTGAATTAGACGACCCCCATGACCTTTTGGTGTCCCGGCCGTCTGCATGCTCAGCTTCTGCAGGGTCAGGATGGAACTAGCAGTTGGCTCCTGCAAACATCCGACTGAAAGCCCCAGAAATCAACACCAGCTTCCAGTCAAGGATGTTTACAGTAGCCCTGACTGCCAACTGGACAAGATGGAACTGACTTCACTTGGTTAAAGAACTTCAATTTGTCTTCCAGTAAAAGCTGTCCGTTTCTCCTAACGGTGATGTCTCTGGCAGAAGCGGAACTGGTGCTGGTCTGAGGATGAGAGACCAGGAAGGACAGAGTGTTTAAGAATTCTCATCAGTTTCCTTGTTTGCAGTTCATAACGGTGAAAAAAGAAATAATGAAGTAAAGAAGACAAAGTGCATTGTAACCTAATGCCATTTTTAGTTTCTATACATATTTTTTGCATAAAATTCTCACTTTTAACTACTTTCAATCTGCTGCTCTGTAATGCCACTTCAGAATTTTTTGTGACTTTCCAATTTGTAAAACATTTTTCGTTTTTCAAAAGAAGAAAAAACCCACACCTGCATTTTCTCCACTATATAGATTGCACCTGTTGGCGTATTACCAATACCTGTTATTCCCAACATTGTCTGCAACACAAACAATAAACAGATACTGCTAAAACAAATGTTATTGTGACTACTCCAACTCTCAAACTTGTTAGTGACTATTGACTGTAAAAGAGAACTGGACTGAGCATATGTGATATCATGCATAAAAAAAAAAAATGGCTCACTGCAAATGAAGTCAACATGTCCATGGCAACATCTCTCTTCAATCAGGAGTGAGCTTGTTGGAAATCCACAACTACGATTTGAAAGAGAAAGGAGAACCTGTTAAGCAAACATTTCGAACGTTCAATGTGAGACCACATACTTGAGGCATTGACTGGTCAGATTATAACTTAGATTGCACTACAAAAAAAAAAAAAAAAAAAAAAAAAGAGCTTCATTTGCAAGAACAATGCAATGCAATGAATGGTTGTTCTGACAAATCTGACTGAGTAATAGCCGTTTATTCCTCAATAGAAGTTTATGGAATTTTGGCTTTGTGGAACCTGTGGGTACTTATTGTTTGGCATGCCATGAGGGAGGGGCCACTCAGTCCTGTTCTCTTATACAGTTAATGTTAGTAACAAGCAAAAAAGAACAAAAATAATAAAAAAAAAAACAAAAACCACATTTCGACACCACTGTTAGCGGTGTATCAGTGTATTCACAATACTCAGCTAACGCTGTTTGCAGCAGACAATACATATAGAAAGCTCTCCACGTTATAAGGCAGACTTTTTTTTTTTTTAATCAAAGTTTTTAAGAGTGCCTTATAGTGTGGCAAATTGGTCATTTTTTTTCACATCCCTTTTAACTAGACAGGCCCAATTTATTTGACAAGCTGAGCAGTCAATTACAATCAGTGAACTTGAGATAAAAGTTTTTGCCTGAACAGAACTCAGACAACAGGTTGGAAGAAAGTAAATGAGTCTTTATATTAAATGTCAAGTATTTGAGATAAAAGTTAAAAAAGCAATTTATTTCAATTCTCATTTAGCTAAATGCAGGACGTCAAGAAGAAACCCATCTTCAACTCTTGGATTTGGCGTTTATGCTGAAGCAGTGAGCAGCTACCAGCATGGTTCCACTTTCCACTGTTTTCCTTCTCTGGCTTTGTTGTCCAGTAAGCACTGTGTCAGCATGTGACAGTTCTCAACCTTAACTCCAAACCCACACACATATATACCATGTAAACAAACTTCCCTCTATGCTTAGCCATCACACATACAAACACTCCCACAGCTCAGCACACACTCAAATCTAATTACTTCTTCACAAGCACATCAATGTAGAAGACTCCCATGATGCCCTTTGACTCCTTAAAGCCAACATCCCCCCTGCCCAATTCTTATGTGCACATTTTTTTTTTCCACAAACACAAAACTAAAGCTAAATGCTGGTGCAGCATGTGCAGGAATATGCATTAAAAACAAAAGCTTCCTTCTTTCTTTGTGTTGTGTGAGTGTGTGAGATGGAGAATGCATGCAATCACGTGCAAGATAAAGACAAGAATGTCTTTTCTATCCTGATCCCCCTTTTAAGAACAAAGAGTTCAAACGTCACGCTGCAGTAGAGCCAGCGAGCCCTTTAGTAAATATGCTTCTGTCAATCACTGTTACAGCAACCCACTAACTGCACTTTCAGGGCTTGTTCTCTTCATACAGGAGTCTCAGCAGTCTGTTGCGCTGTAGTAGATACGTACGTCTGATCATAATGTGGTTGTTAGCTGTGAGCAGTGGGTCAAAACTTGGCCATGGTAATCACATGAAACCCGTAGTCCCACTGTTGTAGGACATTTTTTCATGCACTTCTATAGACAATGCTCAAACAAAAGCCTTCTTAAATGGCTTTCATGCACTTGGCCAGGCATGACAAAATTGTAAGCCATTAAACTCACATTGAACAATCAAAACATTTGACAAATTTTGTGTAGCCCAAGTGTTAGGGGTGTGGCCTTTCAGCAAGCTCAATCCTAATTGGTGACTGTAAAAACAATAACTCAAGAGAAATTTAGAACAATTGCTACTTACTGATGACGTCGGACTCCAATGCGTATCGGGAAATCATCTCAACGAGAAAAGTTTCTTAACATCAGTTTATTTTATTTATTTATTTTTTAAACGGGAGAAACTTAGTCCAGCTCTCATATACAGTCAACAAGTTTACTTTACTTTTGCATTTGTAAGAGAAAAACTGCAAACATGAAGTTGCTAAGGCGGCTTAAATTTCTGCCGGGTTGGCTCATTGTGAACAAAAGAGATTGATTTGAGACAAAAATGAGAATCTGTCTTCGAGTGAATGTCCAGAGAAAAAGTGGAAAGTGTGCTCCAGTTTTGTGCAAAAAGAGTGTTGGAAAACATAGAAATTAGAGTGGTTTATAGATTCAGTTAACTTTTTTGCAACAAAGTTAAAAATAAAACACAAGAAACAAATGACGGTTGTGCCTTTTTTTTTTTCCTAAACCTATTCAAAGTTCTCAAAGATTACAAAAAAAAAAAAAAGAAAAAAAAGCTCTGCAACTAAAAGGGAGAAATAAGAACATCTGCTGACGTTTCAAGTTGTTGGACTACGATCAATAAACCATTTTACTCCAAAAAAAAAGAAGGTTAAAATGAACACCGTTGTGCTCCTAATACAAAAAAGAGTGAACACTTGCATTGGAAAAGTGCAAAGGAACTTTAAAGGGCGGGTGTGGATCTCCATGGACGACCAGTTTAAGATTAGCTTTAATCTTGTTTAAAAGAAAAAGCTTAGAAAGCCATAAAACCTCCCCAACAACACTTCTATTTTCTGTGCAAACACAGTTTACAAACTTATTCCACTTGTGCGAACCGTCATGTTCCTCTACATTTAGCTGAAGGTATTCAGGCTTCAGTGCAGACTGCAGCTACAATCCACCGCCACTTCTGCCGCTGAGCTCCAGTTACATAACTCTAGCCATTCACAGAACATTCACAGCTCATGCCAGTTCTGGTCCGTGTCTACTGGGTCTTTCCAAAGAAGAGCGAGGCGCTCACGTGCACTGTGCGGACAGACTTTAGGGCACTACTCTCCTTCAGTCATGTCACTTGGGGAACAAAGCAGACTTTATCAGGACATTAGAATCCTGCATTCCCCAGATTCTTAGCACTTGGCAACCAGTTAATACACAGAGCGGAGGGAGAGAAAGAGGGGAGGATGGGTAGAAAAATAAAAGGCAGCTGTATACCAACTTCTCTCTGCTCACCATGCCTACAAGGCAGGAAACATGTACAAGAAAATAAGGGTTTGGAAGGACATTCACAGAAAGTTATCCTTGTCTTCCATTGGTGGAACTTAAAACCCATCAGTTGCAAAACTTTTACCTATCACTTTACTACAAAAAAAGCACACTCAGCTGCTCCTGTTCTATCGGCAAAAGTACACACCTGGCTGTGCATTACGAAAGACGACTTTCTGTTTGGCATTCATGCAATCCACCCAGCAGCTCCTGCTTTGATAAGATCTCAACTCTTGAAACAGCTTGCTACCAAAACAACAGTGGCATTTGACTGCCTATGAAATAATCCGTAAAAATAACTAATATTTCACAAGTTATTTGTTCTTTAGTGTGCCAAAGGTAATATATGATCATATTCATGGATATTATTTACTATAAAAGGCTTAAGAAAAGCATGATATAGGCCCTTTAATATCCATGCAGCTTAAGGTTCATTTGCACTAAGGTAAATTGACACTGACCTGTTCAATCCTAATAATTTATACCAGTTTTTCTTTGGATAGTCCACTTTGTTCAGAACGTACAACTGCTCAACTGAACTCTCACAAAAATAAAAAACTAGTAATAATCCAGGTCTATTCCAAATTTAAAGATGTTGGTTTAATTTCGGCACAAATTAGCTCTAGTTTTGCTTCAGTTAGAATTCAGACAAACTTCACAGTCGACCAAAGAATGGCAGTGAACCAGAGGTCAATGAAGCACTATGAAAGATGTTAAGGGGAAAAACAACAGCCCACCATTTGAATCTGAAGAAAAGTAAATAAAGAAAACCAGTACAACTGGTTTAGTGAGGAGGTACAGTATTTGTTTATTGTGGGGCTTACATAAAAAAAATAAATTAAATAACCCGATAGGTGAAACCTGCGATGTTCAGGTGTTGCAGATGCTATAAGAGCCCTCTCTACACACTTTTCTCAGACATGAACATTTTCACTATTCTCCCTCTTATTTAATAAAGACAAAGATGTGATCGCGATCAAAGATTTCTGTAAAGTTTGAAAGTTGAACAAATTCTGTACAGGAGACAATGCAAGAATCAGATTGATTAGCACTGTCTACAGCCGATCAGAATAGTTTAAAAAAAGTATGCAAAAATTGCACACAAAAAATATCTGCAAAACAGGAAAACTGCCACAGGTGAATCGCGGTATAGTGAGGAACCACTGAAGACGATGAAGGACAAATGGAACTAGACAGTTTTCCCTTTTACCTCGTTTTTCCCTCATCTTGGTTAGAACTCATTCAGGAAATTCCACCTCCAGCCTGCTGCTGATCCAGCTGCTGGTTGGTTCTCTCCAACCAAAAACCTGACAAAACATGCGAGTTTTTCCAGCGGCAGTAATACACACAGCTACACTGCGGATCAGAAGAGAAAGGTCTTCTTCTGCTGTTTTATCCTCTAGAGATGCAATCAAGAAACAATCAAAAGGGCAGGTTAAACACCATGCCAGGAGTTCATCAGCCGCAGCAAAGTGGTGTGTTAAAGTGAAACTTTGAAGGCCATCGGTATCTTGAGTTTCATTATTAATAAGAGGTCAACCAAAAACATAAAGCAATACTGTCTACATTGTAGCATGTGGGGGAGTATTATGATTTGGGGAGGTTTTAATTTGTCAGAACACCATTCTTTGCAAACAGAAGAAAATATTATTTGAATTTATGGGCTGAATGAGGAGATTTGAAATGGTATTTTAGACAGAGTCCAGGCCTGGATCATGTTGATGTCCTTAAAACATTCCTGTCCTCAATAATAAAAAAAACAGCCTTAATCTTAGGAATTAAAAGTGACGTCTTTTCTTAAATTAAAACCACAGTGGCTGCATGAAAGCCAGTTTATCTTCAGGTATTTAAAACATCTGAATTTGTCATCTTGGGATGGATGTACCATTCCTACAGATGCTTTAGATCAGAGCAGATGTCAAAAGATCTTTTGAACCCATTTGCTGAAGTTGTTTTTTTTGTTTCATTTCATAAATGATCTTTAAAACTTGTCGTTCACTACAAGGTGGCTGACAGAGGAGCTTCCTCCTCCTCCTCCTCCTCCCCCCCTGAACTCCCCTGACTTCTAACCTTGATCTAATTGGTGACCGAGTACCTGCATTCCTTGGCTGATGAGCCAAATCGTAAGTTTGCCTGGTAACTGTTCATCTCGGTGGATTTCACATTTGCACGCTCCATTCCGCTATTCCGACGTCAAACGTCTTTCCACAGTCATTTGAATGTTCATTTATTATCTGTTATATGAAGTTAAACCGTTTTGAGTTTAAAAATGATTACCACGACACCACTGATTTATGTACAGCAAGAGATAAGTGGCAGGATCTGGTTTAAGTTTAGTAAGGCCAACATGTGCCTCTGACCGCAGCCTTCAACCACAGTGACTGCACTTTTCCACTCTTTATCTGATGGCAAGATCCTGCCCTCTATTTAACAACCTCTACAAGCTGACCTTGTATATCCGAATTTGCCAGCAGTTTAAGACATGAATGGATATTCCAAGCAGGGACCTGAACACTGACGGAGCCTATGGGCCATGACACCAGAACTCATTAACAGGACTCACTCGGTTACAAAACCGTCAAGTTAATGTTCCTCTCCAGGTGCGTGAAGCCCGTTCATTTCTGCAATCCAGATGGTAACGTTGACACAGTAAAGAATGAAGTTAGACACCAGTACTTCTCAAGCTTACCATACTGAGAAAAAAAATTAAAAAAACATATTTTTTTTGCTTCGTCTTCACAAAACTCAAATCAGCAAAGACAGTTAACAATCTTCGACTACCATAACTCTTTAACCGTTTACACAATTAACAAAATGCCAGCGGATGTTAAAACGAAGAAAACCATCTTTGCACCGATATCCAATTTACAAACGTAACATGTTGGATAAGGGCGCAAAGCTTTACTAATGTAAAGTGCTGCAACACTTTACATGAGGGATGTGTTGCATATTGGTGTAAAGTCGATATGAAAAGCCGATTTTCTCCGCATCAGAATCAGCTGATTCACGATAGCGTAAACAGTCCAAGACTTACAATAGGTCAGTGCGTGTCATCTAGGGGTCACTGGTGTCAAAAGGTTAATAGATAAAGTTAATTTATGTCAATAAGAAAAAAATATAAATCTAATTCAAACGACCCCCTACACAGAGCAAGGAGATCATGTGACCACATATTTAATTCATTTATGTGTACCGTATGATAAACAGCCTCTCTAACAGAAATCAGTCCAAAAACCACCAAGACCAGGAACCAAAACCAGTTTTAGTGCCTTCATTCATCTTCTACTCCCCATTCTCCAGGACTTAAAAGAGCTTTGAGACTTCTTCATGAGTAAATTATCACAACTTTTGATGGGACATTGGTGGCAAAGGACAGCTCGTCTCAAAATATAACAAATAACTGTTCAATTTCACTTCCTTGAATGACAACAGATTCGTACCACTTTGAGACAAGGTAAATCCAAAGTTTGACCTTTTGCCTAGTTTAAGTCACATGAGAGGTTTTCTACATTAATGACATTTAAGGGGGAAAAATCCCCAGAAATATTTAGTTAATTTTAAGAACAGGTCAAGAAGGCAGAAAGTCAGAAACAGGAATAAATATAGCAGATGTTAAAATAATGACATGAAAACAGATCAGGGGTTTGGCTTCCTCCCTTGTTTCCACTTCAGAAATGAGTTTGACTCCAGATCCCTTTGGCCCGTTGCAGGATGGGCCGAGAATTCAGGAAGTGGCTCTTGCCGTCTCCATGACAACCCAGAGGTCAGCCCAGCGAGGCCGGAGACCCCTCCTCAAACACAAAGAGCCTTGGAGGCCTAGATCAACACAAACAGCCCTGCGGACGCACATATACGCTCTCAACAAACAGACGGAGGAACAGAGGAGCAGGCGCGCTCATGAGGGCTGAAAACGCTCTGGGCGAGCTCAAGGAGCAGCACCGCATTCACAGAGGAGCTGCTGTAGATCAGGGATGAGGACTTCACAAGATCACTACACTTCCCACCCAGCACTTTACTTTTATATGCACCGCTTCAAAGTTTTGTGCTGAATATTCAAGATTTCACAGATTTCACACATTTAAGAAAAGTTGCAAATTTTGGAGTTTAGTTACTGTACATGCAACAAATGCCATGTCTTTTTCCTCAGAGTTCCCTGTGCTGTTCTCTGCATGGGAACCAAAGAGACTTCCATCCCAAGGGAGGAAATGGATAGAAGGGGCTGGAATAGTCACTTTTAACCCAAACATCACTACAGCACTGGTGACACGTTACCTTCTGGAGAGGATGGGTGTGCGTGCCAAATCTTTACAATTCACATATTGATCTAAAGCCAGATAGTATGGATTTACCTAAAGTCCCACTTCAATTTTCTTTTAACCATTGTAAAATCCTTCCAAGTGGCCTTTCAAATCATAATTATGCCATTTTTAAGCCAAAAATAATAATGATTACAAAAAAAAACCCTGTGTCGTTTTCTAGGACTTAGTTTCAGCAGGAGCCCATTACAAATTAACCTCCAAGTTGTGGGCGGGACTGTGAGCCTTCCCATCATCCATCTGTTTATATGCTCTGCAGCCAGCTTACAGCCCCTCACAGAACATTGGTCTATTTGTCTGCAAGTGGATGCATCAGAATCGAGTGGAGCAGGGAACACGTGGCTTGCCGTAGTAACTTCTATGTCATACATTTTTTTTGTAATATTTTTTTTATCTGCTCCAGATTCACAATAATTTAAATATACATAGAAATCCTCTATCCTCCATCTGAAAAAAGCAACAAGAACATGTCAAAAACACAACTTTCATTGGAGCAGCTCTTTAAGACACACAATACATCCAATCTAATAGTTCGTTAGGATACACTTTTACCAAAATAAAATAAAAATCAAATATATAAATGTCTGACTCATTCGTGATGGCACAGGGCTATTGCCATTCTTGGAAATGCACACCTTGCTTTGCTTTTTACTGAGAAGATCTGCATGACCCTGAGATTGCACACAAGTTCAACGTAGCTGTGGATTTCGCTGCATCTGTACTCTGCTGTAGAGGAAATTCAAATGATCGTTTGCAGCTCTCGTTTAGTTCTGTATAACAGAAACATTTGGGATGAATTGCAGTTTAAATACCCAACTCAAGCTGATGACCTCCCAGTCTTTTATGCCTCTTATTATCATTTTTTTATTTATTATTATTTTTTAGCATTTTTCAAGTTTTAAGTTCAAATTTTAAGGTCGTTTTAGTCGCTATTTTGTCGCACTTTTGACTTTAAGATAATGCTAGATGTTTCCTTGATCTTGCAGACATTTAAAGGACTTTTCTGATCTCTGAACATGGACGAATCCAGATTCCGATCTTGGTGAAGTTCGGCACCAGATGTCCCGCAGCTGGACCCACTCACCCTCATGACTTTGGCGGACGAAAGCAGCGTCACACGGTCAACTTTTGCTGCTTTTTTGGTGACGGTTTAACCCGCTTCCGTGATACTTTTGATAGGCGCTGATGTGGATGTTTCGAGGTCAGCTGGAGGTGAGGAAATTAATTCATTATTCCGGAGAGGCCGAGCGGTTCGCCCGCTGCGGCTGAGGCGGAGCGGCGGGGATGTTGGCGCCGATAGCGAGTCGCCGGAAAGTTCCGGGTGGAAACAATCGCTAGAAACCGTACCTTTTCTTCTCCGTGGCGCTCAGCACAGACCAGTTGCCCGCGTCCCAGTCGAGACTGAACTCTGTCAACTCTTGAGGTTTTTATAGGAAGGACGCTGGACCGAGTCCTGCCCCCTTTTGCAGCCGAACCAGCTCAAGCTAGCCACCATCATCACAGTGACCACTTCCGTTTTTCTGAGAGCATGTTTATGTAAATAACGATACACTAAGCGTTTAGAATTTAAAATGATTAACTTTTGAACACAAATTATTACATAAATATTTATACATCCATTTAAATATGAAAAGGAATAGATTTCAACAGCAGAACAGAAATTTCTTTTGAAATTCACGACTGTACTTCCGGTTTTATTTTCTTAAATATTTCAGCTTAACACAGGATGAGCGTTCACCTTGCAATGCACACAGACGGTCAAATGCGCACAAACGCACGAAGATGGAAGACAGTTTTAACGAGCAAATATATATAAATGATTTAGTAAAAAAATAGTCGATTGAAACTAAGATTTTCTCTGAAGATAAAAGGAAAGCAAAAGAAAAAAAAATCTCCTCCAGGCCTGACCTCCACTCTGACCTCCAGCCTGCTGACCTTTGGGAGGTCATTTTAACATAATTTTTAGTGTATGCAAATCTGTGTCCAATACTTTATAGTCAGTTGTGTATATCCAGCTCATCCACCTTTAATCAGACACAAGGTCAGTGAAAGATCACTAATGCCTTCATTCCTGCTGCTTCACATCTGCAATCAGAAGTCACAGGTCCAAAAGTGAGGTCAGAAATGTACAATGGAACAGTTTAAATATACTTCCACCTCAGGAAGTCATAGCAACACTTTTAACTGGATTTGAATCAAGATAGATGCAGCTAACGTCAAAAGATGGAAACAGACATTACGGTGCAGTCAATACTAATAATGCCGAAAGAGGGAAAACGAGATGTTGCCGTATCAGTAAATACTTTAAAAGCTTCTCAGGGTGTCAAAACATTCAAACTAAATGTTGCATGTAGGTGTAGACCTTACATTTGCTTGGCAGTCATCTTAAATTGAGGATTTGTGTTTTCACAAGGTTTTTCTAGCAAAAAATTCAAAGTGAAGACAAAGAATGGATTGTTAGTTTACCACTTTAGAACAAGCATTCAGAGCAGACTTAACCTTTAATGCCCTCTAGCAAAAGTGGTCCACCTGAAGTTTATTTTACTAAGCATTCTTGAGTATAAGTATTGCAAGTATACTTCAGGCCATATACATGTAGTGTAGGAGGTATACGAGCAAAATACTTCTTCAGATTAAACTGGAAAATTCATAGCATTCCATTTTGCGATCATTGATCTCTTTAACCCTATCAGACCCAATCAAAGGCTTAAGGCAATAAAATAAAAGACAGAAATATTATTTCACCACAGAAAGCAAACTTTTCTAAATTTCAACATTTCTGCTGTAATCAATTTTACTTGTGTTTCTGAAAAAAAAATACTATTCACTTTCATCATCTTATACATTTGCATGTCTCACATTAAAAGTAGAAAAGTTAAATAGCCAAGACAGGGACGTACATTTAGAAAATCCATCAATTCTAAAGCAAGATTTCAATATTAAAGCAGAACTTTTTCACGTTGGTCAGATGTTCAGTTTTTGGAATTTGAGTACAGATTTTTCAGTTTTAACGGAGCAAAACTGAGAATAAGAAAACATTCAACGCTGAGCATCAAAAGGGGTCATTGATTAGCTTCTAAGTTTACACTCTCGCCTCACAGTGACAAGGCTTTGGTTCAAACCCCAGCTGGATCCTTTCTGTGTGGAGTTTGTGTGTTCTCTTCATGCATGTGTGAGTTTTCTCCAGATACTCCGTTTTCCTTCCACAGTCCAAAAACACGCTTCATATAATTGGTGTCTCTAAATTGTCTCTATGTGAGTGTGTGGCTCCGTAAAAGACTGGCAACATGTCCAGGGTATACCTTTACCCAACAGTAGCTGGGATAGGCTCCAGCAACTCCAAAAGGGATTTAGCAGGTTTGGAAAATGAAAAGATTTTGTTTGGCTGCAAGGACTAATCAAAGTAATCAATTCAATTGAGCATAACTATTAGTTTCGATATTAAAACTTTCTGTTGGAACATGTTATGTACCCAAATTCTCAAAGATTTTACTTTGTGCTGTTACTAACAGAGCTGCAAGTGTGTTGTGGGAAGTTTTCCATGTATGAAGGAGAAAGCACCATGGAAGAAGAAGAAATCGCAGACTGATGATATGAAAAGTACAGAAAAACATACAACTAAACGAATTTTTCATGAAGACAGTCAAGTTGAGCTTTCATATCAGGAAAGCACAGAACTACAGCGACTCTTGAACATTTCAAATTGGAAATGTCATTTGTCTGAATAAAACAATGATGTACAGACGTAGATCATCTTTTTGTTTAATTAAAATACTTTTATTTATTTGTCTTCTTGCACGTGTTTAAATTCACATTTTGTCTTCATGAAAAGATGTTTTTGAAAAATGTTGGGCTGACCCAACTTCAAAACACATGCTCCATGCTTCCAAAATAATCAAAATTCTTTCTCTCTCTTTTTTTTTAAATTAGCTGAAAAAATACTTGAATGCTTCATGGTTTTTGTCATTTAAAAAGTTTAAGTATAGAAAAAAAAACAAGATAATGTTGGCCACAATGTTATTTTGCAAGAACCTTAATGGAGAAAAACCTGGAGAAGCTCGTCTGGTTTTTCCCGCTCCAAACGGGATTCTGCCGGTCCTTTAAAGAGTTGGATCAGATCTGAGAATTCATCAGAGTGTCCCAAACTGTGCACACAAGTACCCACCATACATGGAACGTGACGGTTTGCATTTTCACTGTTTGGTTTTTCCACTACCCTCATGTTGCTTTGCTTAGAGTCCAAACTCATGAGGATCTGAAGCCAGATAGTGTCCCTCTAGAAACAAGAGCAAGTGTTGACACTCACATCACACACAGATGAGGGCGGTTGATACTCAAAGCAGTGTTGACATGTTTGACCTATAGAGAGCATGCATTCACCTGCACTTGATTCAATTTACAGTGCATGGTTGGAATGATAAAAGCTTAAGGAAACAATTTCAGGTTTCCTGTTTTAACTAAATTAGCTGCTTTTTTCTGTGTCTGTGGTTCACCACTTTAAAACTCTCAGTATTGACCGCAACAACACTTTGTGCAGGTATACTCAGTTTTTTCGATCATTTGAGTCATGGATATATCCCTCAGACACACACTAATGATCGATATATGGTATATAATCACCATCCAAGAGATAATATCATAAAACAGACCAAAATATGTCGCAGCTACATAAACAATAATTCCCATAACATACAAAGTAGAGTCACCTTTATAAAAAGTCTTAGTTGATTTGAAATGTTAATGATGCAGTCATTGAAATGTTTTTCTATGTTCTCAGGAAAACTATTCAAAACAGTTGTCAATCCTCCAAGGACACCGTATTCTAGAAAATATATCCCAAGTTTAGATCCTGCAGTAGTCAGAGAAATAAAAGAATATGAAGAAATATATGCTGGATCACACAGAGCGGAGTAAAAGTGTCAAATGTTAAAATCCTTGGCAAGACAACTCCATCAAATTGAAAAATCTTGATTGGCCATTTATTTAAATTGTATTCAAATTTAGATTGATGTGGGCGGCTGTGGTGCAGAGGTAGGGTGGTCGACCTCTGCTCGAAAGATCACAGGCTCTTTTCCCGCACTGCCCACCCATGTGCCGAAGAGTCCTTGGGCAATACACTGAATCCTGCATTGCTCCTGGTGGTTTTGGGTGGTGCCAGCACTCAGCAGCAGTGTGTGTGAATGTGTGTGTGTGAATGGGACTGTGACTGTAAAGCGCTCTGGGCCTACAAGGAAGATGGTAAAGCACTTAAGAAGTAAACGCCATTTAGAAGCACACCAATACTTGTACATACATGAAGAAATATATTATTTCTTAAAATAATAATTATTAAAATAATGTTAATTAATACATATTTTGAAGAATGAAACTAAATCTGAAAAAACTGACAAACCTATCAGCAGAAGCATCTCTTTTCCTTTGCTCAGCATGGCAGTGGAGGGATGATGATTAGCACTGCTTCAAAGTTGTGATATCTGGACACTTTGAGGTCTTTAAGTCTATTTTAAACACAAAGAGAATCTATGGATTGCATCACACTGTGACAGTAAGCTGTCATTCTAAGTTGTAGGAAAGAAAATCTGCATATAAAAAAGAAAAAGCTTCATTCATGTAACCACACACCCACAGAATTGTTTTGGAACTAAATTGAAAACCAATTGAGAGGGATTCGAAAACACACTGATGGCCAGGGACCACACTGAGAATGACAAGTGATATTTGTCACAGGACCTAAAATGACAAGTTGTAATTACAATCAACAGTATTTTATCTTTAAGAGGCAGAAACAAGAAAAAAAAACATTTTATTATTTTTATTGGTCAGGGTCTTTTGAGTTTCGGCTTGTCTTATGTAAAATAAAAAAAAATAATGAAACAGGAGGTTAAACCTGAGATGCAATTAGTTTCACCTTACCACGCTACACAAATATTTGTATACATTTTAAAATGTTGCAAAACAATGGTTTTTTTTTTTACCTATCCTGTAATTTGACCAGTCTTAACCCCTTCATGCTGTAATTTAGAATCACCTTGAACATTGAAGGTTTTTTTTAAAATAAAATTAGAAATAATTCAGGCATGAAGGGGACTAAAGAGGTTCTTTTAGACAGTCCATTTCTTCATAAACACTGGACTTTAAAGACTAACTCCAATGAAAACTGTGTTTTTGGTGTTTTTAACATGTTCTTGTAGCATTTTTCTGATGATGGAGGACATATATGAAAATTTGGATTAAAACTGCATTTCTGTATTTTCTTACTCAAAATGTTCCAATCGGCCACAAGCTCCCTGCTTCGCTCCATTCAATGCATCCACTTGCAGACTAAGAGATCCATAAGCATCTCAATTTTCTTTGTCTGAGCTGGCATCAACTGTAAAGCTGCATAGCTCCAGTACAGCTCACCACTGTTCCACTGGTAATGTTAGCTTGGGGTTGTGAAGGGCTATAATGTAGCGGGAGAGTATTTAAACAGATGGTGATGGGATATGGCGGCGGCCTTGCTCTGCACCAGCAGTCCCGCCCACAACTCCAAGGTGGTTTTCTATTGAACTCCTGCCACTCTGCAGAAACTATGCCCAAGAAAATGCCCCCGGTTTTCTGATTTTGGCTAAAAACTGCATAGTTATAATTAAAAGAAATAGATCAAAAGAAGATCAGAGTGGACTTGAAGACTAATCAAAGCATAAAAAACTCATGGGAAATTAGAGCTGTGGCTAAATAAAATAAAAAAACAATGGTAAACAGAAAGTTGACATGAAACTTTCTGAAAATGATCAGGTGCAAAAATTGAACTAAACATGACCACTGTTGGCAATTACAAGAAGTCTGTGAAAGTGCAATAGAAGGAACGTTGACACATGTTTATATGAAGATTACACATCACAGGACCAGAGGTGGCTTTGAAAATATGCCCTGATGAGGCGCCAACTCACAAGAACTCACTATGAATGTCAAAAAGATTAAATGCACTAAAGGTGCTTCCCTGTTTTTAGAACTACTGCAGCCCAAGTTGGGTGAAAAACAGTTTCTCACAACATACAGGCTGGTATTTCATGGAAACAAAGCTGGTTAGGCGGATTGTAGTCATGCATTTGATGCTTGCCATTTTAAAGAAATAACTAAAACTGTAAACTTTTTGAGAATCTTAGAGATGGCAATAGAAACCAGGTGAAGACTAAAGTTTGACATATAAGTGCTGTTTTTCTTCTCTATTGCTAAGTAACACTACTCTCTCCCATCCAACACTTCTTGCCAGATTTGCAGAGGCCATGCAAAGTAACCACCGGGGTACTTTGGATAAAAACAGACAAATTTTGACCCTGAGATTCCAGAATGCCGTCCAACACTGCCAAGCACTCATATACATGAAAATGCTAAGAAGGCAGTAAACACACACAGTGGAGGTGCTCAGATTTCCCTGTGAAGTACAGAAAAGAGATAGTATCAGTTGGGATGCATGGTTGGGATGCGGCTTTCCCGAGCTGAAATCCAGATCCTAGAAATCAGACTTCCGGTGGAATTGTCGACTAGTCCTTCAGTTTCAGTTGTACAAGACCTGAGAACTGGAGAGAAGGGGGGTAAACAGCATTAAAATCAATCATTTTGAAATGGCATTGGCTCAATTCAGATGTCTTGTTCACATTCATGTTTTTTCCTTCACTGTTTTCACAGTATTTTAAAAATTGCTTTGGTTGGAAGTCTTTTTTTATTTGTTTGTTTTTGGTGTTTCATGACAGTTTTGTGTCTTTAACTTCTTAAGGTTTTGTATAATTCTTTTAACATATAATAAATTAACTGAATCTGTGGAGGTTTTTTTCTATATGATGTTTCCAATTTAATCAGAAAATAATCCATAACTAATACTTACAAAATAAAGAACAACCCAACACATTATTTTTTGCTTGAATTCAATTTGAGTGGCAAAAAAAAATAATTTATGTATGTTTCTGTTAAATAATAAATATTTATTTGAATAAAACACTTCTGTATGTGTTTAGTTTCATTCATTTAATTTGAGGTACAATATTTTCTTTTTATTAGATTTCTTTTCTACAAATTGGAGCTTACAAACGTGCAATTACAGTCTATAGACACTAGGTGGCAGCAGGACGACTGAATCCCCCAAACCGGTTTTCAGGGTTTTTTTTCTGATCAGACTATCCTGAAGTCAAATAGACTTCAGAACAACAATAATAATGATTATCTAAAACGTAACATTTAAATAGCTTTAGAATAACAACATGATTTGCGGATTAAGCATCAATCACACTCAGATGAGAAAAACAAAAAGAAAAAGCTGAGTCCAACGGATAAATTAGAATATTTTAATTTAAAGTTCCACATGGAAGCATAGGATACAAAAACAACAGTGTTTGCCTGAAGAGAATAATTTTTCTTCCTATGAAACAGCATCCTCTAGTGGTAGTAACACAGAATACCAGGAGTGCCATTATTTTCAGAGACAGAAGGCTGTTTTCATTCACGTTTTCAGAAAAACTCAAAAAACAACAACATTAGAATCATTTCTTCTTAGATACTGTTTCAAATTGATGTGCGGTTTCAGCATTTTTTTTAAATAGAGAGGCTCAAATCATCTGCTCTTTGGCACAAACTCATCCATCTATCCATCCATCCATCCACTTTTCTAAACCCTCACAGGGTCATAGGACTGCCAGAGCCTAACCTGGCTACTGTAGGGCATAAGCAGGGTATACCCTGGACAGGTTGCCAATCTGTCACAGGGCCTAAGATAGATTTCTTTTATCTATGATTTTAAAACAAACAAAAAAAAAAAAAACAGACATGAACTGTAGTTAAAATCATAAGCAGAATTGCACATTTTGAGCTTCTGTGTTTGGGCTCTACACACAAAAGCACGTCCATTGAACACGCCTTAAAAGTTAAACCAGGTCAAACTTTTCACCAATTGGGGACTCGGATTTGGTAGTGATGTATGAATGACATCACTTTGATTCATGGAAGTGCCAACCGTTTAAAAATTGAATAATAGAGGAGACCTTGATGATTGCAGTTGTGCCCGGCCGGAATTCTAAGACACCGAGTCTTTCAGATATCAGAATGTGAAAGAAAAAGTCTGGAGAAAGATTCCCCATATTTACACCAACATTTTGCACCAAACCTCTTCCAGCTGAGGACATGTACTGGTATCAGGTAGCAACGGTCCAGGGTGAACACCATGGGCTTAAAGATAAGTTCACACCAACTGTGTGTTAGAACCACAAGCTGCCACAAACCACACATCATTTCATGAACACGCATTCAGCTGGTGGTTATGAGAAGGACGCTACCCACATGTCACTATCAAATCTGAGTCCCTCATTGGTGACAGTTTAGCGTTGTAGCAATTTAGCAACAAGAAGTTTGCTGAACTTCCAGCACTCAATCCGTGAACACTTGTTTTGTATGTAGAGCATGTGACTGGACTGTGACTGTGGCAGCAACTGGTGAATGCGAGAATTCAGAATGCCCGTAATTCTGCTCTGCACGTGCATTTACATAGACTTTTCATTGAAAGTGGCCGCTTGAATGCAAGTCAACACAGCCGGTGTATAGGTACCTTAATGAGCATTGAAAATGCGGGCTTAGCATGTTTAAGAATGTGTGTCAGATGCCCGGTGTGAACGTATAACACTACTTATGTAGTGTTGGGGGTAACGGATTACAAAGTAACGAATTATTTTAACCTAATTACTTTTGTCAGTAACTACGTAACGAATTACAGTTCAAATTTTGGTAATTAATTACAATTACTAGAATATAAAAAAACATTGTTACTTCAGTTTTGTAGGCTCTGACATTTTCTCTTAGATAAATGAAATGAAATGCAGATTAATTAAAAACAAAACGGAGTAACTGAAGCCTACGAGCACATACGTGTGCACAGAGTCGGGGAGCGGTCAAAGTACAGACATGCTTTTATTTAACCACAGAAGTCCTTTTGAGATGAAGTCCTTTTCAAAAGAACCCTGTTGAATGAAAGACAAGAGGATCTTTGTGCTGTTTTTCCCTTGAGATTTGTATATGAGTGGAAAAAAGTAAAGTAACAAGTAGTGAATTCCTTTTTCCAATAAAGTAAAGTAATTTAATTACAGTTTGATCCAATAACTAAGCAAAGTAATCAATTACTTTTTAGAAGTAACTTACCCAATACTGTATATATGTTTGGAAACATCAGAAAGGGCTGCTTTAGGAGTCCAGCTCAAGTTAAACATCAAGATCAGTTTGAGAATCGTCTAAACTTTGTCTGTGATGTTGATCTTCTCTGTGTATAAAAATCCTAATGATTTAATCTGATTTCTTTAATCAAAGTGTTGAAAACTGTTAGATCAGGGCAGTTCACTGATGCTCCGTCTGAAGTGTTCTCTGCTGTTCAGGCCGTAGTGCAGAGTATCATTCTGAGCTGTGGCCCAGGACATCTGCTGGCTGGAGAAACGGACAGTTCAGTTGCCTCGGGGGTCCACAGTCACAACCCCACCAAGCCCCCCCCCACTCTGGACTGCAAGTAAGCCAGCCCCAAATCACTGGCGGCCTCAGCGGATTGACCTGAGGGCGGAAAAGACACGGTGAGCTGCTGCAGTCAGCCGGGCCAGGGTGAGCTTTCAGGATGTAGTCATGTCCTTTAGAGGCCTTTTGGGTTTTTAATCTTTGCATGTCTGTAATACATACTGTATAGGAATGTTTGAACAAAGAGTGGCATCAAAGCTCAGTTTCATCAAAAAAGTTTAGAGGTTAGATAATTCAAATCTGGTTCTCAAACATTTATGGTAAAATTCCAAGAATTTCTACATTTTCAACAGTTCTCTGCAGAATTAAAATTTTTCTTAAATGAGACCAAAACACCGTGCTTGACAAACACACGGCAATGAACAAAGATGGTGTGAACGTTGAAGCAACAGGTGAGGTAGTGTCTATGAAAAGAGGAGCTGATTTGGGACAGTCTTTTTAAAGACCAACTCCGATCAAAATGTTGGTTTTAACATTCTCTTGTCACATTCTCCTGATGATGGAGGACATATGTTAAGAAAATTAAACTAAAAATTGCATTTCTGAGTATTTCCTTCTTCAAATCATTAAGAATCAGACAAAAACTGTAGACTAAAAAATGGCTTTTTTGTGACGAAGAAAATATGCTGGACGGGCCAGAAGCTCCATGCTCTGAGCTCTCAGCAACGGGAAGAGGAATGGGGGCGGGGTTGCTCCACGCCAACGGTCCTGCCTACAACTAAAAGGTGAATTTCTAATGAGCTACTGTTGCTCTACACAAACCAATTTAATCATAGTTAAAAGACCACTGTCAAAAAGATGAAATTCTTTGTTTTTCAATTAAACTCATGGATGATATTGTGTCTCAGGGCTCTTTGGATCACTGACATCAACCTCAGACACCTGTGATAATTAGTTAACCAGGTGAGTTCAATTAAAGGAAAAATTACAAAAAAAAGGACATTCCGAATTATTTAACCGACCAACATTTTCAAGCAAAATGGAAAAGAAAAAGGAGCTCTGCTGCTGAATAGTGTGAACTAGTTGAATGTCTTGGAAAAGATTTGAAAAATTTGGATATTTCGTGAAAACTTAAACGTGATCATTGTGCTTTTAAGAGATTTGTGTCTGATTCAGAGCACACGCGGGGTCATGCAGATAAAGGCAGAATGAGGAAGGTCTCTGCCAAACAAATACATTGGATTAAAAGAGCAGTTGATAAGAGATTCACAAAGCAGCAAGCACATATTTGAAGCTGCTGGTGTCTCTGAAGTCCCATGAACAACAAGGTGTAGGATCCTCCAGAGACCTGCAGCTGTACAAAGCAGAAAGCAGAAACAGCTGCATTGGGCCCAGACATACATGAAGATCCATTTTCAAACAGTCTTGTTCACTGATGAGTGCTAAGCAGCCCTGGATGGTCCAGATGGATGGAGTAGGGGGTGGTTGGTGGACGGCCACCATGTCCCCCACAAGACTGTGACGTCAGCAAGGAGGTGGTGGAGTCATGGTTTGGGCCAGAATCATGGGGAGAGAGCTGGTCGGCCCCTTTAAGGTCGCTGAAGGAATGAAAATGACCTCTGAAAAGTCTGTGGAGTTTCTGACTGACCACTTTCTTCCATGGTACAAAAAGAAGAACTGTGCTTTCTGTAACAAAGCCATCTTCATGCACAACAATACACCATCTCATGCTGTAGGAATACCTCTGCATCATTGGCTGCTATGAACATGAAAGGAGATAAACTGATGGTGTGACCCCCAACCTCCCCTGACCACAACCCTATTTAGAACCTTTGCAGTATCTTCAAGCCAAATATCTGTGAGGGTGGGAGGCAGTTCACATCTAAACAGCAGCTCTGGGAGGCTAGTCTGGAATTTAAGCAGAAACTCTCCAAAAACACACAAGTTCAATGGATGAAAGAATTGGAAAGCTACTACAAAATAAGGGCCCTATGTTCAAATGTAACTTGACCAATGAAGATGTTTTTGATTGGAATAGTTTTGATTTAAGTAAATCTGACCTAATGCAGCAACTTCCACAAATGACCATTTTCAGTTCTTTAGAATCAATCAAATGTTGCAATTATGCATTTAAAGGTTTTTATTTTTTGAAAAAAATACTGCTATTTTTAGGAGGTTTGTTCAATAACATTTACTTTATACTCTAATGTTTAGTAACTTGAAAATTATGTTGACTGTCATTTGCATTGAGTATTTTATGAGTATTTAACCATAAAAAATATCATTTGCATGATCATTTGGAACATGCTGTAGATCAAAGGATGACCAAAGTGAGTCTTTGAGGCCAATCTGGAAACGATGCTGCAGCACTTCATGTGGAATGAAATCTACATCAACTTAGTTTGTATATTTATGGCAAAAAGAGTCACCTAACTGCTTTTCTATGTTCTTCTATCAGACTGTGGTGAATCCAGGCGTGTGTGTCTGTGTGTTACCTTGCTCCATGTAAAACAAGATGAGTCTGGACAGTGTGACCCTCATATTGGCTTCTCCATGACCGGTAGCGGACACGGCTCCCGACAGTTTGTCGGCGTAACCTCCACTTCCTGAAAAACACAAACCATCTGTGTTGAGACTTAAAGTCCTACCACAATCATCTTTTGAGCTAATGTAAGTGCTCCCAGTGGTCTTTTAACATGATTATTTCGTTTTTAACCAAAAATAAAAGGCCTGTGGCTTTCACGTACATGCAGTAGTTCAGAGTGGAAGGAGCTTATTTGAAATTTGCCTCTGAGTTTTGGGCAGGACTGTTGGCTGGGAGGTAAGACTCCCCCCCTGCTCTCCCTGTTACTGACAGCTTGGAGCAGGGAGCTTGTGGCCCACCTAGCATGTTTTCTTTCTCACAAATAAGCTCTTCTTCAAACTGGATTTTTTTGTCTGCTAGTGCTTCACAATTATTTGAAAAAGGAAATACTGGTATACTTCCTCCATCATGACAAAATCGCCACAAGAACTTATTCAAAACACCATTTTCATCGATGGGTCTTTGTAAGTGAACAACTATGCACAGCAATGCAAAATAAAGTGAAGTATGATACCTGAGCTGCAGAGTGAAACACTCTTTAGCTTACTTGGATGAGGACTGACCTACGCATGGAGTGTCCCCCACTCGGCCCTCCATCTTATTCGGCATTCCACCAGTGGAAGTTGCACATGCAACGTTGCCTTCTTTATCAACTGCCACAGCGTCGACTGTGCCCATCTTCTCTCTGTACAAAACAACAACAAAAAAGCTGAACCCATCCTGTTTTTACAAAGATCCGTAGTAGGTTGACCATTTACTATATTTGAGAACTGGACCGAGTGAGTTTGACATCACCCACAGAAAACGGTTTGTTTCCTGCTTCAATGAAATTAAGTCAATTCAGCCGCCACTCTTTTTGCAATCCATGTTGGAGCAAGAAGACGTCAGTAAGCAGTGAATGATCCAGGTTGTGTTGTCATTTTTATAGCAAACACTCTCGACAATCAGGAGTGAGCTTGTTGGAAGGTCCCACCTCATTTACTGATCGCTGGCTCTGGAAAATCTGTCAAACGTTTCGAACATTCGACGTGAGACCACATACTGTATTTTTTTTCCTATAAGTCGCTCTGGAGTATGAGTTGCAGCAGTAAGCAGTACTAAAAAAAAAAAAACAATCCTATATTAAATAAAAGCTACATTGGCGTAAAACTACTTTCGCACTGAACTTGACACTCCCCCTGCATGTCACGTCTCCATGTCTGGGTTCATAAGATTTAATGAATTGCTATCTATCCCATATTAGTCCAAGAAAAGAACAAATAAAACCAAGAATAATAGTATCTCAATGCAAATTAGAAAAATATAAAGTTCAGAAAAATAACGATTAGATTCTCCTCCATGTTTGTTTTGAACTCCAGCTACTGAGCAGACTGAGCAGAGCTTCTTCTTCTGCGTTGCTGTCAGTAGCAAATATTAAAACACATCTCTGTGCCCAGGTAAGGTCCTCAGAGATGACAGTTCCAAGGAACTTAAATGAGGCCATTTTCCACCCCACACCCCCAAATATTGAACAATGTTGGAGCTCTTCATCTGTGTAGTTTTGGGCCAGACGCCAGTTCTGATAAGAAAAACTAAGACATGCATGGACCTAGTCGGCAGGATATCAAAAGGTACGTGAGGTCTTACATTTGGCACACCACAGGGTTAGCATCTGTTGCCAAGTTCTTTTTCCAGAACATGCGGGAGTATTCAGTGATGAGGGACTCCTGGGGCACCTCAGGAACTCCTATGGAGCCAGCAAATTTACTGGCTCCTTCTGCTGTCAGA
>BSAI01000096.1:19272234-19282416 GCA_036245035.1 Adrianichthys oophorus
TATCCTGAAAGATGATTTTACAAACTGTCAGGTGATTGGCTCAGAGTGAGGGTCTCTCTCTCTCTCTCTCTCTGCTCACACTACATGATGGGAGGTTGGTGGATGAGTGTGTGTGGGGCGAAAGCGGGTGAGTGAACTGGTTTGGAGAGAAGTTCGATACTTGTTCCCAGCTGCTTTTAGTGCTTTTTGGGGGGATTGAAACTGTACTTTGGACTTTAATTTGGATAGGGTTAGGATTAGGGTTAGGTGCAGAACCTCACCTTCGGTCTTCCTCTGTTTTGTCAAAACTCATTTCCAACCTCTCTCTCATTGATGTATGGAGGCTTCACAATCCCCAGACCAGACAGTACACTTGGGTTAGGGTATTAGACGGGATAGTGAGTGGGGCACGGCTGGATAGGTTTTATCTGACGGCCGGCGCTAGGAATAGGACTTCCCAATGTTCTATATTTCCCGTCGGATTTAGCGATCATCACTTGATTACCTTTGATCTTATTGTTGGGTCCTATACTAGGAGGGTATCTTGTTGGCATTTTAATACTAAACTTCTTTTGGATAGGGCTTTTTGTGAGAATTTAGAATTTTTTGGGGATATTTGGAAGTGTAGAAAGGGGGATTTTGTTTCTGTCAGTCAGTGGTGGGAAGAGGGCAAAGCTCAGATACGGGTGTTCTGTCAACAATACTCCAGTCACACTACAGTCACTGTTAGAAAGGCCATCTCTGCTTTGGAAAAAGACAGTTCCCGCCTTGAGATGTGTGGAGCATCCTCCTTGGCTTTATGTGATCAAGCGTTGCAACAGAGTAGGATTGAACTGAGTTCCCTTTTACGGGAGAGAGCGAAGGGGGCGCTGGTTAGAGCTCGCTACACCACTATCAGAGATGTGGATGCTCCCAAATCCTTTTTAATTTGGAGAGATCTGTTTCTCAAAAGAAACAAATGGTTTGCCGTCACCTTTCTGATGGGACTTTCACCACAGACCCGGTTGCTATGAGAGATCATGCGGTGGATTTTTGCTAAGTACAGACTATAAGTTGATCTCAAAAGTTTTATCGAACAGGTTGAAGAAGTGTTTGAAACAAATCATTCATAGTGACCAATCCTATAGTGTCCCAGATCGCACCATTATGGATAACCTCTTTGTTGTACGTGATTTGTTTGATATTTCCTATGATGTCAATGTTGGGTTGATCTCTTTGGATCAAGAAAAGGCCTTTGATCGAGTTGATCACTCTTATTTATTTTCCGCTTTGAAAGTTTTTGGTTTTGGGGAAGGTTTTATTCTCTTTCGAGTCTTTTGTATAGACAGGCTTTTTGTTTGGTTAAGGTGGGTGGGGGGTTGAGCCGTCCTGTGTCGGTTCAGAGAGGCATTCGACAGGGATGTCCTCTTTCAGGTCAACTATACACCATTTCCATTGAACCCTTGCTCATTATGTTGCGGTCCAAGCTGATGGGGTTTGAGCTGCCTGGGCTCCCCCACAAGCCGTCGATCGTGGTTTCTGCCTATGCTGATGACATTTCTGTTCTTGTGCGCCATCAGAAAGATGTCAGTCTTCTTTGTGACTGTTTGAGTGTCTACCAGAGAGCGTCTTTGGCTAAAGTTAACTGGGAGAAGAGCACTGCACTGCGTTTAGGGCACTGGGTGGATGCATTGTTGCCGATATTACCCAGGGACCTCAATTGGGTCTCTGAAGGTATCTCATTTTTGGGAGTGTTTTTAGGCATGGATGATTATCAAAAAAAGAATTGGGAGGGTGTTATGGACCGTGTGTGTGCCAGACTGTCTAGATGGAAATACCTGCTACCACAGCTTTCCTATCGGGGTCGAACTCTTGTTGCCAATAATCTGGTTGGTCTCGATGCTCTGGCACAGACTGACAGTGATGTCACCCCCCGCAAGCCTTATTTCAATAGTTCAGAAGACCTTGGTGGACTTTTTCTGGTCGGGTCACCACTGGCTGAGGGCCGCCATCCTCTATCTCCCATTTCAGGAGGGCGGACAGGGACTGGTTGACATCTGTTCCCGTGTGGCGGCTTTCAGGCCTTCAGGCTTTCAGAGAAGCTGTGACGGTATGTAAAAGATTCTTCAGTAGCTTCACAACGGGTGGATAGGATGGATTTTCCCTTCCCTTCAATGCAGGTCTCACCATCCCGTGACAAGTGGGTGGAGGATGGAAGTAGACTGTTGTCTTGAACATCCCCACAGATGGGGAATTTTTTGGAGACGATGGGAATTAAGACCCTCTACCTAGTGTCCGTGAAGGTTTCAAGTGTTTGCGCTCCCTTGTCGACATCAGTGTCGGGGTGGACTGGCTTTTTTGGTGCCGGGTTTTCCCCGAGGGGCTGTTGGAGATCCCTGTACAAAGCTCCCATGGAAAAACGGGCAGGTGACCACCAGTGGAGGGTCGTGCGTGGGATCATAGCCACGAACAGATATCTGACGCACGTCAATCCTGGCACAGGGGATGGGTGCCCGTTTTGTTCAGTTAGAGAGTCGTTGGTCCACCTGTTTGCTGAATGTCAGCTTCTGACGAGTCATTTTTCTTTTCTCCGGGTGTTGTTTTTAGAGGTTTTTGGGAACGGTTTACTATTTTACGATTTTTATGTTCTGTCAGCAGAGACTCTTTGGTGCTGAATTTTTGAGTTCAGATGTTTTTCTCTTGTGCTGCTTGAACTTTTTCCCTGTCCGTGTAATTTTTAATTTGTAAAGTGCTGATCGATTATTTAAGGTTTTTTACAACTCATCTCTCTCTCTCTCTCTAAAAAAATCTGCAATCAGGTAGGTTATCAGTATAGATAAAAAAAACATTTAAATATAGAATGTTGAAAGGCAGTTGATTTTTGTTACATTCAATATTAAAAGAAATATGACAACTAGCACATGCCTTATCAAATGAATTTTGGATTTGTTATACCTTTTCTAAAAAGGGATATAAAGAAACTCTTTAAGAGTAAAAATCTCTTGTCTAATAAGATTGTGCCTTTATGGCAGGCAAAAATAATCTCCAATGACTCCTTCAGACGTTCTGCTGGAGATTTCCTGCTTCACGTCTGACCCAGAGAGCTTTGCTGTCTACAGATGACCTCATTTCTGTCACTAAAATACTCAGGTCATCAGATGCTCTGGGTTGATATGGCTACAAGATGTCCAGGTTTTTGGTTCTTCAAAGTGGGCCCATATTATCACACTTCCCCCACCGATGTGGAATTTTAGCTTAAATTTGTCATTTTTGCCTCACTCCAATCATCTTATTTATTTTAAAAGCATTCCCATTGGTTTTATGTATGATTGTGGAGATTTTCACCTAAATCATAAAGCCTATGTCATTTTCTTGGACATAAATTCTGCTAGTGGTAGGAGTTCAACAGAAGTTGTGGGCGGAACCATTGCCACAGAGCAAGTCCAATCCCAATTCCCATCATCCGTTTGTTTACATGATCTCCCACTTTCTTACAGCCGCTCACAACCCTATAACCCAGAACTTCCAGTGCTGCAAAATGGTGAGTAATATTGGAGCTATCCAGCCGTACATGTTTGAGCCAGGTGCCAGATTAGAGGAGGATAACAAAGACGTACATGGAACTATTTGTCAACAAGTGGATACATCAGAATGAGGCAGAGCAGGTTGGGTGTGAAGGGCTGTAAGCTAGCAGGAGAGTGTAAAACAGATTGATGTCAGGAAGCAGGGCAAGGCTTACTCTGCGCCTACAGTCCTGCACAACTCAGAGGCAAATGTCTGAACTGCTGTCGCTGTGCAGAAACCATGTTCTATTTTTGTTCATTTTTTTAATTCGGGGCTATAAACAGTATTATATTGAAAAGACCTCTAGGAATGCTTTTAAAAATAAATCCAAAGATGATCAGAATGGGACTTGAACCTTTCTGACTGACAAAAGCTAAATTAAAAACTACTTAGAACAACACAACTGTTAGGAACATGAAAGAACTTTGGCTTTTCGTGGGAATTCTAAAATGTGAAGATTCTAATGTGCAAGATCAGGCAAAAGAGGTTGAACTGCAAGACTAAGAATTAGGCCTCCCCAAGACAGGCAATACCGTAGTGTACCTAAATTCCACATTCAGTATTGTATCTTAAAACTGCTTAAAAAAAAAAGTACATTAGAACTTTGATTTAAAAGTGAGCACTGAATGCACAAGCAGTAATGAACGTACTAAAGCATTTGTCACACGCATCCATACAGGGGTTGACTCATATGGGTACTGGGAGTTTTTGGGTTGTCTGAGCCACAAGAGGGTTCTAGACAGGTGCGGCCACATCTTAAAAAGGAAAAGCCATTGTGTCTTGCAGTTCCCTTGTGACCACCTTAAGGGACGTCATGAGAATGAAACATGTGATTGTTGTGTGTTAGCTAAAAAAATCGTGAAGTATTTGTAAGGATAATGTAAGTTCCACACACTTGATGTGATGTCTGGCTGATGCTGACGTACGGTGTCCTTGCGCTACTCTCTAGCCAATAGTGAGATGCACGCACTGGCTCCTTATGTCCGCTTTATATACAGGGTGTGCACAACATATGCAAATGTCCGTGAGATGGCCCTAGGATGGCCACACAAACTACATTGATTGTTGAATTTACTAATTTCTAAAAGCTAGGCTGTGCACAAAGAACACACGCACCCCTTTTCCTTGAACAGCACTATTAGGCCCCCTGTGAAATGTGCAAGATTTGAGGGAGTGGGGGCGGTTGGGTGGGGGGAATCAGTAAAACATGCCTGCGTCTCATCTATTTCCCCCTATGTGTTGCTTAAGTGTTCACTACAGCTTCAACCTGCAGTGGCAGCTTTGCCCATGGGTAATGTTGGCAGTTGTCCATGGTGCAGTGTGCAATTCTCCCAACCCACCTCTCCAAAAACCTTTTTAAAATTCCTTTTTCCTGCTTGTTTTTCCTAATGAAATCTCACTATAGTGCACTCCTACTACTGTGTTAACTTACTGCTCTAATAAAAAAAATAAAAATAAAAAAAAACATTTTGGTTAAATGCTTTGCCACATGGCTAAGTGGCTATGTTTGCACCCAAGTAGGTTAGACTTATTAAATAGCTTATTGGTGAATTTCATCCATGCTCTTCTGCCATTCAGATGCAATGTGCAAATTTTTTTTTTTCATTCAGTTTTATGTTGTACTTAAGTACACATAAAATAATATTAGTTTCTGTTGACGTCTATTCACAAAGCCAATGAAAATTAACAAAAATAATTCCTTCATAATTCCTGTCAGTGCTGAGTTCAGCTCAAGAAAAAAAAAGGAAAAAAAAAAAAAGAAATTTGGTGATTTTTACCAGGAGCCAGCCAGCCTTTAAACAAAACACACAACTGATGCATGTTAAGTCAAAACTAACTTATACACACTACATCTTAATTATGAATTCAACTGCATCAGTAAATTTTACTTATATAGTTTATAAAGTAAGAAATTATATATTGTGTTCTGGTGTTTGTGTGTAAGCAAGCTTTGGGTTCTTGGGGGCAGGGCTTGAATGAAGGGGCAGGAAGTGCGTCATCCAGTGTTTCACCCAGGGCACCAAACTAGCTAGGACCGCCTTTGGCAACTCAAGACCCACAGCATGTCATAAAAAAAATAAAATAAAAATGCATGACCATTTTTGCCTTGTGGGCTCACCTGGTTGTCTATTATCTTAAATTTTTCTGTAGCCCACTTGGGTGCCACATATAAATTTACCCGTTTTTTCATATAGGCAAATCTGAAATGAGCAACATGCCCCTGTCCCCCCAGCTAAACCAGAAATATACTGGTTACAGTTTATACATCACATTTTCTGTGCACAAAAGCTTGAAAATCAAGACCCCTTACCTGCACTAAAGTAAGGACTGTTCTCCATTTGGACTACCGCCTTGACTACAGCATCCATACTGCTGCCCCCTTCCTGCAAGACAAGGTAGCCCGAACGTGCAGCTGAGCACACCCCCAAGGTCACATTCTCTGCCCGCTCTTTGGGGACCTGGACTGCCCCTCCATTTACCACCACCACGGGCAACATGTCAACACCTGGAAAGGATACTTCACTTGTTTTACTCAAAGGAAACAATAAATTATCTAATTTTTCATATTCAGACAGGTAATGTGAGGATCTAGGTACACAACCTCCAACCAAAGAGCAACCTCATCACAACCAAAACTAAAATTTCATCCACAGTGACACATGACTAAAAACTTGTTTGTACAAAGTGATTTAAATGTATCTAGTGCTACATATAAAGCAAATTTAAATCAACATTAACCACATTTGTAGTAGAGCAACCCAGCGTGCAGCAACATGACATTTGCGGTTCCTCAAATGCAATGTACTTCCTCAAAGACCCACTGCAATTTTTCTGCAACAGCATTTTTCTGATGCTGGAGGACATATAAAGAAAAATCAGATTAAAACTGCATATTTGTCTCCATTTAAATTGTAGTGAATCAGGAGCAGACCAAAAAAAAGTTAATATATTACAAACTGTTAAAACTGGGTAAGATCAACAAAATGGGTTTAATCTGTGAAGTATTATGTGTCACTACAAAAGTAAAATATTTGTTCAGGATAAAAGTCAGTTTTGAAATCAAAAGTTTCTACATTGCACACAAAATGTTTAGTTTGAAAAACTAAACTAAGTTGTAAATGAAAATATAAAATAAAAAAAATTGCTTTCAAAATCCTTTTCTTTTGTCAGAATTTGAGTGAGGCAAAAATGGAACCCCAGGATGAAAAAGCTGAGAGGGTGAAGGCAAGATGAGAAGGCAGAGAAGGCCTGGAAAGCTGAAGGAGACCAACAGTTTTCTGGCAGAGAGCTGGTGGAGAGTAGAGCAATAAAAAGGGAAACACGTTTGTAATCAGATGATTGCTGGCAGGCAGAGCTAAGTCAAGAGAGGCAGAAAACCTGGCACCTTTGGTTTCAAAAAAACAACTTTGCATTTGTTACACACCTGATTTCAGATGAGTTGAATCTCGCTGTCTCTCTTTCTTTGGTTTTGTGGTCTCAACTCTGTGCTCAGTTTGATTTATGTGCCACTAAACCAAATAATCAGTCAAAAAGGTTCATGCTGATGCCCTGTAACGATGATGACAAAGGCAGTTTTGTATTCTCCTGGCATTAATAAATGCAGCCTGCACAGCGGTCTGACCAATCAGAGAAGATAAACACTCCATGATTTATTCGCTTAAACAGCCGCCCCCCTTCCCTCCTGGTGTTGTCTGACTTCTGAACCTTGAAGCAGTCCCAACTCCCAACAAAAAATTGTATTTGACCATTTGATTTACTTAGAATAATTACTATCATGTAATTGAATGACTTGTCATGGCTCTGTATTTTCATAGATTTACTCAGAAAAATAAACCTTTGGGGCTGCACGGTGGCGCAGTGGTTAGCGCTCCTGCCTCACAGCAAGAAGGTTCCCGGTTCAAGTCCTGGCTGGGGGACCTTTCTGTGTAGAGTTTGCATGTTCTCCCCGTGTATGCGTGGGTTTTCTCCGGGTACTCCGGTTTCCTCCCACCGTCCAAAAACATGCTTCATAGGTTAATTGGTTACTCTAAATTGTCCGTAGGTGTGCATGTGAGTGTGTATGGGTGTGTGATTGTGGCCCCTGCGACAGACTGGTGACCAGTCCAGGGGTGTTTGATTGAAGGCATAAAATCTAAATGTCCAGATTGGAGAAAGTTAATACTGTTTAACTTTGTTATTATTTCAAAATATTAAGACTTTATAAGAATCCTTAACAAGCTTTATTAACAATTTAACAAACGTAAGACATTTATCAGCGCAATAAGTAAATACTACAGCATGAGTTTATTTCTAAAATTTTAATTGACTAAAAACTGTGATTAAAAAAGGTCAAGTTTTTTTTTCTTTACCATTCATGGTGCATTTCAGCCAGAAATTTGTAAATTTGATAAACCAAAACTAAATTAAAGATAATTAAATGACCCTTACCATATTTTTTTTATTTCACAGCACACTTGAATTCATTTAATTTGTTCAAAAGTAGAAAATCTTGCTTATAATCTGACGTGCTTTACATCTGGTTGTGCTTACTGACCTCCAGTTGATTTTTTGTGGTACACGGCATGACAATCTTGTCAAAATAATTTAGTTTAACTTGTGGTACATACTGTTCAACTGTTTGCAAATGAGCTAAATAAAGTTTAAGTGAGTTTACTTTATTTATTTATTATTTACTAACTGTTTTAAAATGAAAACCATTTGACTGTTCTCTAACCAAAACAGCCACATGTTGCAGACTCCTGTGCTACACACAGGGCCCCAGTTAAGCTGAATTAACTACTGTGGTAACATAACCCAAAATGTGATGTCCACACATGTGAACACCACGTCTGAAGAGGTTAAACATGGGTGACACTGCCTCCTCTTCTGTTTGAAAATCCTAAGGAAAGTAAATATTGTAATGTTCTTTCAAAGAAAAACTTTTTTTTAAAGATTTTGTCAAAAGAAACTTGCATATTTATTTTGTGCATATATAAGATTAAATGAATTCCACTGTTGTGTATTTTAACACATATTTGCAAAAGCAGCACATGTGCAAATATTTGTAGTGTAAAATCTATTTTATTTTTCAATTTTAAATGACATATACTTGTATAGCGCTTTTTAAACCTTCCTTGATGCCCAAAGTGTTTTACAGTCACAGTTTCTTTCACACACTGATGGTGACTGCTGCCAAATACTGGCAGCCAACCTTACACCAGAGGCAAATTGGATTCAGTGTCTTGCCCAAGGACACTTTGTCACATGGGCGGGCAAGGCAGGAATTGAACCTGCAATCTTCCAATTGGAAGTCGACCACCCTACCCTTATGAAATTGTTGGATTATATGTGATGGTCACATTGGACATCTTGGCCATTGGGCTATATTTAATATTTTAATAGCTTTAGAATTACAAAAGGATACGCAACTTAAACATCAATCACACTAGGATGAGTAAAACAAAAAGAACAACTTGAGTCCCGCAGATAAATCAAAATACTTTCATTTAAAGTTAGACATGGAAGCATAGGACACAAAACAAATCATCAGCTCTTTGGCAGACGATGATAATTTTCAAAATTTTTTAATATAAAAAAAGAATAAAACCCAAGTCAGTCAGTATCAAGAAGTCCAGACCCAGAAGTAACGCTGGTCAAAATTAAGCTAAAAGCAGCAGAACCTTAAATCCATTAAATTCAATCAAATGTTGACAGCGATGAAGTAACTACACTGCTGATTTTTATTAAGTAAAAGATCCAACTGATTATTATTTGTTAAAAAATACTGATATGTTTTTTTAAAAATTGACAGTAACTGACTCACTACTATAAGTTAAAAATCATAAGATGGTACCTCATTAACAGAGAAGCAGCTGCAGGTGATCCCTGTCTTTAGGACAATAACACTTGCTGATTTGTTTGGACTCTGCAGAAAACCATCAGGTAAACCAAGACTAATGTCAGAAAGTACTGCATTAGGAGCCCAGCTCAAGTTTAATCTCAGGATCAGTTTGAGAATCTTCTAAACTTCGGAAAGATCAACATCACAGACAATGTATAAAAATCCTAATGATTTAATCTGATTTCTTTAATCAAAGTGTTGAAAACTGTTAGATCAGTGCAGTTCACTGATGCTCCGTCTGAAGTGTTCTCCAGTGTAGAGGCCGTAGTGCAGAGTATCATTCTGAGCTGTGGCCCAGGACATCTGCTGGCTGGAGAAACGGACAGTTCAGTTGCCTCGGGGGTCCACAGTCACAACCCCACCAAGCCCCCCCCACTCTGGACTGCAAGTAAGCCAGCCCCAAATCACTGGCGGCCTCAGCGGATTGACCTGAGGGCAGAAAAGACACGGTGAGCTGCTGCAGTCAGCCCTGCCAGGGCGAGCTTTCAGGATGTATTCATGTCCTTTAGAGGCCTTTTGGTTTTTAATCTTTACATTTCTTTAATACATACTGTATAGGAAAGTTTGAATAAAGAGTGGCATCAAAGCTCAGTTTCATCAAAAAAGTTTGGAGGCAGATTTTACAAATCTGTTTTCCAAACATTTATGGTTCTATGAATTTTACCATGAATTCACTTGACTTCTTTTCTACATTCCTCCAGCAGACTGTGGTGAATCCAGGTGTCAGTGTGTTACCTTGCTCCATGTGGAACAAGATGAGTCTGGCCAGGGTGACCTTC
>BSAI01000096.1:19292416-19406536 GCA_036245035.1 Adrianichthys oophorus
TATCCTGAAAGATGATTTTACAAACTGTCAGGTGATTGGCTCAGAGTATTAAAACTAATCATCAGCATAGTTTAAAAAAACATATTGATATAGTGCACTGTTAAAAGGCATATTTTTTTTTTATAGTAAAAAAAGAAATATGACAACTAACATAAGCCTTATCAATATTTATTGATAAGGTATATTCCAGGATATTATTTATGTTATACCTTTTCTAAAAAGGGATATAAATATACTTTTAGAGTAAAAATCTCTTATCTAATCCTAATGGCAGCAAACATAATTTCCAATGACTCCTTCATCAGACATTCTGCTGGAGGTTTCCTGCTTCACGTCCGTCCCAGAGAGCTTTGATGTCTACAGATGACCTCATTTCTGCCACTAAAATACTCAGGTCATCAGATGAGCTCTGGGTTGATATGGCTACAAGATGTCCAGATTCTTGGCCCACAAATTACGCCCACATTCTCACACCTTCCCTTCCATGCAATAGAGAAAATTTGTGGTGTTTTAGCTGAAATCAATATATGCTGAAATTGAGTGCTGACATTTGTGCTAAATAGAACGTCCATCTTTTCTTTAATTTTGTCCCCAATCAGTAAAAGATAAGTTCCAAACCTCCAGCTGATCTGTTTTTGTCTTAAACTTTCTTACTCACCAAAACCAAAATAAAAAACTGCCTGGAATGGCTTAGTAACATGAAAGAACAGTAACAGTTAGAGGAAAATTCCAAAGGAGTTGAGGACTTTATTAAAGATATGGAAGATCAGGGCTGGCTCTAGAGGGTGGGCTGGGCCTGCCCTTTCACAAATCAGCCCCTCCAAGGACAGGCTGTTACTGTATCGTTTCAATTTTGGACTTGGTGTAATTGTATCCGAACTGCTAAAAAAAAAAAAAAAGCGCTGCGGGAAAAAGCTTGTCAGCTCTGTCTCTCTACTTCATTGCTTTGGAGTTTCCACCGCTGCACAGTAGCAGCAGCACTCGGATTCACTCGTAGTCTCAGGTCGAGATGACGGGATGAGGATTTTCATTTGCATTAGTTTACAGAAAGAAGAGGTACTATTTCCAAAGATTTGTTAATCATTTGCCTGCACTTTGGTGTGGCTTATGGTTTGTGGACCAGAAATATGTGTCACAATTCTTTCAGTTCAAACATTCACATTTTCTGTGCACAAAAGATTGAAAATCAAGACTGCTTCACATGAACGACCCCTTACCTGCATTAAAGTAAGGACTGTTCTCCAGCTGGACCACCGCCTCAACCACAGCATCCATACTGCTGCCTCTCTCCTGCAGGACAAGGTAGCCAGAATGTGCAGCTGAGCACACCCCTGAGGTTGAGTAATCTGCACGCTCTTTGGGGATGTGGCCTGCCCCTCCGTGTACCACCACCACGGGCAACATGTCAATTTATGCTGCAGCATGGAAAAGGTTACAAGAAGGATACGGAAATCTGTTTGTGATTACAAAGGCATACAGAGATAAACTACAAGCATGGCAAAAATTATATCCAATGACAGTTTTAAGCTAAGAGAGCTAGTTGATTTCCTTCCTAGATGTGAAACAGCTATGGTTCATGTCAAGACATTGGAAATTTTGACTGACTAATGAAAACAGGAAAATCTGTCCAGGTTACCAGATTGGTTAATAGCAAGGTGGAACAGAAAGATTATCGAAATAACAAAAGACAGTAATCAATGTCCATCTTTCACTGAGTTTAAGTTTCTAGCAAGACAAGCTAAAATTGCATGCAAATGCATCATATTGAACTTGTTTTATTTAGGAGTTGGTGTTTAACGGCTCCATGTTTACCATTTTAAGTTTAAAGCTTTATTAACACAGTTAATGTTGACATTTTCAAAGCTGTTTAGAAATGTCTCTTCTTGCTGGTAAAACTGAATGCTGACATGAGTGTTATAACGGATATAAAAATAAACAACATGGTTTTATGGCAGAGCAGTATATTTATTGCAAACTTAACATGAATATGTTTTTTAACAACAGAAACAAAGAGACAGTTAGGGGTTTTGTTTTGTGGCTTCTTTATGCATTCAAATATTACATTTATAATCAGCATGTCTGTCAGTAACATTTATTAGATGAAGAAATGCATCTGGAAAAAGTCTGTCTGTGGTTAAATTCTGCATCAGAAACAGTCGTGTCAGGGAAAGTCTGTCCACGCTGCTGCTCAGCATCACATCTGTCGTGCTCTGATAAAGGATCCTCTGCAGATGAAGAAACCTCTGTAACAGACCCCAGCTCCTGCTCATACATGCTTGCAGCTTCCTCTGCACTGGACTCCAGCTCCACTGAAATCCCTGGAAAAGAAAACCCAGCAGCTGTAGTTGGTCTTTTTTTCAGAAATCAAGCTCAGTAAAATGAGGAGAAAACAGGCTATACTAGGAAAGCATTAGAGAGGGGTCAAAACACCAAAACCTGATTAAAATGCATTCCTTCAGTCAGACATGATAGTATTCCTCTGCCTACAATCTAAAATGTTCTGTTCTAAGTATATGACTCTTTGATTTGCTATTTAATTAACATTTTATGTATTTATTTTCAATATATATTATTTTGCACATGACTGGGCCAGTCTTATGATTATGGTAAAATATTACATAGGTAAATGCAGATACGTTAAACCCCCCAGTATTACATTGTGTATTATTAATAAAATAAATATACGTTTAAGGGTCGTTCTTGCCTTATCTATGGCTGACACAAGTACAACTTCAAGTTGTCCGTCCATCATGTGTCTTTTTCTCTGGAGCTGGAGCTTTAAACAGAATCTTCTCCCCGACATTTCTGAAATCTCTGCATGCGCTTGACTTTACTGAAAGCACTCTGTCACTAAACCTGAACATTCTTCTAAATTAGCCATATTAGCTCTGCAGCTCGCATTGTGCGTCCTCAATAAAGGACTTTTAAAAAACTACTTCCGGTTGACCCGGACTATTCAGACGAAATTGCGAAAAACTAAACTGAACGCTCGTTATTCCGTTTGCTCCTTTTTTGATTTATAACAAATCGGAAAACAAAAAAACGGTTCGTTTTTTCATTTTTGTTTTTAAGACGAAAAAACGAAAAACGATTCGTTTTTCGTTTTATTGTTTTTGATTTTAAATTGAAAAAAATGAATGAACGAACGATACACGGATTCTCCATTCTCCACGTATGTCGCAGTGGTTAGCGCTCCTGCCTCACAGCAAGAAGGTTCCCGGTTCAAGTCCTGGCTGGGGGACCTTTCTGTGTGGAGTTTGCATGTTCTCCCCGTGCATGCGTGGGTTTTCTCCGGGTACTCCGGCTTCCTCCCACCGTCCAAAAACATGCTTCACAGGTTAATTGGTTACTCTAAATTGTCCCTAGGTGTGAATGTGAGTGTGAATGGGTGTGTGATTGTGGCCTCTGCGACAGACTGGCGACCAGTCCAGGGGTGTACCCTGCCTTTGCCCATGAGTAGCCGGGTTAGGCTCCGGCAACCGGAGTCACGGGGATAAAGCGGATTGGAAAATGAATGAATGAATGCTCTGAAGCATGGAAACCTACACCACCTGACCCGCGTGTTTTTTAACGTCAAGCTAGCAGTTCAGCATAAACATAATTCTACAGCAAGACATTCAGCGAATAAATGAATATTTATAATACCAACCGTTAAGACTGGGTAAAATCCACTGAAATGGGCTCAGTCGAGCCGTTTTGATTCTTAATCAATCGTCTCGTCTCGACCCATAATACCTGCAGTTAGCAAGAAAGAGTGGATATCCGGTTTAGTGCTGCGATCTTTTCAGAATAAAATGTTTAAGGTGTGAAGGACGGACATCAACAGACTTTATTTGATTTTCATGAGTGACACCTTAAAAAATTCAAATGAAACTTTAAATTTAATCAAATAGAGCAAAGAAAACAAAAAGGTGTAACAAATGAAAACCGAATGAGTGAACTTACTTGCCCAGACTACTAAAAATAAAACAATGTTTGATCGTCAATTTTTATGTAATATAAAAAATCAGACTTGAATAATTTCATTCTCAAAAAACGTAAAACAATGTTACAAGGTACGAAATATTACTACTACTATTACTACTTCCACTACTATTCATAACAATAATAATAATTTTCATCTGCACTGACTGCATGACACAGGGAAATCGTTACTTTTACCAAGGCCTAACGTAATTCTTTGAATTTAAGACGATAAGCTGCTGGGAAAGGAAATGATAGGTGTTAGATAAATTTAAATTCTTGGTAGAATCAATACATCACAAGATGTTTCATTCGTAGGTGTTTTGTTGTTTTTTTTTAAATACTAATCAAATGTAAAGTTCATTCAATGTAAATTAAGTATTACTTGTAAAAATGTATGTTTACTGCAAATGTTCCATGAGTTGCCTATTTATAAGAGATTCAGTTTAGTCCATTTTTTTTCTTTTATAAAAACAGGACCTGTTCCCTCAATGCCCACTGAGCTGGCCATGGTGCTGAAATCTAAGTTCCCAACAGTTACATTTTTCCACAAGAAATTGGAAGTTTACCTTCATTTTATTATAATTTATCTACTTTGACAAGTTTGAATTAAGTGTTTTTGTGTACAAGATGTTAATTTTTACCATTAATTATTTAAATTCTTTAAAAATGTTTTAAAAATAAAGCATACACATATTTTCTAAACTTCAATTCTGTTAAACTGTTAAGCTTTTATGGTCCACATGTCCCAGCTCATGTTCCATAACTGAACAGTTAAAAATAATTCACTAAGCATGCAGACTATAATTAAAATGCTACATACTGACATGCTGCAAAAGTCACCTTATAGCCGAACATGTTTGTGGCTCTGTGGTGAACCTCAGGCTCCCAACAGACTGTTTCTCAACATGAGGAGGTACAATGTGTGTGTGTGTGTGTGAGAGAGGGTTGGCTATGCATTAAAAAATAGATGGAAAATTGTGCAGGAGTAAAAAGGAGTAAGAGTATAAATGAACATCAGTCTTAATTTGAAAGTAAGCTTTATAAAGATGCTGAGTGAGGAAGAAAATAAGTTTGCAAAACGGGTACTCTTAACAATGTCTATGTATTTTACATGTGGAATGCATCATGTTGACAGTAGCATCTATTCTGAAGAAAGACAAAGTCTGAAAATAGTTTTGAGATAATCAATCTCAAAACAGAAAATCTTGACAAGAGAAAGACAACAAAACACATTGTCAGTCCAAAATCTAAAACCTAAAACAGCATCTGTTTTAGGTTTGTCTAAGAGATAGATGCGTCTTCAGCTTGGCTTGCACCCTCTCTTTAGTTCACCTGTTCGTTTTGTTCACGCCATGGGGTGGATTAACTGGGTTGGCTGGGTTTTTTTTTTTTAGAAGTGTAAAAGCTCACCTGAACTCTGTTCCATCAAGTAAACCCCAGTCTGTCTAAAATAAGGAGCATAATGCAGTTAACTTTGATGCATTTTATTACAGTGTGATGGCAGGCTTGACTATTCAGCAAAGTAAAATGTGTACATATCAAGTGTAATGTCAGGGTAAGTGACCAGATCCCAGAACAGAGTCAGAGGGGTTAGTCAAAACAGTTTATTTAGACAAAACCAAAAAGGAATAATCCGGCAGGGAGAAACAGACAGGAACATGCTTATAAAGAGGGGGAAATGATGACGAGGAGCAGCTGTGAAAGGAGGTAGCCCCAGAATGAGAGATCGCCACGCCCCCTGCCACACACTACTCTGAAGAAGCAAAAAACATGACAAAATTAGCACAAAAACAACAACAAGGAAAGAGAAAAGAAACCAAACCATGACATGCAAAAATAAAGAAATAGCCCACGTTGCAAAATGAATAAATGGATAAATGAATGTATTGAAGAGAAGTTCAGTCATGGTATCTGGACTTAAAATCTTCTTTCTAGAAAGGTTTTTGACAAAAAAGTTGTTCAGTGAGGATCTGCGCTTCAACAAAGTAAACCGGTGCAGTTTTCTTCTTTGCCTGGTTTGGACAATACTGCCCCCAAACGACCTGCTTTTGTAACTATCTTTACGTGTTAAAATTGTTTAAACTAGAACTGTTGCACAATTCAAGCAGTCTAATAGAAGAAGTCCAGATTTAATTTTAATGTTTCCTGGTATTGTTCGAAATGTTTATTGCAATGGGGTGTTCTGAAGTTTAATTCCTTAGATTGTTATCACTTTCTAGAACCTCATAGGAGATGCATTTAAGGCATTTTATTTCTCTTAGTCCCACTCCAGGCATATTTCCTATATTGCAAAAGCATTCCCAGCAGTGGTATTTTAAATATGACGATGCTGTTTTTAGCCCAAATAAAAAAAAATCTGTGTTATTTTTTAGGACATAGTTTCGGCAGTAGTTCATCAGAAGTTTGCCTCTGAGATGTTGGCACGGAAGTAAGCCTCTGCTGATATTTCATCATCCCTTTGTAGCTTACAGCTCCCTGCACAACACTGGAGCTTTAAAGCCGTACGGTCTTGAGCCAGATGCCAGCTCAGATGAGGAAAATGAAGACGTACGTGGATCTATTAGTCTGCAGGTGAATGCATCGGGATGGAGCGGAGCAGGGAGACTTTAGCCCGCTCCATTTCACTTGCTGTGTCACAAATGAGAGCTTTTTTCAAATGGCAATTCATTCAGATTTGATTAAAACATACAAGCGCTTGATAATTCTTTCATGCATGTCCTCCATCATTTAAAAATGCAACAAGAACATGATAAAAACACACACACACAAATTTCATTGGGGTGGGTCTCTAAAGCCACATTTTCTTACAATATATTTTAAAATGACTTGATTTCCATTATTCTGTGCAGGTATTTAGCCTTTGTCGGGTGTTGCACAGCACAAGAAAATAATACGAAATGTTAAAAATAAGGTGTTAGTTTGATGCTTTGACTTGTTTTTGGTCCAAACCCAGACTGCGCCCTGGAGGAAGCTTTTATTTACCCAGTGTGCCACAGAGAACACCGGGAGCGAGCAGCCGTGGAGCCCCCCATTCTGAAATTATGGCTGCGCGCTCCCGCGGCGCGAGCAGTGAACGCGCCTGGGAGGCTGCGGTCCCATTGACGGTTCCGTCTCCCTGACAGCAGCATCAGCATCACGGCGCTGGAGGAGCCAGAAGTTACCGCCTCGCCCCGCATCCACAGCTCACCGGCAGAGAAGGGAGACCCCACCCCACCCCCCACCCCCCCGCTTTGCCTGACCGTGAGGACGGAAGACCCCCCCCACGCACACCCCTCGTTGTGCCATCATCTAGACTGACCGCCGGAGATATGGACTCCCCGTAAAACGGAGGCGGTGGAGGGGAGAGGCGGGCGGGCGGGAGGGGGGTGGGGGGCGAAGACAGCGGAGCAGCAAGAGGGAGGAGAGGCTGAACACGGCAACCAGGAACTGAGGCGCTACGGCCGCATCCACCGCCACTACCGCTAACGCTGCCGCCGCCGCCCTGGCTGCCCCCCGCCACCGCCATGGAAACTCCGCATCTCTCGCTCCCACCGTCGCTTCATCCGTGGGCCATGTCGTGATCCGTGGGCACCGCCAGCGGGCTTTCTATCCGTGATCCGAGGCAAGGAGGAGGAAGAGGAGGAGGAGGCGGCGTGGAGGAGAAGCGCGGTGGTGCTGGAGGATGTTCGCCCCGGTGGGCCCTCGGGGCGGCCCGCGCCCACCCCTCGCTCCGGCCATTCCGGAGCCGGACCTCAGCCATCTGACGGAGGACGAGAGGAAGATCATCATGGCTGTGCTGGCGCGGCAAAAGGAGGAGGAGGCGAAGGAGGAAGCCATGTTAAAGTAAGGGGAGGGAAAAGAGGCAGATAGATGGTGTGTCTCTGTGTGTGTGCAGGAGCGTGTGTGTGACAGAAAGGGCCCCTGGGCTAACTACATTCATCCCAGACCCCTCACATGAATGTAATGCTCTCCAGGACTTTTGCTCCTCCAAGCTGCAACAACCCATGTGTGTGTTTGCTGAACTGACTCACAACCCCATTCATGTGCAAAAGGAAACTGGGTTCCAATCCCATGAAGGACCAAAGGAGTGCGATCGTAGGGGTGTGTCAGAGATCCATCCTCCACAGATGGAAAAGCCAGAGTTCAATTTCCCGTCCTCTCCTTTGTAATCATCACTTCCACTCAGCATGTGCCAGAGACGTGCAGCCAGTGTTTGTGAAACATTTAGATGCTGCATGAGATTGCAGAAGGCTTAGTAAACGCAAAACCCTCCCTGTTGGCATATATGCTGCATCCATCTCAACAGCTGCTGTTCTCAGCTCTGGGGTGCGGTTTGAGCTTTCCCCGGCCTTATGCACTGTATGTAGGCCAGTGCTCTTGCAGCAGACATCACACTGTCTTTTATAGAAACAGCAGGCCTGAATGAATCCTACGTCCTCTACCTCCCGTATGGCGTCACCGTAGAAGTCCACAGGTTTAACGCGTCAGTTGCCTTCTCCTTCAGGACCAGAAAACGCATCAAGCTGAAACAACGGTTTCCCCATGTTTTCAGCAGATAGGAAGATAGAACGACCCACCTAAGCGAGGCGCTCCTCAAGCTCTACGTCCCTGTTCTATTTTAAGCACTGTGCGGACTGATGGCCCAGCACTGGAACAGAAGATCGATTCATTGCATCTAAAGAAGGAAATGTTCAATTTATAGCTTCGGCTTTAAGTGGCCATGCATCATTTCAAGCAATGAATCAAGGAGTTGTGGATTCAGTAATGTCATATTGCTGCTTCACATAAGGCAGGCATGCCCAAACCTTCTGCAGTGTTTCCCCTCACTGCTGCTGAAATGGACGCGGAAAAGCAGCGTTTGCGTGATCACATGTGGAGTGTACGGAAAACATTGGTTGTTAAAAATGTGCATTCAACAAACCCGAGTGGAGTAGTGTGGGCTGTGATGTACAGAGGCAGAGGATTTACTCCATGTAACAGCCGCTTAAGTAATACAAACATCCGTTTTCTTGTGATTAAAGAACAACAATTGTGCACAATTATGCACACCTTCTGCCTAATCTGCTTCATGAAAAACTAATATAAGCGAAGCACGATACTACAGTATGGCAGTGATCAATGATCAGTTAGCAGCAGCAAACAGTGGGCATTTCAACAGAAAGCCTTCCTCAGGGAAATTACCTGAAACTCAGAGGTCAGTGTTCATTAGGAACTCAAAATGTGAATATGTGTGTGTGCACTTTTTATGCTTGTTAGGACATTTGTAGCACACAAAGTTAGAAATAGTTTGTAGGATTCATAATAAAGTAAAAGTGACAGAGACAGCTACTTTGGTCTTCTTTGTTTGGCAGTAAAAGGGGGTTTTACAGTTGGAAGAGGGTTGGTGCGAAGTGTCCAAGTGGTGCAAATCGCACAAATCTTGTTCCAGGCTTTTTCTTTTACAGATCTATTCCGATATTTGAAAAACACTTTTTTCTTTCAATTGAAAGTGGTTGCTTGATCGCACAGGCTGGTGTGAGCACAGCATTACTGAAGTAGTAGAGGGAACTCAGAATCCCAAACTTAGGGGTTGAGTGTGTCTCTTGTTGCCAAATATCAGCTCCTGAGTTTTTGTGGTATTGAGAATGGGTTTGGCGTCAGCGCTGGAACTGAAGGCAGAACCTACTTTCTTTGGATCTTTGGGGCTATGTATGGTCAGTGCAAGGATGTCTCATAACCACTCCTGTGCCTAAACTATGACTTTTGGATCACATTTGTTCAACAGCAAAACCAAACAGTTCTTAAGCTTGTGGCATTGCTCACCAGTGCCATAGCTAAGCTCTAAGTGTTGAGATATTTCCGATACAGGTACATCATACCTTACAGATGGTGTAAACAGTAAACAAGACAAATGGCACATTGTCTGTTCTTTCTCAACAAGTTGTCTGTTTTTGTGCCATTTTATCTATAGGAACCTTTTTTTTTACATTTAAAAGGTAAAAAATCTTACTAAAGCATTTCGGTTCTGTGTTTCCAATGCTATGATGCTTGACTCAGGGCAATAGCTTTACATTTTTCTGTAAGATGAGGTCGTGAATTACTTGAATAATCAGTTCAAACAGTCCAGCAATGGTTGGGATTTTAAGATTCGATTTCATATTAATTAGGATCAGCTCCACATTTTGCAAACAATGCTGACAGACTTTTATGGATCTCCTCTTTATTATATTTGCAAAACTTTTCTAAAAAAATGTTCCCAAAGTGAGCTGGGGAAGTTAAATCAACCCTTTTAACAAATTGAATTGCTTAAGCAGTTCACACAAAATCTTTAGCAGTTTTTGATGTGCCAAAAACCTCTCATATTGAGTGAGAGGGGTACCACAGTATTGACAATACAGAGACACGTCTTCAGTTTTAGACAGCGTGGGTGCTGGCAGGGAATTCTCTCTTGAGCTCCCTCTGTGATCATTCTGATCAGAGCTTACGGCTCATGTATATGGATGAGATGTTCTGAATCACAAAGTGAATTTATCAGTGAACATACTGCAACCATGTCACTGTTGTTTAAGGCCTGTCATACAGTGTCCTTATTGATTGAGGCCTGTCACTAAAACACCTTCAGGTACCACAAACAACTGCCGTGAGATTAAATAAGGATCTTTATTCACATAAACCAAACTTTGATGAAAAACTTTTAGATGATTATTTTAGCCATCAAGTCTGTTTAGGTTGTAAATTATGACTTGTGACAGGGACTCAGAACACTGAGTTCCAACGCAAAAATTGATAATTGAGCGTCCAAAGCAGAATGGTGTGCTCACTGTGGTTTTTCTCCTACTGTGCCTATCAGGGAGGAGAAGCCTATTCAAGCAAGAATGGTAAACCTGGTTGGGCAGAAGAAACCTCTACAGCAAAATGACGTCCGGTAAGTGGCCCGCCTTTATAAGCTCTTTTCAGTTCAGGGATAGTGGGACGAGTGGACACAACATGCCAGTTACTATCTGCTTTGGATTTAGGTTACCTCTGTGGCTGAACGGCATCCAGCCAAGACTTTCTTCTGTAAATACGTTGTTTGCTTCTCAAATCTAGTTTATGCCTCAAGTTTGGTTTATTGTTGCAGCTTTCAGATATATAGTGTGCCTATGACACCTGCCTCAGCTGATTGGACTGGAAAACATCTGCTGGAAGCTTCACTTCGTTCCACTTGGAGTGACTTGTTATCCTGTTAAACATACTTTCCTACTGTCGATGGTGTCTATCATCTGTCACACCACCTCCGCTGTAAAACAGGACACAGACAGTCTGCTTATCCTAGTCCCAGCAATGTTGAGTCATTAAGGATTAGGTGATCTCATCCACCTCTGTAAACTCTGAAGGCTGGATTGAGAGGCTCTAAGTGCCCAACAGCTTTTTGATTCTTCTCTAAAGTTGTTCATTTGGAGTGAAAAGCTTGTCTTGGCTTTGAGTTTAAAGAACATTTGACTTCTAACAGGCATCAGAATCCACCAGAATTACTGTGTTTATTTCTATTAAGGTTTTTTTTCTGCATGCCTTTTAGTTTTCAGAGTTTGATTGGAACTAATTACCTTATTTGTCTGAGTATTAGCCGCATTTTCTTTGCAAAGTTTGGCCAGAGGTGCAACTTATACTCAGGTGTGACTTATATATGATTAAGAAATAGGTGTGTGTTTATTATTTTCTCACTAACAGCCACTAGAGGGCACTTTAGGTGTGTGTGTCAGTATTTGCGATTGACAGTAACACAAAAGAAGTTCAAAAGCGACAGAGCAGAAATGAAAAATTCAAAGGATTTAGTGATTTCAATTGATATTAAAAGTTTAGCTAACTTGTTAGCATGTTCTTTATATTATGGTTATCTGAATAATTTTTCATATGCTGTGCTATCGGTCTAATATTATCTTTTCCATTATTATGATTTGCCTTTCAAGATGAAATGTCCATTCTTGGTCCCGTATATTTTTAAATACATTCCTCCCAAAAGTGTGACTTATGTGAATTTTTCTTCTCTATCATGCATTTTTTGGCATCTGCGACTTATACTCCAGAGCGACTTATAGTCTGAAAAATACATTTTAGTTGGGATCATAGCAAAGTAGGGATGCACAATAGGATCAGTTCAATCTAAAAGATATGTTTCTGATAAAAGCTCACTAAAAGCTCACAATGGCTTTATTGCAGAATTCATACATTCTTAGCAAATAAAAAAATCTTACAATGAACATTGATCAATGTTAAATATATATTTTATACACCAAAAACATGTAGTTATCTCCAGCTACAATAAAACAACCCACACTGCTATCTGGCTCTTGACTGCTCCAACACACAAGTAAAAACATCATCACTAGCGGTGGTCCTGTTTATTGGAATGTTAGCTATATTATCTGTTTTAGTTTCTACCTAGACTGTACATTTATTCCAGCAGTGACAGATAGTGTGCTGGGAAACCTTTTTGTCCAACTGTTTTTTAAGCGAGGCCTTTGAGGTCAGATAAAAAGAAGATTTTGAAGTCCATGTAGTTTACTTCTGGATTTGAAGCTTGCACCAATATGTGGAGCAAGAGGATGGGTCATATTATGAATGATCTTAGATGAGCTCTGATGAGTGGTGTTGTCAGTTTGATGAGAAATGTTTTAAAATACTTCAATACAATACAACCCTTGTTGTAATAAATCTAATAAGTGCAAATAAGAGCTTCCTAAGTGTGAGAATTTTTTTCAAGAGGCTTATTCAAATGAAAAAAGAACAAATTTGTTTCTCTTGTAGGTTTCTGCACTGAAAAAAACTTGTTACATTTAATACAATTTAATGCAGAAGCTGTACATTCCTGTTTGTCTGCAGGATTTCCAACTAATCATATGGAGAGTGGGTGGTTAGCGGTTTGGTTTCTCTGAAATGCTTCCCATCTTTTTTAGATGAAGCTTCTCTTCTACAGTTAGATGGGTTGGAGGCTTAATGGGTTGGACGGGGAAGTTTTTTTTTTATGATTAAAGCACTCAGTGATCGTCTGTTCTTTAACACAGCTTGTTTGTGGGAGCAGTGTATTTGATCTGTTCTCAAGAATATTTTATTTGATCTGTTCTCCATAATGGAGACTTAAACTGGCCAGGGTATAGGAAACAGTGATAGTTATTATAGGAGATCAGAAATGCTGGACTATGTTCTGCCCATTATACCTCAGAATGTAAATGTTGTTGAGTCACTGGTAGGTGAGTTTGCAAAGTACTGTAATTTTTGTGTTATATATAAAAAAAAACAAAAAAACAACAACAGTGCGCTTTGTAATCCGGAGGGCCTTATTCATTCTTGTTGTGCTTTCTGATGTCAAAGTGATTTTAAGAGGTACATGGCGCTCTGTCAAAATATCAGTCTGTTTTTTTCTTACAAGTTGCTAAAAAGTGTGGTGTTTTTTAAAACATGCTAACGTGACTAACGTGAAGCATGTCAGACTGTGGGATTTCCTTGGTGTTGCCAACAAGGCTGGGAGTTAGCGTAGTCACAGAAACATTTGTTTTAGCTATATCTGTTAGCTTTTTAAAGTGTTGAAAAACAACATTGGGAGTTACAGGTAGGCTATTGCTAAATAGCATGATTTAATGTAGAACTTTGGGTGTAATTTGGTAAAAAAAAAAAAATTGACTCAGCCAAACAGTTTAATCTCAAATCTCTATACAGTTGTTGTGCAGTAAAACATTTGCATTTTGTTAGTGTAGCTAACGTGTAACATGTTACAAAGAAGTTCTAGAATGACTGTGAATGCAGTTAATAAAGTCTGACTGACTGACAGACTCATCTCTGACACATTTTTCTGTTTCTGTTATGAATTTCTTTAATTAGTCTACATCTCGTTCTTTAAGTCAGGTCTGTCAGGGCTACTCACAGCATGCTGAAAACATGATGATAGGGTAGAATGCTTTTTTAAATTTCATTCCTGGTATCAGTAACTATGTAAACTAATACAAAAGAGGACGATATTTATTTCTTCTGTTTGTCATACACATTACTTCTGCCCTACTTTTTTAACATGAGGCCATTTGTCTTTGTGATCCACTTATGGCAAATCCAGCAGAGACTGAATTTCACCTCCAGACCAATTGATCAAACCAGTTGGGTAAATTTGTCCCCATAAAAATTAAGCTTTTTCAAGTAAAGGAATTTATTTCTGGGAAAAGTCGCTGTAGGTAGGGTTTCATACATACAGTATGTGTGCAGTTTCTGGTATTTCAATATGGATCTGTGGACTGATGGAACTAGTGGACATTTATGTATGTAGGCTTCACGATAGTGCAGTGGTTAGAACTCTTTGAGACCCTGGTTTGAATCCCAGCTGGGACCTTTTTGTGAGGAGTTAGCATGTTCTTCCTGTGTATGTATGGATTTCCAAGGACTCCGGCGATAATCACCTTGATTGGCTGTTTGAGAACAGAAACCAACCTCCCTGAAGCTGCTGATTGAACTGCAGGTAAATGGAAACGGCCCTGGAGAAACACAGCTTGTCTTAAACTTCACCCTTGTATACTTCCTGACTTAATCTTTTGAGGGTTTTCTGCTTTTAATAAGACCAGGAGTTATAAAAGTTGCTAAGTCTGAGGGGAAACTCTCATCTATTTGGCTGCAGTTAATCACTCAGCACTGGTTTCTAAATGATGTATTTCAAATTAAGAACCATGCTCTTATTGAGTGTATCTACTGAAAGAACAGTTTTAAATTAATTTGTTTTTATAAGACTGAAGTTCTGTACAGTAAAGTCAGTAGAAGTTTACCACTCTGCAACTCTAAAGTGAGGATTTTGTTGTTTTTTTAAATGGTATCAGAGGTTTCATTCTTGACCACCCATAGTCATTTGAAGCACTTTAATAGGGCAGTTGATGCAGTTCTATTAGGCTAGGAGTATTTATTTATTTATTTTTAGCAAACTGCATCGATGAGAGAAAATCAAAAACATCCAAAAGCACAATGACCTACAGTATAACCCATCCTCTGAAATGCATAAAAGAATCAGCTCATCAACAATTTCGTTTTGGGCTAATTGTAATATTTATAAAGTGGTGGTACTTTGCACCCACATCACAACCGATTTGTTCTCAAGTCTAGAGAACCGTGCTGTGCAATACTTCCTCAATTAAACCAGATCTGTGCCTGAGGACAGAACCAGAAGCAGCAAAGCTACCAAGGGAAATGGGGTTAAATTTACCCCAGCACTGAACAAATGGTGTGCTGTCATTAGGCCCTTGGTTTCCATAAAGGCCCAATGGAGAGTAAGGATGTTTACACCTCACTTTGTCACGTGTCATTGGTCCTTTGTCCCCTAATGGTGGAAACCATGGAAATGGCCCAGTGGCTTCGTAGTAACATCGCCGATCCTTGGGAATGGCGAGGAGTTACTTCCATGCCTCCCTTAGGGATTAGCTGCTATCCTGGTCCTCACACGAGTCCACTGATGAGACCAACCCTTCCACATTTATGGAACTGGTTTAGTAGGATTAGACATACAAAGATTATGTTGTATTTGATGGTGGTTTATTTTACTAAGTATCCTTGATTGAGTAAAAGCTAAGCATAGCAAGTATACTATACATGTACATGTCGCGTTGAAAGTATTCTTACTGAATACTTCTTCAGACTGTGTTGCAACATTTGAAGTTTACAATATAGTATATAAAAAGAGTATACTGCATAACTTTTAGCATAGACTAAGTATACTTGTAGTACCTCTAAATGGATTACTTTTAGTGAGGGTAAGACAAAAAAATAACATGCTTTATCAACTGTATAAAACATTCATTTCTGGCCTGTTTTGTTTCCTTATCTTTATCATTGAATAAAACAAAATACAGCTTTTTTTTTTTTTTTTTTTTTTTTTAACTTGTCCTGTCCAACAGCTGAGCAAACAGATATGAGCTGAGAACCTCTTGTATTAGACAGATTTTACTCTTACAATCGGGGGTTATAAATCATAGCGAACACAAAATGTATGTTGGTATAAGCCCCTTTTGTAATTTAAACCAAACTTTATTAATATATATATTTTTTTTATTTGTGTCTTTTTTGTTGGACCGGACGGAAAAGGAAAGGGGGAAAAGGAGAGAGTTGGGGGGTGGAGGGGGGGAAGAGAGATGGTGCATTATAGCAGTTAGAGAATGGCTACAGGGAAGGGAAGGTAGAGTTGTTAATCTACAGGCAACAAAATGCTGGAGCTTATACCCATTGCAATAGTGAATGTTGGTCTAAAATGGGCACGGCCTGTCCACACACTCAGCTGTTACATACCTGCCGGCTCCGAGAGTGTTCACAAACTTGTCCACATCCAGTTCACACGCACATTTGTGCATACCAACCAACACATGTAAAGCATTACATTCTGTCATGCACACTATTCGAAGGTGTAAAGGTGAGCCGACGCCTGTACTCAGGTGAATGTTATGTTAAGCTGAAGTGGATGATGGAATGCACAAAAAAGGAGGGAGAACCCCCAGCCATCCCCACACCAAGACACCCGCGCCGACCAGGGCCCGCCCCCGCACCCATACTGTGGGGTCAATGGAGGAGATCCACCCGCCAGGCAGCCCAGCCAAGCACCCAGACCAGGGCCCGCAGGACAGCCACACGGGCCCCCAACACCCGAGTGCAGTGAGGTACGGAAGCGCAGAGCGCAAGGCCCAGCCCAGTCAGGAGAGCAGCCCTCCCACTGCGCCAGGTGGCCCAGCGCGGGGCCCCACCCCCGAGAGCCCCACCACCCCAGACAAGCCGCCCACCACCACCCAGGAGTTCTGGGCATCCCCCCACCCCAGCCCCGGGTACGAGCCCGGGCCCCCCACGGGAGACCCGCTCCAAAGCTCCAGGCAGCTGCGGAGATCCAGAAGAGAGCACGATGGGGGTCAGCTACCCCCATCTAGAAAAGGGATGACCAAGAGCAGTGGGGGTCCCCGAAGGTGTACATTGCCTGATCAGGCTCTCCTAATGTTGTGACCCAGAAGGGGCTCAGCACCCGAGGGTAAGGGCCAGAACCCGCACCACAAGGACACAGACACCCTCCAGGCTCAGATGGAATATGATCCCCCACTCATGGACTTGCCAGAGGACAAAGGGATCCCTCTCCCTGTGCGGGGAGGGGGCCGCCGGGCCCAGGAGGCTGACCCCCAGGAGACAAGGCCACCGCCGCTGAAGGCCCTGTTCCCTCCACCAGGGATGGGGTAGGGGACAGAAGATCAGTAGTCCCACCTTCCTTGTGTAATGTATTTGTGTGTGTGTGTTGAGGTGTGTTTCTTGTGATTGATGGGTGTGTGTAATAAAGGGTGCAGTTAAAATTGGCGAGCAGGGCACTGAGGACATCTCCTGATTGCTTACAGGGATGTCCAATCGCCCTCTCACCAAGGAGCCCTAAATGTCTACGGTGCAGTTAAAATTGGAGGGTAGAGCACTGAGAGGACATCTCCTGCTTGCTGGCAGTGATGTCCTAGCACCCCCCACCAAGGATCCTACGTGTCTAAGGTGCATAACAAAATACAGCTTTTATACAATATTAATTGTACTTTTAAAATTGAACTCAAACAGTTCTCTGCTTTCTAAAAAAAAATGGTATGTTTGTTTGCTCCATATTTTACCTGAGGTTTTCCATCTGCATCATCACCTTATTCATCCACTCAACACTTCATTTTGAATGATTTGAACACAAGAAGGCAACTAACTCCATGAATGAGACAGTGTTGTGCTCATACAAAATAAAAGTGGAAAAGCAGTTAAAACACAAATAATATTAAATATCCTGAAAATTTGGAACATTTACTCCTTGAAGGTAATATGTATAAATTACTTTTTACTTTCTAATGTAAATGTTTAGAAATGTAGCATCTCAGTTGCTTTAATAAACACAGACTTATCTCACAGGATTTGAAACAAAAACAATTTTTTGGGGGGAAAAACATTTACTATATATTGTATGGCTAAACTTAAATTTCAATCCAGGCTGCCTGCATTTGGCTGTTTTGTGCATACATACCACCTTCACTACTGTGCAAGTATTTTTGTTCACGTTCATATAGTTTGGTCAAGTTTTTTCATTTTATTCTCTGAGAGCTGAGAAGTCTCATGAAAGCTGTTATTTTATTGCTTTATTTAGCTCCAGAATATTAATTATTTCGCAAAAGGGATACATATCCAAATATCCATATTTTTTTAGACTTCTGCTGTGCACAGGCAAAGCAGACCTCCCTTTAAATTATGCCAGAATGAAAAAAAAATCATTTGGCAATATCATCTATTATGTAAGACCACAATAGGAGAATAACTAATGACATGACGTTTTTACGACTGGGATGGTTTTTTTTTAATAAGATTTAATTTTAAGGAGTCAGCAACTGAGCTATGTAAATTCGCTCCTATATGGTAATTAATGTGTGAATATGCCGTGTCTGTGTGGAGGTGTCCTTGTGTTTGTGTGTTTACATGCTGTGTGGATGTGTATTTGTGCTGCCTGGCTGTGTATGGCATTGCCAGGCCATATGGAGCTCTGTCTGGGGAGCACACTACCCACTTATCTGTGCTGTTGGCTCTGGTACTCTCTCCATCTGTCTCCCATCTTCCTCTCTCTGTCATTCCTTCCTCCATCATGCCGTCTTTCTCTCTTTATCTTCATATTTTGTTCGTTTTTCATTTCCTACAGCTTTCATTCACTCTCTTCATTTTCCTGAACTATGGTTTCCGGTTTACATTAGCAGTTAAGTGATGTGGGACAAAGCCAAATGTTTTCTCAGATTTCTTCTTCCCACACTTGTAGTCATTGCGATCGTCCTCATCAGTGTATCAATGGAGATGACCTCAACCAACAGTGTAAGTCACATTAGGCAGAACCGGTCAGTTCGGGTCAGAAGGGTGCAATCTGCAGCTGTGGCTCTTTAACCATGATGTTTTGGGTTTGTAAAAATTCAGTAAGACATTCAAGAAGGATCTAATAAATCTGGCATGTTTCTAACAACCAGTGGAGAATGTTTAGGAGATGTATCTTATATCTCGAAGCTTTATTGCTACAACTAGCAAATTTGAAACTCACATTATATTTAGCAACTGGGGACAAAGATGTTTTAGTGTTTAGCGATTAAATTGGTTAATGATTTGATTCGTATCATAATTTGTGTTCATTGTCAATATGGGTTTATTTTGAATGATTCAATGTGATCAGATTCACTGACCTAAAATAAATCCAGGACATCTTTAGTCAAAGCTTCAACCAGTGTGACTCAGAGATAATTACCTGGTACTGAACAGTGCTGGGGAAGTTTTCCAGATTCCTTGTATTTCTTGCAAGATAATCAAGTGTAAAGTAAATATGTGTTCAAAAAAACAAGTAAACAAGAGTTAATGTAAAATCCATTCAGATTTTAGTTTGATAAAGTTTAGCCCACTGTTGTATTTCTTCATCAGAATAATACAAAAAGACCATTATTAGAACAGTCTACCACACTGTATGGTCACGTCATTTCTAAATTCAAAGTGTTTCCACACATTGGACTGGAATGATGGTTGATCATTTTTTGCATCACATGTGCATTGTCTGCTGTGATGGCACTTAGTTGTTTCTAAATCCTAGTAAAATAAACCCACCAAATCTCAATCCAAATGGTACTTTCCAGTATTGATATAATCAATTTATTTAATCTTGAAACAATTTTATAATAGGATTGGTTGAATTAATTAACAACTCGTCTCAGATTGATCTGGATCAGAAAATAAATCTATTCATCAATTAACCGTTTGACCCCAAAGACATTTTTATCACAACCCCTCAAAAATCTACACAAAAGCACCTTTAGTGAAACTGTAACAAGTTCATGTCCCAATGACATTGTCTTCCATCACCTGAGCAATATTCAGCACCACTCATAAACAGGATTACCTTGTTTCACAGTGTCAAAACTACATAAATAGATAATGCAGTGATCAAATGACTTCAAAATAGAGTCAGTGTATAGTATTTTTAGACAGTCTCATTCAGCGACACAATTTCTGCTGGAAACATACATGCCACAGAAGAGTGGTGGAGTGTGAGAAACAAAAGAAAAGCGAGGATAAAGAGTGGGTGAAAAAGCAGTGAAAGAGGAAGAGGAGGAATGGGAGGTGAGAAGAGTAGAGGAGGAAATGCGGAGAAATGAGGAGGCTTGGTCAGATGGAATGCATAGTTCCCTTTTCTGCACATATGAATTTTTTCCTGGCTGCTCTTTTTTTTTTTTAGTCCACTGCATCAAAAAAAGATTTAAAAGTTTAAAGAGAACTAATGTTTCCTGAGTTTTCAAATGACGCATGTTCAAGTCCCGGCTGGGGGACCTGAAACATCATCACCAATGGGGGACATTTCTGTTTGGAGTTTGCATGTTTTCCCCGTGCAGGGGATCCTCCCACCGTCCAAAAACATGCTTCATAGGTTAATTGGGCACTCTAACTTGTCTTAGATGTGAGTGTGTATGTGTGTGTTATTTGGGCCCTGCAACAGACTGGTGACCTGTCCAGGATGTATCCTGCCATTGCTCACCAGTGGCCAGGTCAGGCTCCGCCAGCTACATGACCCCAAAAGGGTCAAAACGGGTTGAGAAATGGGATGGATGGATGAAAAGCTTGTTCTGTGAACATTTTCAGCTGATGTCTTGAGTAAGCACTTTTGTGTTTTCTGGAGAGTGAACTTAAACAAAAATGTATTACAAACCCACTCTGATGTAAATGGTGTTTTTGAGCATTTTTGGATGATGAAGGACATATATAAAGAAAATTAAGCTCAAAATTGCATTTGTGAGTATTTCTTTATTTAAATCATTGTGAATCGTGAGCAGATGAGGAAAAAAAAATGTTTAAAAAAGATTGCATTCATGAAGTAGAAAGTATGAAGCACAAGCTCCCTACTCTGCTCCATTGTGATGTATCTATTTGCAGACAAATAGATCCATGTGTCATGCATCTGGTTCAAACTGCATGGCTGGATAGCGCCAGTATTGCTCACTGTTTTGTTACACCAGCAATGTTAGGTTGGGGGTGTTTGGGGCTGTAAGCTAGCAGGAGAGTGCCAGCGCTCCCACCCACAACTCAGAGGTGAAATTCTAATGAAACACTGCCGCTCTGCAGAAACTGTCCTAGAAAATGACACAGGTTTTTTTTTTTTTCATTTTCGTTAAAAACCGCATAATCATAATTAAAAGACCACTGGGAATGCATTTAAAGTTCAAAAGATGATTGGAATGGAGCTTTAACTTGTCAAAAAAACAAAAAAAAAAACAAGTTGGCTATGTCGATTGAGAAATGTAAATTATAAAGCAGAGTTAATGTGTTTTTGTAAAAACAAAAAAAAAGAGAAAAGCAACCATAGTTTGGTTAATTTTGCATAGGCCAACTAATTGCAAGGACTCACGTCTTTTATTTACAGCAAGAACTTTTCTAGAAAGCAACACTTCTAAATGTACTGATATTTTTATGATGCGATAATTCTGTGACTCTAAAACTTATGTGGTTTAATCTTTTAACACCTAAGATGTCACCGGGGACACCAATAAAACATGCTCTGACTAATCAAAACCGTTTACACAATTAATGTGAATCAACTAATTCTGTAGAGAAGAGTGGCTGTAAAGTGTTGCAAATCAGCAGATGGCTGTTTTTCTCCGCTTCAGAATCAGCTGGAATTACATTATTTGCATCAACAAAGAGGTACAGTCGTTGAAGGAATGTAAAAACAGGAGCCAAAGCTCCTATGTTAGAGGGTCAGAGACAAGACTATATCTTGTATTCTTGAAGACAAACTTTTATTTGACCTTTGCTTTGTTGCTATAAGCACTCTACAGGGAAGTTCCAAAAAGGATCAACCATCATTTAGAAAAGACATGTGACCATACAGTGTGGTAGAATGTTCTAATAATGTTCTTTTTGTTTTATCCTGATGTTCCAGGCAAACATTATAAGATAAACTGTTTATGTTCCAAATCATCAAAGACTCAAAGCATATTTGTCAATCCAATTTAAAGAAAAAAATCTATTTAATATGGCATAAAAATAAGGATTTGCAGCCTCTAGTGCCCTCTTCAGGCAGGAGGGATATTGACATTTAGTTGTTTTCAAACTTATCGAAAATCAATACTGTCATGCAGCATAAAGCGGTTTTAAAGTGAAACATGTAAATCATAGCTAATAGCTCAGTAGGAGTCACATCATTTCTTCTGTAATGGGGTTTCCTCTTAATCTGTGTCCTTAGTAGATTTCTGCTGAAAGAGATATCAGCTACAATAAGAGATGGAGTGGGAGGGAAGGGTTCTCCTAGGCAGCTCAGCTTGATGAGTTCTCCAGCGGAAGACAGGGAGAGGAAAGGCATGGAGGAGGAACAGCAGTGCTTTGGCACAAGGCGGAAAAAGCAGCAAGTGAGAGATTCTCCATGTCGTTTTGGCCATATGGTGATCTGCTGTGCCACAACCCAGCACAAACATGCTGTAGTAGTGGTTTAAGGATGCAAGCAGGGAAGATGGCACCGTTCACTAGCATCTATTCATGTCAAAGCTTCTGTATACTCACATCTTCATGGTGGAGATTGAGCAGTGTTAGAATGCCCTCTGTTATTATGTTTTCTGACATGATCAATAGTAGAACAGAATAGAACCCAAATGCTGGACAGCAGGAGAAAGCTGAATTAACAAATGCAAAAAGAACAATAATACTCTGAGAGGCTCCGACATTTTCTAAAGAGGAGGATGACAAGCGAAACGCTGGAGTGGGGATTAAACGGAACCCAGGTGTGAAACAACAAAAACAAAACCTCCTTAAAAATGGAATAACAAAGGAAATACACAAGGGCTTCAAAATAAAACAGGAAGCAGTTATGGCAAAACTAAAAACATAAAATCTGAGCGTATAAACACAAATGAGGATTTCATAACCAAAATATTTGGAAGAGAATTTTGTGTCATGAAAGAACCAACAAACTCTTACAAATACAATGGAAAGTTTTAAGTTTCAGGTAAATTTAAGAAAAGAATGAAACGATAAGTTTTAAAGTCCCACATATTATTTTCTTTTGTAAAATCGTTCCCAGTAGTCTTTTAATTATGACTGTGCAGTTTTTAGCCAAAACCAAATATTTTGCCCAGCAGCGGTAGCTCTTTAGAACTGCAATTCTGGTTTGTGGGTGGGACTGTTGGCGAAGAGGAACCCGGCTTTCTCCCCCTCCCCATTGCTGAGGACTCTGTCTCAAGATAGAGTCCTCAGCAATGGCGCATTAGCAGCGCTAAAATAATGGCGGGCAATATTGGATATTTCGATATCGCCCATTTCAAGTAGCTGCAACACTAGTCTGAACTTTTTCAAGCATCCTGAGTTTTCTGACCCAACGCGATTTGAATTAGGAAAAATTTAGAAATTTATTTTTTATACATTCTCTATTATGAGAAAAATGTTACAAGAACATGTTAAGAACACAAAAAACAATGATGATCAATGACAATTTTTATTGGAGTGGGTCCTTAATATCTATTGTAGTAAAAAAAATCGTTACATCAAAGAATAATCATGTTTTAAAAAAACAAAGGGGTTTTCATTTGATTCAAAACAGCACTTAGGGTGTTCTCAGACTGGACACATTTAGTTTGTTTAAAGTGAACCAGAGTTTGTTTGCCAAGATAAACTGTAACAAATTTTCTGTCTGAATGCAGCCAAGGGGACCCGGGACAGGGGCCTGGTCTCTGACCCATCTTTCGAGGTGGTCTTGGTTTGTTTACAATCGGACTGAGCTTGGTTTACTCTGAGTTTCTTCTGTCTGAATAAGCTCCGTGCTTGGAACAACTGGACCAAAACGACCACTTTAACCGGGCATTGCGGGATGTAAAAGAGACTAGGAATGTAGCAACCATAAGCCACGAACAAACGTGGAGCACAGATAAGACACAACTTATTGAAATGTGGTTGGATGAACGCAGGCCCATTAGAACAACTTTTAACGTGATGCACATTGCTTCTCACACGGTTTTCCCGACAATCTATATGTCACAAACACTCATCAGTGTACCTAATTAGCTGTCGTGTTGCAGCATGCCTTCTGCTGTACCAAAGTAGCAGTAAAAAGTTCAAAATTAACCAGTGAAATGTTACAGCTGAATAAATGAACTATCCCAACCAGGTTTGCAAAGTATACCACTTCCATTGTTCTTTCTCTCAATGCTTTACCCCAACCTCGTAATCCCTGCCAAGGACTGAAGAGATTTTTTGTTACTTGCTATCATTTGGTTCGAAAAAGAAATGTCCGCTTGATGGTAGTCTGAATACAGACAAAGTGCAAGGTTCAGGTTTAATCCGAACCAAATTAACAAATTAATTGTTTACTTGACAAGAACAGACATGATAGGAGCAATCACACTAGGTTCACTTATGATTTTGCTGACAGTTCATTTGGCAAGTGTTCACCAGTAATGGCTCACCAACAATCTGGTGTGGACCAAACCAATGAACCTTTCTCTGCTCTAAAATGTCACATAATTTGCTTGAAATAAACTCTGGTACAGTTTGCACTACAGAGTGAAAGCACACCGACTTTCTGCAGAACACAAAGAGGAAGCTAGTCAAGCAGAGTAAATGGCAAAGGTAAGGCAGGAAAGAAAATCAGAATGCACATTTGTGAAAACAATTGAACATGTTTCTTGGATAAACAAACAAATAACATTTAGTGATACTGATCCTGGTTTACATTTTTTTGTCTATTTTTTGGTCATGTTTAGAGCTTGTTTTGGTCAATGGTGAACCAATGAGTTTCTGTCAGAACATTTTCCAGTTTGAACAGTTTTAGCCTTTGATTCTCTTCTAATAGTACTGTGTGTGAATGCAAAACTTTATTCTTGTATTGGTTTTTACATCATAACACTCTTTGGCTGTACTTTTGGCTCGGAGCAACCCCCCCCCCCCATTTGGAGCTTATAGCCCCAAGTTAGCATTGGTGGCACAAAAATAATGGTGGGCAATATTGAATCAATCCAGCCGTACAGTTTTGAGCCAGAGGCAGCTTAGACAAGGAAAATGCATGCGCGCAAGGCAGTGAAGCAGCAGAGTGATAAGAGATACTTTGGCACGCCCATTTCAGTAACTATGTAATTAGTCCGAGCATTTTCAAGCATCCTGTTTTCTGATCCAACGCTATTTTAATAAATAAATACCCAGAAACACTGTTCTAATCCTAAATTATTTTATACAGACCCTCTATTATGAGAAAAATGCTACAAGAACATGTTAAAAAAGATTATTTTCCTTAGAGTGGGTCTTTCAAAAATCTGACCGATATTGGTGAAACAAAGGTTTGTGTGACACACACACAACAAATACTTACAATAACACCCAAACTTGTTTGCATGACGTGAACCCCCCCCAGAATAATAAGCTACCACTTAAATAAAAGTTACTGTGACTATGCTAACTTCCAACCTTGTTAGTAACACATTTGAAAAATAAAACAAATTTACACTACAAGTTAACTGCGTTAGCATAGTATATATAGTATATTGACAGTAACACTCAATCTTGTTTGTAATTCATTAAAAAAAAAAAAACAGACATTTTGTCGTGCACCTCTCAAAATCGCTTAGACATCTGTAAACACAACAAAAGCTGCGGTTGTGTGTTTTGTTAAGGTAAAATATCTTGGGCATAAAATGTCAGGGGACATGTCTAATGATACCAATATCTACAGGCAATGTGAAGTGGAATATGGCCGAGCAAATATTTTTTTTGTAGAAGTTTGACTTATGCACAAAAAAAGTTAAGGTGGCTCTATTTAAGGCATTCTGTTTGCAACACACAACAAACAGACTGAAACTATTATAACAAATTACTGCGACCACGCAAAAACACCCAAATTTGTTTGCAAATTGTAAAGAACAGACTGATGTTTTGGTAGAGCCTCTCAACATCAGTAAACAAAATCAGATCTAATATGAATATATTAGATGTTCTGGGTTATAAGGCGCACTGTTGTTTTTTGAAAAAAAGTAATTATTTTAAGTTAATGTTCATTAATTAAAGGTAACTTTAATGTTAATTAATGCTTCAGAGGGGAAAATACAGTAATTCCTGATAGTGCTTATCCAAGTTACTGTTGGGCAAAGGCAGGGCACACCCTGGACTTTTCATCAGTCTATTACAGGGCCACACAACCATGCATACACTCACACCTAGTAACTATTTAAGAGTCATCAATTAACCTATGAATCATGTTCTTGGACTCAGGGAGGAAGCCGGAGAGCTTGGAAAAACCCATGCATGCACGGGGAGAACATGTTCAGTTAAGGTTTTTAGGTTTATTTAGTTTAAGACAACCAACTGGACTTTCTTAAAATTTTGTTGTTAATTGTATGTAAAACTGCATCATAGTCACAGCAGACTCTGTCACAATAGAAAGTAACATTTAGTTTGGTTTAGTACTTTTTCAAACCTCTTGTTTTTTGCCATCATAACAGCGTAGGCCGATTAGGAGTTCATGATGAATATGTAGGGTTTGAAGTCCTTTTTTTTGCCATTTTAGGATTACACAGCAAATTGCTGAAAATGGGGTAAATGTTAAAATATGAATCATCACAGATTCCTATTGGCCTGAGAAATAATAAAGTGTTCCCTGTAAATAACTAAGTGTAAAAAGTGTGTAGGAAGACCAAACACCTTATATGCGCAAACACATGCAAAGACCCACTTATTATTTCTAATCCAGGCATGCCCTTGACCTTCTATTCAATTTCACAAATAGCAGGGGAGGAAGAAAACTTTAACACTTGTCTATTGCAAGACACTGAATAGGTTCCAATCAATCTTATGGATTACTCCTCTATATTAACGTTGTGTGCGCGCAAAGCTGTGTATTAATAAATCCAAGATGGGGGGTGGTAGAGTTGTGGGCGAGGGGGTGGGGTGGGGGCAGGAAAAGATTATGCTAAGAGTAAATCCAGAAATATGTCACAACAGAAGCTTCTGTGTGTAGGCAGGAGCTGCTTTCAGAGTGTGTGCCGGAGAGCAAATGAGACCTAAGAAGTTGGAAGTCCTTAATTTCTTAATGGCAGTGTGGCAAATGTAAAATATGTGGGAAAAAATATATAAAGATGTGTTGTGCAGAGGGGTTATCACCATTTTGTTGTGGGTGTGGCAGGGTATGCTGCCATCACACATCTATAAAACTGAACATTTGTGATGAAAATAGTTTGTCTTTTGAATATTTTTAGAAAGCACTTTCTTACAGTACTTTCTAATGGACTAAAAATTAAGAATTTAGCAAAGAAGTAAATCCTAATTTGAAAGGAAGTTCTTGACTTATTTGGATTTACACCAGAAAAATGGCTTTCAACAGTTTACATTAATTGTTTTTTTTTTTTTTTTACCGTTACGTGGATTTCATAAGTACTTCACCACTGGAAAGGGTTGCATATCAGCCCAAGTTTGCTTTTCTCCAATTCAGAATCTACTGGTATTATGTTATTACGTAAATGGTTGAAGTATTAAGCTACGTTCACACCAGCCACATGTGACACGTTCAAGAACGCGCTACACGTGGTTTCATGAATGCGCTTTCAGCCAGTGGTGTTCACACTGAACAAGCACTCTTCTTCTTTGTTTGTTGTTGTTTGCTAGCACTGGTCCACCACCTAGGCTACAGTCGGATGAGGCTTGGTGTGAAATGTCAAAGCACTGCAAATCTTGCAAATCTTGCTCCAGGCTTTTTGTTTTCATAGCTCAGTTCCTATAAATGTACTGTACGTCTTGGTGTCATAGAATTCCATCCGGACACAAACTACAATTATTAGTCTTTTCTTTGTGAACATGTTTACAATAGTTGGCATTTCCTTCTTATGAAAAGAATGCTACCCACACGTCAATACCAAATCCCAGCCCTTGATTGGCCATAGTTCTGCGCTGTTGTGACTTAGCATCAAGTAGTTTAACCGATTGATCTTCCATCCCACGATCAACGAACGCCCATTTTGTATGTGATCGGACTTAAAAACTTGCATAGTGTAAACACAAGTGTTTGGAACGCAGAAGCCCAAAATTCAGGTTATCGAGTGTTTACATAGACTTAGGGCTGGGCGATATTGCAATAGCTATCGATGCTGCGATAGTACTTTTTCTCTGTAGTAAAATGAGCCTATCGTTATAGACTTTTATTTTGAAGGGTCCGAAATTAACACTCGCCAGTTACAAGCATTTTCTTCTCTTTGCTGTGTGAAAGAGTGTTAGTCACCACATGAGAGTTAATGTTTTTGTAAACTCGTCATGTTTATTAGCTCTTTTTCTGGTATATTTCCTTTGTCCTTTTCTCCTCTACCATCTGCACACCAGGTAAACAGGACGCGACGCGAGACACAGCACTCCACCTCTGTGGTCACTTCACTCAGCATTTAGTTTGGCTGATGAAACAGCGGAAAATGCGCCGATTTATAACAGGATCCAGTCAGAACTGGAGGATAAAGCTGCTTCATTTAAAGCAGGAACAGACAGATTAATAAAATGTGTTGATTTGGAGACAGCACTGTTGTTTGACACTGATGCTATGAGGCTATCTTATTAGCCCGCTAATGCTATGGTGCTAACTAGCTGTTCTGTGTGTCCTGTGTGATCACAGACCGGTTTAAAGTCAGACAGTATTTTCACAGACCGGCCTTTGAGACGCGGTGGATAAATACAACACGATTAATTCATAGGACATTAATAAAAGCATTATTTTCTAAATAATATAATTTAATCAAATGTTTTAGCAGCATCTGTGTAGCATTACAGAGTCTGTGTTACACTGAAAACTGACCTGTCAGGTGTTGTGCTCAATCCACCTCCTTAAAGCTGCAGCTTAAATTTCAATAATGATATATAATGACAATAACCTAAAACATTATACTGTTTTCAGGCATTTTTTTGTTATGATTTGTAATAAAATGTGATCATCTGGAGGTAGAATTAGAAAATTTCTAATAAATCTGTCCTTGTTTTCTCAGCATGTTTGAATTTGAGTTTACAGTTGGAGATGACAGTAAAGACGTGTTTATACCATTTATAAATTACTTTTATGCAATTTAATTTAAAAAAATCAGAAAAATTTCATAAAAGTAAAATGTCTAAGGTATTTATGTGTAAAATAGTGTTAGAATTTGGTTGATAAAGTATATGTTTGGCAGGCAGATTTGGCCAATTTGGCCGGTTGATGTTTCAATCAGTGTTTCAAAAATTAAATTCCAGCCCCTGTATGGAGGTGTTTCAGTTATTTAAAATCCGACAAAAAACAGATTACTGCAAACTGTGCAGAAGGCATGTTCCTTCTAAAACTGTAAATACCACCAACCTTGTTTACCACCTGAAACAGTGCCATCAAGCATGCTCAATGTCAGACTGAAATAAACGATAATTCTCCAGCATCAACACTAAAGTAAAACTTGAAAACATTACAATTTATTTGTAAAATTAATGTTTTGTTTTTAAATGGAACTGATCAAGCAGTTTAGTGTTTTATTTATGTTCTCTTTTGAAACTTGAAAGATTTTGCTTTAATTTTCAGTTTAATTTGTAATATTAATGCCTTTTTTTTGTTTTGCATGTATGATAGGAAATAAATATAATCTAAACGACCTGCTGATGATTACACATTTCTCTAATGAGCCACAGAGCGTTCAGATTTGACAGATATAGTTATTTGATTTATATCGTGATATGTATCGTTATCGCCTGATATGAAAAGAACACTATCATGTTCTAAAAAATTCACTATCGCCCAGCCGTACATAGTCTTTTCATTGAAAGCGGTCAGTTGAATGCGAGATGATGTGGCTGGTGAAAACGCACCTTAAAGCTACTGTAAATGCACGCAAGAGTATGTGTGGCAAGAATGCGCAGAACTCGGGTTTTTGAACGCACTTTTAGCAAATGACGTTCACACAGGACTGTCACTACCCGATACTAACATATACTCACAGCTGGAGGAGGCCTGTTGCGAAATCTCAAAGCGGTGCAAAAATCTTGCAAATATTTTTCTTTTTCTTTCACAGTTGTATTCTGATATATGAAAGACTCTGTATCATATAATTACAGCCAGGCATAAATCAAAAATATTGATTTCTTCTCCATGCTCAATTTTGAAACGGTTGGTACTTCCATGTGTTAAAAAGGACACTGCCCATACGTTGCTACCAAATCCAAGTGCCTGATTGGTCAAAGTTTAACTAGCCTTCAGCGTGCATTCAATTGCAGTGAGTTTTGTATGAGTAGTGTAGAGTTCAAAAACTGAACAAAAAAAACTTGTGTAGCAATGTGTGAATGCGAGAGTCTTGAACATGGAAGCCCAAAATGCGTATATGCCTGTGCTTACATAGACTTTCATTGGAAGTGGTCGGTCAAGCATGCGTTTTGAGCCTGGTGTGAACGTAGCTTTACGGTAGTAGAAAGAATGTAAACACTGGAGCTGAAACTAAAGTTTTAAAGAGTTAAACAGACTCAATTCAGAACCACAGGCCAAAAACTATTATGTGACAGTATGACTGAGCTACCTACCATCAATAGGCAGCAGACAACTGAAAACCAGTGTGTCATTTTTAAAAAGTGTGTAATGTGAAACTTTTCAGAGTTGAGCTTTAAGTCTAAGCAGCTGAGCAGAGCCGGGCCTAAGAACTGCTCAGTGAGATCTTTGAATCAGGAAGAGTCCTACCGGGGAACAGCACGTCTTCCCTTTATGACCTTAATGCTCCCTGGAAGTGTGTTCCTGTGCGTGTGAGCTACTTTACATTATCAGCAGTGGGTATGCACACATGTGTTTTCATCTGCAGCTATGATAATGCTGTTTTTATGCTTGTAAGTGTGTTAGTGTGCAAGAAGGTGGGCAGGTGGAGTTTCTGGGGGCCATAGGTGTTCCTTTAAGATGTATTTAGAGGAGTCTTTAACACCCAGAGGAGCAATGCTTGAAAGGGGATCCAGCAGCTTGATGTGGGACTCTCTTTTCTCTGACCTCTGCTGCTGGGATTTGTAGTTAAAGGCTGAGTTGATGGGGGAGGAGGCTACACCACTGACCCCCACTCTGTAAGTACTTTACTCCATGTCAAAAACAAGGTCACATTTTCAGAAGTTGCAATGAAATTCATTTTTCATTTATCTGTGCTTTGGTGCATTTTAATAAGTTTACACTGGCTGTACAACTGATGAGATTTGTGAACACTTTGTTTAGTTTGTTGTGTTTGTATCTTTAGATCACAAACTTTACTACTGCTTTGTTGATTTTATCTTTATATTTACTCTTCTTTCACCCTTTGCTCCATGCTATCTATTTTATGTCTTCTTTTCCCTTCTTTATCGACTTTTCTTTTGGCCCTCTCCTCTCCTATTTCTATCATAGTTTTGTTTACATTATCAAATGCATCTTTTTCTTCTCATATCCTTTTCTTTTAATAGTTTCTATACAGTGGTGGAGCTGGAACGTTTTATATGACAGGCAGAAGAAGGGGGGCAAATGAGAATGGCCATTATAAATGAAAAGCATAAAAAATTCATTTCTAACAGTTTTATTTTTGTCTTTGTTATTATTAATAAACAGCAGTTCTTTTAGCTGAGGTGCTATTATAATGTAAAGCTGTAGCAACAACAGAGCTGTAGCAGAATTTGAATAATCAGAGATCAAATATATCCACATACTGAACCTTCACAAAAACAAAATGTTTTTAAATGTCAAAATATTCTCCAAGCTGTTTTTGTAATTCAAACTTCATTCTTTTCCCACATGGAGTTCAAGTATCATTTTTAAAGAATTTGTATTGATGAGTTCCTAATCTTTGTTAATAATGATACTAATATTGACTCAAAAACTGAGGGGCAAGTGGCTACGCAAAGCTTTTACTGGGGAGGAAGAGGGTGCCCCCAGCGTTCCCCCTGTAGCTCCACCCCGTTTCTATTACAAGAGGCTTTTTATTTTATTTATTTTTATTTATTGCTGATGTCCTCTGTTTCAAAAACGCCACATAAAATTTTTTTTTCCAATGTTTTTTACTTGTCGTTGATTTTTAAATGTATTCTCTCTATTTTCCATCACAATTTAATTTCCTTCCAACCATCTCTTCTCTTTAACTCCTTTACTTTTCCTCCACTGCCATTTCTTTTATTCTTCTCACCATGGTAATGTAAGTGTGTGCGTTTCTTTTTTCCAAAACACAACAGGATTAATTAAAGATGGAAGAAAGCTGAATGACAGAGGTGCACTCAGCTGTTTTTTTGCCCTCTCTTCTGCTTTTCTCATTTCCTCTCCCCTCCCATCTATTTCCGCTCGGTCTCTTCTTCTGCCGGCTCCTCTGCTGTGTCTGATGTCTTTTCATCTCTGCCTCCCTCTGGCTTTTCACTTCTTGCATTATTTGATTCTCCTTCTCATTTACAGAGCACGCTCTGTCCTTTATCTTGGCTCCTTCACTGTACGTACTTGTATTACTGGTGTTTATTTATGGAGTACTACATGATGTGTTCATGTACAGCCACTTTCATAAACCGTACCTAATAAAGTAACTGGCGACTGAATCTTCAGGCATCTTCTGTTTGCTCTGCTACCCCTCTGTTTGCTTTCTCTTCTGCCCCACAGCGTAAAATCCAATTAATCAGCATACTGTAACGCAGATGAAACCAATACGCTGCTCTTCCCTTTCTCACATTGATTTAAAGAGTTTCTTTTGTCAGCTAAGCTGCCTGAAACAAAAGCACGCATTAAAGGTGACTACACTAAAACATACTCGAGTGACAAAATCCACTGGACTGCATCGTCTCTGTTATTCCATGGTTTCACTTCACCTCTCACTGCTTTGTTTGTTATTCATTCAATAAAACTGTTGTGCTTTTTTGTCAATTCATAGCTATCATTTCACCCTGTTGTTTGTGGCGATTTTAAAAAAAATGAAACTGGAGTTTAGTGTTTACACCAAACTTTCTATGTTTTATTTGTGGTAGGGGCGTGGGTTACTGGTTTCAACTCGATTTCAGTAAGGAGAGATATTATGGTGGTGATGGTGGTTAGAAGGTCTAGAACAGGGTGCAAGAGGACAAGTTACCATTTAGAATGCAGAGAGAGGCAACCATTCATGAATTTAAAGGCAAACATGTGATTGTGATTGGCTGAGAAGAAGGCATGCTGTTTAGCTATTGGTTCCAAGTGAAGGCCTAATTGACAATGGTGTGTAGAGGGATGTAACAACCCAGCAGACCTTTCAGTTAGGTAGATATTCTTTATTAAAATTTTGCCCAGGCTTCACTCTAAGTCTATTCTGGAATGCTTTGATGTTTAGCTCATGTCTAATTATTTTAAAAAACTTTTAACTAAGATTTCTCTCAAGAAAGAAACTAAACGGATAATTGAACACATTTGTTTTCAATGAATCTGGGTTTAGTCACACCAGAAGGGTTGGATTGTTTTTTATGTATACTTGGTTTTATTTGGACTATTGACAGTATATGAGAACTGGACTGAGTGAGTGTGATGTCACTGATAGAAAATGGTTAATTTCTTGCTCCAAATGAAATGAAGATAAGTCAATTGCCATTTTTTCATGATACGGACGCAACCATGTTGGAGCCAGACGGCGTCAGTGGCAGTGATTTCTCCGAGTAGCAACATTTCTATGGCAACCACTCTCATCAATCAGGAGTGAGCTTGATGGAAGTCCAAACCCTTAAGGCTGAAAGCGAGATTGGGAGAATCTGTCAAAATTTTTTTTTAATTTTTCAATGTGAGACCACATACTTTTATTGATGTATTTAATTGGTCAGTAGAATAACATGCACTGTGCATCTTGGGTCATGCTCTATGGTTAACTAGGACAAACAGAAAAACTGTCAAAAAGTTAAGTGTTTAGCCACCAAACAAGAAGCTCAGCGTTAAGTCTGAATGTTAGCTACAAACTCTGATTCACATTTTCAAATTTAAACCGAAGTTTGCATTTTTAAATGAAATTGATTACAAAATCTGACCTTAAAATAGTCCTCCAGTGGGATTCCAAGACATAGCTGTCAATAATAATACCTGCTCTTGTCTTACCTCTGTGTCTACAGACCTGTCATGTGTTAGCATTACACTTTTTGATACGTATTCTGACATTTTTGTTATAATGTCTGGGCATAAATGACAACCTAACAACTCTCATGGCTCCACTTTCTACAGTAAGGTGTATTAGGATGTCATAAAATGGGCTTTAAAAACTCAAACCTGATCTTCTCTAACTGTTGAAATAAGACGACTTTCTTTCAAAAGAGTAAAAGTCATTGTGCTGTTTCTTTCTAGAGGTATCCAGCAGCAGTTGTCGAGCTACAGGGAGACGGTAATACGGCAGGCCACGGCGGCGGCGGGCTCGGTCCATCGAGACGACGCACCCACCTGTGGAATTTGTCATAAGACCAAGTTTGCGGATGGCTGCGGGAACCTGTGTTCCTATTGTCAGACAAAGTTCTGCGCTCGCTGTGGGGGGAGAGTGTCCCTGCGCTCCAACACGGTGAGCCAACCCTTTCCCAAATCTATCTTCTGATACCGCATTTCCACAAAACCACACGCTCTTTTCTATATTTTCTAAAGCTATGTAGGATATTGCTTCTTAAAACTAATCAGTAATTCACATGAGTCAGTGAAATCCTCCTCTGAAGCAGGAAGTCATTTTATAAAAAAAAAGGACAATGGTGCATGGCATAGAAAAACAACACAAGTTTTACGTTCATTTGAACAGACAATTTCAAAGAAAACCAACCTTAAAGAATGTATATTCATTTGTTTGCATTTCATGGAGGGAAATAAGTGATCTAGTAACTATTAAGAGTTGTGGGTCAAACAGTCCACATACAGAACAGCAAAGGATCAAATAGTTTTACTGTAGTATGCAGGTGTACAGTGTAGTGTAGTGCAGTGAGAAACAGAACACAAAACCAAACTGAACACCAGAAAACTGGGATGGACTTCAATCCAGAAGATAGAAAAAACAGCACACATGTACAAACATTAGGAAAAGGTGCTAGTTTTTAAAACAATCCGAAATAAAAAAAAAAAAAAGTAAATATTTAGTATCTTTGGGCTTTGAGCTGTCCTTGAAAACCTTATTGAAAACCAAAACATTCGTGCAGCTCTTTGCCTGTATGTGGACTCAGGTGATGGAGCTCAGGTGGAGGTCATGAGCCATGCAGTTCTGAGTGTGTCTTTTGAGTGTGTTCTAATGTGTTAAAACACACTGTACTGTATGTCAAAGTAGTGTTTTCATGTGTGCCACTACCTATGTGTGTGCATATGGGCCCCTCCTGCGTGTGTGTCTGTGTGGAACTCAGGCAAAGCCTGGTAAAGGTTAATTGGGCATTAGACTGAGCTGTGGACAGAGGGGGTGGTCTCCCGCTCTGTCTTGGCCTCCCGGGGGTTCGAGATGCCCTATACACACACAGTGGGGTGTATGCCACTGCGTTTTGCTGCTGGGAGGTTAGACTTCCTCTCAATTCACTGACGTCTCCAACCCACTTCCTCCTTCCCACGTTGCCGGGGTGACATTTAATGACCTCACACATGCACAAACATACACCGACTTAAAAGTGCCCCCAATTAGTGAGTTTTTGATGTGGAGAGAGTTCAGCGGTGGGGTGCCGGGCGGCGTGATGAGGAATGCTGCACTAAGGGAACATTGTCTGTAGAAGGTAAAAAAAACACAGCTGCTAAAGCAGAGGACATAATATTCTTACTACCCAGATTCACTGAAGCTGTCCTACAAGAAAGAGTTTCAAACCACCCTACATTTACTACATTTAAAACAGATGGGGGCATTCATGAATAATAAATAAAAAAACATTTAAATGATTTGATATAAAGTAAAATTGACCCCAAAGTCCTATTTTTTTCTATTCCAAGTGAAAGTGTCAAACAAAAGAAGAATGGATTTTTTATTGTTTAATTACATGTTTAGTAATAGCCAACTACAATATTTTCTTCATTGTTACGTGCTCATTAGCATATTAAAAATGATTTTTCTGAATAGATTGTTTTTTTGTAATACACAAATCATAAAACGAACCAAAACAAAGCCGTGATCCAAAAATTGAGTTTTGAACCATGTTGCGGGGAAAGTGAATTGTTGCATCCCTAGGAAATACCTCGGTTCTAATTTGGAGCAGTGATGCTGCCTTCAAAAAGCAACAAAGAAGAATTTTTTACCAATGGAATTACTGTAATTCAGAGTCGGTTTTAGCTTTATTGACCAAGAATAAGTGCACATGCAAGGAAGGAGAGAGTGTAAACATATAACTCAGTTATGGGTGATGAGAAGAGGATGGGGTGGCTCCCCACAAATGGTCCTGTCCACAGCAAGTCGAAATTCTAATGAACTTCTCCTGCTCTGCAGAAACTATGTTCTAGAAAACCACACAGGTTTTTGGATTTTGTCGAAAAACGGCATAATCATAATTAGAAGACCACTGGAAGCACTTTTATAACAGATCAAAAGATGATCGAAGTGGGACTTTAGATTGGTGTAATAAATAAACGTTTGAAAATAAAGATACAACATTTAAATAGATACATGCAGCGCTCCAGGAATTTGAACTGTGAATTTATACAAATATCTAGGAAAAGGCACGTTTGTTGTTCTAGTTATTTTTCATGTGAGTGATGTCATACTCTGTGTCTGTTTAGAGCGGCAGCACAAGGGAAGAAGCTGTCTTTGTGGTAAGTGGTATTGGCATACAGAGCTCTAAATGCTGGCACTAGGGGAGGAGTCTAAAACAGATTGCGTTCAGAGTGTTACCCTGGAGATCCCAAATGAAGGGAAGGTTGGAATCTCTAATCCTCTCTGCAGACCTGATGGTTCTCTGTCCCAGCCGTGTATGGTGGCAGATCCAAACAAGACCATCATAGGACTGACTGGATTATTGCAGAGTATAACCTAATCAGCAACTCTTGAGGCAGGTTAGACTTCTTTAGGCCTTAGGAAGATATATCTGCCTGACACACTGAACCGAAAGGCAGGTGTGCTCAGAGCAAACCAGCATTGTTGAGGGAAATTTGAAAATGTACAGAAATGAGTTCTAAAGCTTCAGAAATGAGGGGGTGTCACACACTGACCTGAGGAGTTGCCGTTTTGTTAGGTTGGTTCTATAAGTATTTTTTAAAGTCTGGTTCCAGAAAAAATCATGTCTGACTTTTATGAGTTAAACAGATTGTGCCTAACTGTATGCATCGGCATTACAAACCTCTGTACTATTCCTGGTATGGTATTTCTTACATTGTCAATGTTATTCGCACGTTTTTACGTGCAACCAGCACGTAATTTTCTGAATTAAAATCAGGCATTTTCAAATGTGTCCTGCTGTCACAAAAACGTGCAGACAGCTGGTTCCACTTGCAGCAGGTTTATTAATGAAAGGCAGGCAGAAAGCAGCCAGGCTGCACTACAAGTCCACAGAGCTAAATCGAAGTCGAGGTTCAGGCAGAAGGTCAGGGCAGGCGGCAAGGAGCAGAGTCAGGAATGAAGCAGGGTCAGGTCTGCTTAGCATGTTGGCATTGGCACAGACAACACTTCACACCAAGTGTTTGTCTGAGCAGTGCTTAAATGTCTTGGTGGTTGATGACATGACGAGGACCAGGTGTGGAGATGGCTGCAGCCAGTATTCAGGCGATGGCTCTCGCCGATGACCAGAGGGGGAGACAGAGCGTTGCCTCCTGACACCTGCTGATGACAGATGATATTGAATTAATTTGAATGTTCTGTGGTGCTGAAGGATTAACTCCATGCTTTCCAAAAACATTAACACTGTCTTTCTTTTCCACATTCATGCATCCGTGCAGGAGGATAAAGTGGTGAGTACTTTCTTTTTGATTATAAAACCTTTTGGCTCACTCAGTACATGTAGGCCACTTTATGCATTCTGAATGTACCCATTTCTTTCTTTCCAGCTTTTTTTTCTCTGCTTTTCCTTAAGTAGCTGGGTAACGTTTGTCTGCAGCTGTGGTAGAAAAAAAAAAATGGGCCACAGAAACTGAATTAGCAATAATGAAACGTCCATGACTAAGTCTAATAATTTGCACAAATCCAAGACTGGCCCCTACAATTTATCCCATCAGTTTTCAAGTGGTCTCACAAAATTTTTGTCCTTAGTTTCTTTATTTTGACTGCTTAACCCTCTAACACCTGAGGTATTGCTGGTGACACCCTAAATAACACACATTTTTTTGACACACCCTGACTCTTCAAGTGTTTATGCCATCAAAGTGAATCAGTTGATTCTGATTTGGAGAAAAGCAGCATTGAATTTCTACTAGTACATGTGTTATAATAGAATGAATGTTGGAGAAGGCCACTGCTCTGCCAATTTGAAGCTAGACTTTTAGTAACAGGCGGATGAAATGTGATTCTGCAAAACAGTTTTTCAGAAAATAGGCAAATAAATGTCATCTTAAAGACCTTGACTTTCTTTCTAGAAAATCTTAAACGCAATTCAAAATACATCTAGAATATATATATATATATATATATATATATATATATTTTTTTTTTTTTAAATGCATGTGAATGCTGAGAGCTTAATCAGTTCTCTAAAAATGCTGAAATAAAAATGCTGAAAATGCGTAAGTATTTAGAACTATCAAATAATCAGATATACAAAAAATGTCAATAAAGTTAATGAATGCAAACTTTTACCTAAAAAAAAAGACACAATAGTTGAACAGAATGTTGGCTAAAATCGCCATAAACTAACCCGTTGCTAGGCAGAATATGATATTCTAATTTGTCCAAAGTTTTTGTAAGATGTTTATAGGAAGTTCCCTCATCTCCCAAACATGTAGAAACTCAATAAGAGCTCATACATGAGCTAAAATGATCACAAATGTTAGATTACAATTCTTTAAAAAAACATAAACATGTATTAAAATCTAAAAACAAGTAAAAGAGCTAGCTCACTGTCTGCTGAACTGTTGTAAGCTTGACTATTTTTTCATGAGATATGGTGCTAACATTTTTAGTTGCTAAACAACATAACATTTTTGAAAAGTTTAAGGCTTTTTCATTTAGCGTAATTGAGCTCAAAACAGCTTAAGAATCAAAGAAGAGTGACCAAAAACAAAACTTTAAGCACTGGTGTCCATACGGAGATGAAGATTTTGAAATCAGATGGTTAAAGCATCAGAAAATAAAATCCTACAGAAGCATCAGAACAGTCTGCTGAAAAATCCGAGAAATGATAAGGTTCATAAAAATTCTTCACAGCACAGTTGTCTTGAAGATTGAATCTGATCACATTATGTGTCTTTGTAAACTGGAGTTCAGCAGAATCACTGGATGTCATGGGACATAATTCTGAAGGAGAGATACTGAGAACTCTTGTACTAAAGTATCATGCAGGTTGGACTCCAGAGAATGCCACACAACTTGTGCAAAGTCCCTTTAACACCTTCTTCAGTTTGTGTAGTTGTATCAGGTTCAGAGACGTACTTGGCCTTGGCTGCATTCCCTTAGGGCAGCCGCCAAACAGGCACTTTGATGATAGTTGGCTGAACTTGAACGTCTCGGCTGCCCAGGAGTGGTTTGTTGTGTTGTACAAAGCAGTCTCACTACTTTGCTAAAGCTTGGTACACAACAGTCACATGTTCTGAAGAAAAAAAGTTTCAGCAGAACTAATTTGAGTATGTTGCTTGACATTGGACTATGTTTGGTTTACTTGGTTCAGGTTATTATTAGAAACAACAGAATTTTGCAGTGCAGAATTACAATTCAGTCCTACATTTGAATATTTTTGAGTATATTATGGTTTACAACTTTAATTAATTGAACTGTTTCCTTTATTTACTGAAAGCAATGTGGAATAAAGTTCCTTGCCCAAGGACACACTGTCTGTAAGGCTTTGGAACCAAACCCCCCACCCCCACCCCTAGAAAATCAACCAATGGACAAACTGATGTTTAATGCACTGAGTTACAGACACCCATATTGCAGTACTTTACTGTATTTGGAGTATTTGTAATAATTGTCAAAAAACTGCCAGAGTTCCTGTATCCAATACCATTACCAAAAACAAGTACAATTTTTAGACTCATGTAGGCTTTTTTTTATCAAAAAAATAACTGGAAATAATACTTTGCTGGGATTGTACATATGCACATAATAATTGTACATATGCAGGGATTCTGCAGCTTGTGACTTGGCCTCTCCCACTGGTGGGTTTTAGCAGGGTTGTAATTTCTGCAGGAATGGTTTCTGCCTCAGGCAGGGAGGGGAGAGGTGTGCACATCAGCTAAACTTGTTTAAGCATCACTTGTACTTTAGCGTTGCATTTCCAAACCAAAAGGCTGTGGTGTCAATGGGCTTCAATGTGTGACTGTGTTACATTCAGGATAATTTTACTGACTGATTGTTTAACTTTATGATTTGCCCAATTGTTTGAAATTGAAACTGTGCAAAATGGGGGCGTGGCCATTTGATAGATGTGTAACTTTTTGCATAGTTTTGAAACCTCTTCAGTTTTTGTCTTTTCCTCTTTTATTACAACTAAAAATTGTCATTTGTTCACATTAGGGGTGTGTTTTTGACCCATGGGTGGATTCAGCAGAGCTTTAGACTTTACAGTGTGTGAATGTGTGTGTGAGTAGGCAAATGGGATGTGGTCAGAGACTATTCATCCTGTGTATATATGTCTATGGTTTTCACTGAGACGTTTTTATTTTTATTTTTAATTTAGCTAAAAAATCATCAACTATTTTATAGCAAATCTCAGCTTTTACACCAAACTGGACCTTTGGGAGAATTTTTGTGTTGATCTGAGAAGGATTTATGATAATTTGTGCAGATTTTATACTAGAACTTTTGCTACATTGAAGTTAGTGTGGTCAATTTGTTTTTTAGTCAATAGAGTGTTGCCTAACTAAATCGCAGTTCATCTTTCACGGTCTTGTTGATTTTTGCTTTTTTCAGGGTTTTTTTCCATACAACGCTCTGTATTCTGCGTCCTGATTGGCTGCTGACCTTGTCAATCAATGTCTTCCGTTGTTTGTCTCCTGTACAAAGTATGCTCACCTTGCCAGAGTTACATGTAAATCTTTGATCCCAGTCAGATCTTTTGATAATACTGGACTTATTTTTCTATGAAGGCATGAACTTTGAGAGTTTGAACAAGAGAGGAAAGTGTGTATATACTGAGTGTATAAAGTGTGTCGTCAAGAGTTTTACAGCTTTAAACATCTGTAATCCTTCTTCGCAGATTTCACCTATTGCTGGTTATTTATTGAATATATTCCATGTAATAAATAAGGGAACACGGTAAAGTAGCATCATTATTACTTGAGGCAAACAGTTATTATTAGAGCTTACATTTGTGACTTCTTTATTGTATTGGTCACATGCCATGAAGATGTGTTCCATGAACGTGTGTTCCTACTCTTTGACTTTATTGCGTGATAACCCCACCTAGAACAGATTGTTTCAGACTGTACCACTTTGAAGTGTCATCATTGCATCACAAGTTCTTCTTAATACACTTTCAGTGAAATTTCATTCGTGGAACCACAGAGCTTTGTTAAAGGTAAAAGCTCGGAGGTGAAAGAAAAATAATGTTACGTGAAAGATTCTGGCCTGAGTGTCTATGATGGAAAAGAAAATCAGAACTCATCTCACTAAGGTTGGACTACTGTCACATATGCCAAAATGCCACCATGCGGCGACCTAAATGCCAGTTATTCAGCAAATAAAGAGGCAGTAGTTGAATTTTTACACGTCCCATTGTGGCTGCAGAGGTTTTAAGAAAAAGTTACATTTTTATGGCAACCAGACGATTTTTCTCTGAAGGTTGATACAATCAGTGGCCGCCGGGGTATATTTTCTTAAAGTCGCGCAGTGGCTACAGGGCCAATGATTTTTTTTAAAATCGGGCAGCAGCATTAAATCTTGAAGATTCTGATGATTCCTCCCCATTGCACAGTGGCATTTGTATTTGGGACGGTAGCATAAACAATGCATGAAATAAATTGCAATACAATGAAAACACATTTAAAATCACACCACATTAGAAAAAGCTTCTTAGACTAATTTTCTTTGTTTTAACAATACTTAAGGTTATTATTTGTGAATAAAAAAGCTCACCTCTGATCAAAACATAAAACTTTTTGGTAAAAGACAAAGGCAATGCTGAATTGCAGTGGTTTTCTTTTCCATTGAAATGTTGTGTGACAGTGTTTGCTCCAGGACTTTTAGATCAATTTTCATTATAAAGGAAGGCAGGCAGAACTCGTCCTAGAAGGGTCTAAGAGGCATCAAGCTGCAAAGATGCCTTTGTGCCACCCTCCAGACATTTCTGGAGGTATGAGAGCTCGATATTTCCGCTTGCAGCTTTAATTTGTCTAACATATTCAGTGTCTACTGAACTGTAATAAGTGAGGCGTCCTGCTTTTACAAAGGACATTCAAAATAAAGTTTCAGTAGGAACAGGGAAATGCTGCTGGTGCATGCTGTCTGGCTTGTTGTGCTAATGATATTCAGAACTCATTATCTGTTTCAGAGTCGGTGAGCTCTTGTGGAGAGATGAGTATGTTGCACTGAGATCGAGCTTTTCTTACAGAGAGCCATTTTTGAAGTCTTGATCATGTCTCTCATGGGAAACCACACAAACACACACACAGTATACCTCCTCTCTCTAATTGTTACGTCCAGGACTTTGCTTTGCTTTTATGTGGCTGTGTCTTTGACTGCTCTGCACAGGCAGATTGCTTATTTTAGACCGGTCCAATTAGGATTTGGAACTACCGGCAGGGCTGCTTCTGACACTGGTTTTGTCAAACCACAAATGCTGTTAATTAGCCACAGAAAGTTACTTGTACAAACAGCCTTTATTTCACTACATACTTTTTCTTTTTCCAGATGAGTCTGAAAAGAACCCGTAAAGATTTTTTAAAGTTCTTGAACAAATTGACGAGAATTCAGATATTGTGCTTACTGGGATGTCCCGAATAGGGTTTCTTTTTTGGTCCCAATTCAATTCCAAGTTAGTTGATTTTGAGTATCTTTGAGTAGTTCCTCTATTTTGATTTTATTCTGCTTATTTGTTCATTCATCATTTAAACAGCATACTTAGGTGAAGCAAGTCAAAATAGTGAAACTATCAAGTAGAAAAAAATTGGTGATAATTAGTCATGTGAGAGTTTGGTGACTGTAGCTCGAGGATCTTCAGAACTATTGAACATTTTTTAACATTTATTCAAATGTCCGTTAAAAAATCCTAAAAAAACCTGAAAAAAATCCTAAAAATTAAAAGCAATTACTTTCTTCCAAAATTGTTGCATAAATATGATGATAAGTATTCGTGATTGGCTCATGTGTTACCATTTATTCAATTCAGTTGTTTTTGAGAGACTATTTTCTTTCTTTTTTTTTAATCACTTCCCAGAGCTTGCACTTTATAGAGGGTTCCTTGATAACCATCTCACTGTCGGTAATGCCGAAAGTACTGAGAAAGCAGTTCTCATTAAAAAGAAACAAAAACCTGATCTTTTTTCATTTGAAATGCTTTTGTAGACCATGGTTTGAGTTAAGACAAAGCACAAGAGACACTTGCTGTCAATTTAATACATTTATTAAGAGGTATTGAGTCCTGAAGTCCAAATCTGTGAATACCAAGCTAACTTTACCAAACTGTTTTTGTGTGCCTCCTGCTCAAATTAGTGATGTATTTTGCTGCACTTTACAGCAATAAAATGTCGTGATCCGTTTATGATGAGCAGACTTCTACTTGAGTATTTATCTGTAATGATAAGTTTAAAATATTTACCGCTGATCAAAATAATAATAAAATAAATATCCGATCCTTGATTGGGACACAACATTCGATGCCAATCGGAAACTCCGTGATTGGGCCCAATTTCCAATCACGTGAACAGATTAGGACATCCCTAGTGCATACTAACTAATATTTAGTGCATTACATGTACATGTTAAGAGAAAAGAGCAACCATTTCATCAAAATCCCAGCAGACCAAAAATGACATGCTGACTGATCAAAACATCGATGGACCAATAGAATATCTTTGTTCAAAAATTAAGTCCCAGCTTTATTTTTTTCTATTGTAAAGTCGTTCCCAGTGGTCTTTTAATTAAAATGATGCAGTTTTTAGCCAAAATCAAAAAGGGTAATTTTTTTTTAGACATATTTTCTGCAGTGCAAAAGAAGGTGATTAGAAATTTGCGTTGTGTTTTCAGAACACCCTTAAGGTGGGTGGATCAAATCCCGATCAATGTGCCCAGCCCACTTTAGGCTACAGTGAATCCAATGGATGACATCAGATAATCAGTCCAGTGTATTCACATTTGTCTTTGGTGGATACTAAGCCAACATCAATAATGATAATGTTATATTTTCTAAAACACTTGCATTTCAAAGGTGTCGCTCTATGCATTGATAACAAACAGCAGCATGCTACTGTCATTCCTCCTTCCCAGTGTAGAGCATGTCTATACCTTGTAGTCAGCCTTTCTTCATCCTACAACCCTCATTTTTAGAAATGTATTACATCGGACTCTCCATGTTCATTCATCACAAGTGTCCATTCAACTCGACATCACAGTGCCTTGGAGATCCATTTATGAGGTCAGAGACAAGTCTGTGTCAACCTTGTGTCGATTTGTTTAAAGGATAGTGGAGCTGGAAAAATGGGGATTTAAGTCGACAAAAAGTTCATCGTAAAGCTTTATAGAAATTTGCTATTTATGAAAAGTAAAGAAGACTCAATCCCTGATATTTTTCTAAATGAATAATTATCGATCTAAGCCTACAAGGAATTACGCTTTGTTTCAAGATGTAGCGCCTTTGAAAGCCTGAGCATTGTGTCATCCGCTGTTAACGCCACACCGCCTCATGATTATTATTGATCCCCTGTCTCGCTGGCTGCGTCCGTCTCTCATTGACTGGTCTTAAGAGGCGCATCTCTCTTCTGGTAGTTGCTGAATGGCACTGCCATGAAATCGGGGTCACACACACACATCACCACATACAGTGTGTCAGATGAGCACAGGAGTGCATGCAGGGAGGACATGCTGACACGTGGGGATGGACATGCGTAAATCTAAGCAGAAAATGACCAGCTTCTCCTATAGCCACATTTTCTTAGTTCAGGTCAGGACACCACAGCCCAGTCTCACCCACTGACTGCATAAGAGAACCATATGAAGTCAATTCAGGTGCCATTTTTTCACAATACAGATGCTGTCATGTTGAAGCCAGACATTCACACTAAGTAGTTGTGGTCTAAGTCGGTCTGAGTCAGCATTCCTATGGCAAACACTGTCGCCAATCAGGAATGAGCTTGTTGGAAGAGCACACCCCTAACGTTTTAAACATTTGATGCAAGTACCTACTTTTATTGAGGCATCTGATTGGTCAGGTTATAACTTGAATAACGTGCGCTACAGAAAAAATATCTAGAAAATATTACATTAGCAAGAACATGTTAAAAAAAGATATCAAGACAAGAATTGTCATTCTGACTAATATAATGACTGAGAATTATTCACAATAATTCGCAATAGAAGTCTTCTACTTCCTGTTTGGAACTCGAGGCAGGAGGGGTCACTCAGTCCAATTCTCATTTAAAGTCAGTGGTCTAATCCTACAGTTGTGAAACCTCACCTGGATTCTGCTCATCAGCTATTTAAAGAAAAGGGAAGTAAACAAATGCTAGCAATGTAATGTATCCAGTGCTTATTGTGCTTCCCAAAACTCTTGTCGTCATGTTTTTTTTTTTTTAATTTCTATGAGTACTATTTTATTAGGAAAAAAAATATGTGCTTAAACAATTGTATTGATTTGGGGTTAAACTAAGGCTTAAACGGGCTGTTTTTGTTTGTTAAAGACATATTTTAATGTTTCTCAAAGCTGTTGACTTGAAAAGTCCATGTCTGATGAGGTGTTTTGTCCAGAATAATCTTTCAGAATTTTTTTTTCTCCTTCACAAAACCTAGCAAAGACAATATTAGCATTTAATATTATTTTCTTCGCAATTTCACTTCAAATTTGGAACCAGTTCTTGCTTTTTGATGTTCCATCCATGCAGCCTCTTTCATCTAAATCGTCTTCAGAAGTTGTGCGTGTGTGTTTGGGTCCTGACGAACTGTTACATCAGAACTTTGTTGGCATTTACGTTTTTAAGCCAAGTTTAATATTTACAATACTGACCATTGATTTGTCTGTGACCTCTGTGTACTCTTGAGCTGTAAATGTTGGTGCTTTGTTTGCACAAAGGGTTCGTGTGTGTGCATGAAGTTGTGTGCCATGCTGGTTAAGCAACAGGATTTCTTAAAGACTCAGGTTAGATGCTTGAACGCATTAAAAAGAATTATAGCTGTGTGCGTTAAACCATTGCCACACACGCTCCACAGCTCCTGTACAATGGTTTGACCCAGAACTAAAGAGAACAACATATATAGAAACCCGTTAGTCAACAGTGTTAGTAAAAATACATTCACAATGAACTTTACAGAGCTGTAGAGACTGCTTCAGGTAAAACCAAAGTATTTGTAGTTTTTGGAAAATGCTTAAATTTCAAAGAGTAAAGGTTTAACCCTTTAACAATGGAGCATTAGCTCCAGTATTTACATACTGTCAACTACCCTTAAACGACCCACTCCAATGGAAATCATCGTTTTTATGTTTTTAACATGTTCTGTAGCATTTTTTGTCATAATAATGTATAAAATAATGTTTTATTAAAACTGTGTTTTTGAGTATTTCTTAGTTCCAATCGTGTTGGATCAGAAAACCAGATGCTAGAAAAAGCTGGGACTGATGACGTAACTACCCCTTGGGTGTGCCAAAGTCTCTCTTACCACTCCACTCCTCCACCCCCTTGCGCGCTTTCATTTCCTCGCTCAAGCTGGCGTCTGACTCAGAACTGTAAAGCTGGATTGATCCAATATGGCTCAGCATTATTTTTGCACCTGTCTCGTTTAACTGATAACTGTTAACTTTAATTTGAGAGTCTAAAGAGAGTCTGTGGCCCCTGCGACAGACTGGCGACCAGTCCAGGAGTGTACCCTGCCTTCGCCCATGAGTAGCCGGGTTAGGCTCCGGCAACCCCGTGACCCCGAAAGGGATAAAGCGGATTGGAAAATGAATGAATGAATGAATGAATAAACTTGCGCTAACTTTTTGTTACTCATAGTCAACATGAAAAAAAAAGTCAAACATATAACTTGATAATTTCTTGCAAAAAATTGTGCATGATTGCTAAAGGAAAGCTGTTTTGCTGCAGTCAATACTGTTTGCAGCATGCAGTTGTTCATTCATGCCACTGTCAGACTCAAGATTCAATACACCCAAACAACCCCTTAACCTGAATCACCCAGCTTGGGGCTGAGGACCCGTAAAACAAGCACAAATGTTGTATCTGGAGACCAGGTGATGCTCTAACATGTGTCCTTTTTTCCTGTTGGAAGAACCATGACCTACTTTAGCTCCAAAATATATTTGAGCATTTCTTTAGCTAAATGGCGCACAGAACTTTTAAAGCCCAGCAGCTCTAGGATTGGTACTAATATGTAACCACTTGAGGAAAGTAGAGAAACCACCAATACAATCACACATTGAGCAGAACCTAACGTCTAATTATAGGCACCAATAGTCTGATGGCGATGACACTTCATGGAGATTATTTGGTCATTGTTTTTGTTCTTCCATCAGTTTGGTTGTTTTGATGAAAAAAAAACCCTTAAACTCAGAAAGCCAGACCCACTTAAAGTCCCAGTCCGATTATCTTGATCCTTTTCCCCCTCCAAGTTTATAAAAGAGATCCGCCTTTAGAGAAATTTGTTGTAAAATATATCAAAAAGGGCTCAACAGTGGGTTTTAGAAAAAATCCAAAATGGCAAAAGAGTCTGGCTTTGCATAATAAGGATGGGATTAAATTAGCTTCTTCCCACTCTCTTTCAAGCAATTAATCAAATTGACAATCCTAATATTTAATGTGTCATGTACTTTATGCAGATTATTATTATTAGATTTATGCCTATTAATTATTAGGGGCAATTATAATGTCATAAAGATGGTATCATCTTCCTCTATTTTCTTCATTTTCCAATCAATTTATGATTTAATATCTTAAATACGATTGATATAGCTGGGGTTTTTTTTATCTTAATTGGTCTTTTTCCTTTGTTTTTATTGCTTGAGTTAAGCCAACAAACCAATGTGAGACTTATTTTCATGAAAAATACCATTCTAAACATACATAAGTCATTTAGTGGAAGAACGTCTTTACATATATTCTCAAATCCTTAAAGAAAATCTATAAAACAAAACATATCAGACACCAAAAAGTAATTAAAGACTAAAGGTTTGTTCCGGGTGCAAAGATTTATAAATTTATGATCTTTTATGGATTTTTTAATCCATAGAGTCAAAAGCCTGAGCACACTAAGAGTCAGATAGCTTTTCTCCTTCCCCAAACAAAACTATAGTCAGGCACTCTGTGTTTAGCAGGGAAACAATGTATATGATGTAAAGCACATTCAGGTGCACATTCCTGCACGATCAGGTGCACGCTCCCACTTTTCCACACATAGTGACACACAGACACACGCAGATACAGCAGTAAGCACAACTAAAAAAATAAATAAAACAGCAAACAAGCACATCCACATGGGCTTTGTGTCCTACTTTCCATCTGTAGAGGAGCATCTCTCTCCGTCCCGCTCTTGCTCCTTCACTCCCAGACTCGTCACGGGTGTGGGTGGATTGGGGTCTCTGTCTGTGGTCATGTGACACGCTGCCGTTCACGCATGTGTGCATAGAGGAGCAGATATTTGTGTTCTGAGTGCATGCCTGTGTCTGTACGAGGTAGCTGCCTGTAGAAATTTTCTGTGTGTGTGCATACTCTGCTGTGTGCCTGTTTGTGCTTCTTTTTGGGTGCTTGTTTCACCATTAGAGTGTGATCTTATACAGGGATTACTGTGGGATTAAGCGAGCCCCTCATGAAATAGCAACTCACATTGGCCATTTGTTCTGAGAGACCGTCACATTGTCAGAAAGAGAGTCAGAAGGGACACAAATGTGCTTACGGTATGGAAGAGCAAGAAAACTGACCCATTGCTGATCAAATGTGCAATTCTTTCTGCTTACTAAGCCTGACAGTCAGCAATACTGTTTATGCATGAGTTTATTTTCATGCCTTTTTCTTTATTTAAAGCTGCTTTGATCAAGGACCCTTCTGTTAAGAGTTGACATCATAGCTGAGAGGTATTTTTGTGGTAAACCCACAGAAAGTTGTTACCCCACCCACATCTGCTGCTCCCATTCAGCTCCTTCAAGCTTGCAGTTTCTCCTCCACCCCCAAAATGTGATTCACCCTCCTTGCTCTCCATTAGGATTCTGCAGCAGGAGTACGTCTGTTCAATTACAACACCTAAAGATATTTTTAAGTTGTCCTTATAGTCTTATTGCAGTTTTAGTGGAGTGTTGTTTTTTTTTTATGTCACTAAGAAATTTGGGAGTTAGCGTAGTCACATTAACATTTGTTTTTGCGTTATCAGTCTGTTTTTTATGTGTTGCAAACAAGGTTGGGAATTCCACGTATTTTGAAAACGCTAGCGCAGCTAATGCTTCTAATGTAGATGCATAGCGCTGTCCAAATGTCAGTCTGCAAACAAGATGTTATTGTGAATATGCTAACGTGTAGCGTGACGGACTCTGTTTTATGTGTTGCAAACAAGATTGGGAGTTACAAGTATTGTAAATTTGCTGACATGACTAAATTAAAGCGTGATACATGCAAGTCCTAGTTTTACATGAACACAGTTAATAAAGTCTGCCTGGCTGGTTGTTAAAGAAAGCAGAAACTGTACTTCGTACTTGAAAACAGCAAAAACTAATTTGAACTACCAGCAAAGGAAAACTGATTGAATATTATTTTTCCGGAGTGATTGCTGCAAGAACAACCTGTACACTATGAAGCCATAGAAGGCCTTTTAGACTGAGACTGCTGACAGTGAAGAAAAGTAAGGCTCGTTTCTCATTGAGCTGAGACTTTTAGAAAAATAAAAACAATGTCGTGGGTTTTGGGAAAAGTTTCTCAAAAAAAAAATAAATCAAAAAGGTCAGTGGAGTTCTCAATTGCTCCAAATGCTGCTAAAATGTTTTAAACGTGTTCAAAGTAAAATGTTTTCAGATATTTTTAACAATAGATAGGAACTATACAGCTTTAATATGCATCTCACTGAAATGACTTTCAAAATAAAATACACGTTATTTGAATTTATGCTGTATGCTAATGTCTTCATTTTTGTTTTTTTATTCACTTTCTGCCTATTTTCTATGACAATAGAAACAGAACATTAATATGCAGGAGGTACAGTTGGTAAGGTCAGCTACCAATCCCTGATGGGCAGTTTTTAACCTCTTAACACAGGAGATATCACCACCAACTCTTTGACTTACATTGAATCTTTGACTGTTTACGCAATGAATAGGAATCAGCTGATTCTGACGCAGAGATAACCAGCTTTTCTTATTTGCTTTGTACCAATATGCAAAACATTACTAACCTGAAGTGTTGGATAGTGGCACTTAATTCCACTGGAATTATATTAATTGCGTAAACAGATTTACAGTAGTCGAAAGAAATGTCAACACTGGAGCTAAAACGGGTTCACAAGAACTAAAGGGCATCATGTTGGGTCTTACTGAAGCTTTTTATCTACTTATCATACATAGCACATCACTTCCACAATCACACTGTAACAAATACAGCAGTTTTGCATTGTGGATTTCATGATGCCAACATGCAGGCTTGAATCATGTAGCCTTCTTTTAATTTGTACGTTTAAAACGGTGAAGAATAAACCACAGTAGGAGTAAAGAAAAAGAAGAAACAGTCTTTGATTGGAATCACATTGTTCTGAAGAACATCTACTGTGGTTTTCACTGACTCAGGAACTGTGTGAAGTTCGAACTGTGCAGTAAGAATGTGTGGAGTTTCTTGTGCGAGAACATCCAGAGACACTCTGCAGTGTGGATCTGGCAGCCGGCCACCTTGTCGGTCTGGCTGCAGAAAATCACAGATTGGTGGATGCTTTCACCAAAGCTATAATGTCCCACATGAGCCGGTGTTTTGCCGCCTTTGTTATGTCCATTTGTGCGCACTTGCACATGTTTTCGCTCTCTCCCCGTTGGTGCTGGGGTGTTTGGCAGGATAAATATAGCTGCGTTGGTGTAAAGCTGTTTTCTCTTCAGCTTTTGTAGCTTTAATCAAAAGCAATCTGGAGGAGGGAGAAATGGAAGCAAAAGTAGGGGTGAGAGAAAAAGAAACTAGACTGGAGGACAAAGAGGAGAGAGCGGTGTGGTGGTGGTTGGGAGGGGTGACTGATCATTGGGTATTTTATTTTAGCCATCTTTAAAAAGTTATTAGGGAGTATTCAGGAGTAATGAGACTCCTGGTGGCTGGAGAACAAGGGTAGCTTATCCCCATGTTCCTTTTCTTTCCTTTTTGGTCATTTTCCACTTTTCCATCCCCCCTCTGCACCTTTGGTGCTTCATATAATAGGAAAGATAGTTTCTTTTTTTTTTTTTAAAGCACATTTTTGTCCTAAATCAAATTTTAGACACAACCAACTAAAAGAGTACCTTTACGTTTTCACAACTTACGGTATTTGGTGGCTAGGGTACCCCAAGCAGTAATTGGAGTGCCACCAAAAACCGCTAGGGTACCCCATTGGTATCTGGAGGCACTCCAGTGGCTTCTTCCAAATAAATAAGAAAAAAAAAAAACAAGCAAAAACAAAAATTTGTTACTTTCTGCAGGATTTTTAAGTATTCTTTTTTGACTGCAAGAAACGATTGGAATTTCATGAAGGGAGGCATTGGGTCCCATTTTTACAGTCTTTGGTATGACCCATTAACTGTATAAGTGAACTGGACCAAGCAAGTGTGACTGTACCCATGAAAAATGGTTTACTTAAATTCAGGAGAAACTACAACTATGCTGCACATGCTACACAGCCGTTAGTTTAGACTTTCAAAGTATCTTATTTTCCTTGTTTTGCATGGAATACGATGTTCAATTGTGGATCTAATGCTGCCAAAGTTATTTGTGTCCCTGTATTTATTTCGTGATACTTGTAAAACACCTGCATACATCTCAAACAACTTGATTCAAGTGAGTTGAGTAGTATTATTTAGTATACTTTTGCCTCAATGAATGTTGAGCTCCAGAATTTGTTACTCAAAAGCTCTACAACAAAATCAAAAGCCTTCAGCTGTTGGTTTGTGGAAGCCTGCAATTTTAAGGGAGTCTGTTGCTTGACGCTGAATCAGAATTACAGGACATGTGAGTGTGTGGCATTCCCATGGATTTGAATTCAGATTCCTATGTCCATTTAGTGGACACATGTGTGATGACTTACATGGAAGGAAGAGTGTAGAAAATAGTTTTAGGGCAAATTGAAAAGTTCTTGTAACATAACGGTTGGCCAGTTGGCTAACTCCAAGCCTTGTGAGTAATATCTAAGAAGACAGACTGATATTGTTCAAATAGTTGTGACTGTGATTATGCTAACTCCCAACCTTGTTGGAGACGTAAAAAAAAACAAAAAACTGACTGATGCAGCAAAAACAAATGTTGCTGTGACTATGCTATCTCCCACCAAATTAGTAACACCTAAAAAAAAGGACTGATATCGCTAAAACAAATATCACTGTGACTTCGCTAACTTAAAATTATTGTTACTGTGACTACGTTAACTCTCAACTCTGTTAGTAACCCGAAAAAAAAACTGACCGATACCACTAAAGCAAATGTTACTATGACTAAGCTAACTCCAAATCAAGTTAGTAACACATAAAAAGACACAGTCCAAAAAGGCTGCAAAATAGTTGTGTTAGTGTGTTCACAAAAACACCCAACCAAACATTTTGACAAAGCGCCATTTATTTTTCAAAATCACTTCAACATCAGTAAGTACAACAACAATTAATCCATATAGAAGGTCCAGTGTCACTTTTAAAAAAAAACATTAAGCTTATTAAGTGTGACTTGTAGTGCAAAAAACACGGTACATGGCCCCAATATGTGATCTTTCTGCACACATGGGCAAGCCTGTTAGTAAAGTAATTAATATCCACACTTTCAGCTTTATAAAAATAATTAGTGTTTTCAAAAGTAAACTCAGGTGTAAAGCTTTTATATCTAATAGAAAGTGCAGAGGTGTCTTGAAATTGTTGAAATTTCTAGGCTACTGGTAGAAAGATGTAAATTCTACAATTAAGAGGTAATTCATAAAAAAAAAAAAATCAATGTATCAAACAGATATAGTATCTATATCAGCTTCATATTTAGATGCAAACTCTATAGCAGAGGTGTTAAATATACGGCCCATGGCCCGTATCTGGCCCGCCAGATGGTTTAATCCGTCCCAGTCGTGAAGAGAAAAACATTTAAAGATGTTGGGGAGAAATAAAGCAAATTTCTAGCACATTCCTGTGGTGAGTTTTGGTTCATATGTCTGTCAAGGATTAGGATTGCAGATACAAGATCTCTCAGGAGACTTGGGCAGCCAAATGAAGGAAAGAATCCAGTCATTTATTGATGAAAGCACCAACATCACATATATTACACAGCTGTGCATTTTTTTTTTAGGTTTAGAGGTGTAAATGAGACTTTGACTGTCACTCTGAGGAGTTTCATATGTTGGTTCATATGATGGACACACAACAACAGCTGATGTCAGCGCTCTCATTGCTGTGCTAGACAAAGTGGAGTGAACTGGTCACATGATGTCAATCTGGCCACCTATGGTGCCTCATCAGTGGTTGGGAAGAAGGCAGGTGTTGCCACAAAATTAAGGCAGAAGGTGCAGGCAGCCAGTACAGGAAAATATTTTTGAACATTTTATTGTATTTTTCACACTTGAATGACATGAAATGTGTTACTACAAAGGATTTGAATCCTGATATTGATGGCTTGGTGAAGGCCAAACGATGCAGAGTTTCAGGAGAGAAAGGAAAGTTAACTCCAAGTTCTTCTGTTCACAAATGTTTGCAAGTTTCGTTTAGTTTAATTTTTCATTGATTTGCACATTTATATTTTAGGCAGGGTGTTTTTTATTCTGTAGCCTCTTCTTGAGTTTACTACTGGGATTGCTTCAATGTCAGATGTAAAATATTCATTTTGTATAAAAATGAATAAACCATTTTTTTTCCAGTAAAATGCATTTTATTTCAAATCCATCGGCCTCTGTGAATGAATGTGAAATAATAGCTCAAAACCCCCCAGCGGTTTGAAGGCATTTTTTTCCACCTGAGAAAAAAGCAAAACAAAAACAAAGCTACAGATAACAAGTTGACCATAGGTTATTTTGCTTTTATTTTACTGGTCCGGCCCACTTGAGATCAGACGGGTTGAATGTGGCCCCTGAACCAAAATGAGTCTAAAGGTATGGCTATTTAGCAACTTCAGCCTTGTAATTCTTTTAATAATATTTCCATTCATGTTGTGGCCCCTCTGAGGCTGCATATATCATTTAAAACAGAGGGCTGATCTAGTTAGCTCTGTATCTTAGTACAGAACCCCCTTCAAGTTTGTACCATATGTTTCTGGTTGGCAGGAAGCTTTTTATTTGGCTTTTCCTGCCACATTGCTGGTATTGGTGGCAAAAGCTCTTTTTAAGCCCTTTTTCATGTTGATGGAGTCCAGCGCTACAAAAGTTCAGCTTCCTCAGCAAGAACTTTCTACTTTATTGGAATCCATCTGTCCAAACTCAGTTTGACTGTAGATCAAAAGTAAACCGCAACACTGTGTTCAATTAAAGTTTGGTGGAAACAAAAAGGAATAACTGGCAACCTCAAAATGAATGTATCTGCAATGAAATGTAGGTCAGTGCTTTTATATAGTTCAACAATGAACTTTCAATGGAGGTTTAAGGTAAAATCTGAAGCTGCAACTGGATAGAAACAAAAAATGGACAAAAAAAGTAGAAACAAACCGTGAACTTGCACGTGTATGTTTTAATTAATGACTAATTCAAACCCTATGAAGCATGTCACTAAGTGCTTTGCTTTAGTTTAAATAATATTAAGTTTGAGATGACAAAAGTGCATTGAAATGTATTTACATTTTTACTAAAATAAAAAAAAAGCTAGGTTATTAAGTGGGGATCAAAAGTTTGGGCCCCCCAGGTAAAATGTTATATTATTGTGCTTAAAGAACCCAAGGAAAGATTAAAAAATCTTCTAATGACATCAGTTTCCAGATGAGACATCTTTTTAATGTGCCAAAAATAGGCATTATTTCTATCATTTACCCTTCCAGAATAACAGAAAACAAAAAAATGGTGTATGGAAAAGTTTGGGCTCCCTGCAGAGTTAATACCTTGTACTGCCCAACTTGCCAAGTATCACCACTTTTTGTAGCCAGCCAAGAGTCTTCCAATTCTTATTTTTAAGTCCTCCAGTTCTTTGAGACTTCTGGGATGTCTGTTTCAGGTCTATCCATAGATTTTCATCATCAACTATTTTAAGTTTCGTTATTCTGGACAACTGCTTGGAAGAACCCATGGTGCTGATTGTTGGGACAAGGTCAGATGACTCCGATTATTTACAATCTTTGAGATTGAAATCACCTGGCCTTTGCAAACTATTATTGTGAACAATCCATGACACTGTCAGGTCTCAACTTTTCCAAAGGGGGTGGTGCATACTACAAATTCTGCAAGGTGCCCAAACTTTTGCACACACAAATTATTTTCAAAGGGTAAATGACACAAATAAAGCCTAATTTATTTCAACATATTAAAAGAACGTCTCATTAAACTGATGCCTTTAGGAGATTTTTCAATCTTTCCGTGTTTTTTTTAATGCACAATAAAATAACATTTTACCTGGGGTGTCCAAACTTTTGATCTCCAATGTAAGTGGATTTACTTATTTCTGTGGAGACCTTGATACAAGCAGGATCTACATTGAAATCTTCTGTTGTACCTTTGTGGTCCTTATGTGCAAAAAAAAACTGGGTAAATGTTTTAGGAAAGAGGTTTAAAAAAGCGACAAAATATCTTTATAGAAATGGAAGTGATGAAAATGCTTGCAAAGAAAAAAATAAATTTAAAACTACTTGATGTTGATGTTTATTTATTTTACAATAATTTTTGTTGCTTTCTTTGTTTGTTACCACTTTTATTTACTTGTACATTTGAAGAACATTGCATGTTGCAACTGGCACATCTCAAGATTTGGTTCCACCAGATTGAAAACAATGTCGCACTAAATAGAAATCAATGAGATCAGAGAATTTCCACTTGCAGAATAAAAAGAGTAATGGGCAAACTTTTTCCAAAAGTAAGCGTGTGACTGAGCTGATTGTCTTTACATTGGTTTCTACTTGAATATACAAAGCTGTCACAAACATTGTATAAAATCTAAAGGAGCATATTTCATCAATCTATTTTATAAGTTTGAACCCACTAAAAAATAATGAGTAATTTTACTCAACCAGTGTAGACTATTAAAAAGATTCAATTACCAAACACTGAGAGTCAAAAAAGTATTTTTCAATCAAATAATCTCAGGATGTCCCACTTAAAAGATAAGTTTGAAATGTTTATCATAGAGACACTTCAACTGTGAGAGACTGAATGTAAAATAAAAAATCCAGGAAATTTGAATGCACATTTTTTTATTTGTAGAATAGAGCAGAAAAGAAATATTTGATCAGTAGCAAAATATTCAATATTTTAAATGGTAATGCTGGTTGTTGTAGAGAGAGGTCAAAAGTTTCCTGAAGGTCTTCAACAGGTTTTTACACACTGTAGCTGCTATTTTGGTCCTTTCCTCCATGCAGATCTTCTCAAGAGCTGTTATGTTTTAGTTCTGTTGCTGGACAAATTGAACTTTCAATTACCTACACATATTTTCTGTTGGGGGCTGCACGGTGGCGCAGTGGTTAGCGCTCCTGCCTCACAGCAAGAAGGTTCCCGGTTCAAGTCCTGGCTGGGGGACCTTTCTGTGTGGAGTTTGCATGTTCTCCCCATGCATGCGTGGGTTTTCTCCGGGTACTCCGGCTTCCTCCCACCGTCCAAAAACATGCTTCACAGGTTAATTGGTTACTCTAAATTGTCCCTAGGTGTGGATGTGAGTGTGCATGGGTGTGTGATTGTGGCCCCTGTGACAGACTGGCGACCAGTCCAGGGGTGTACCCTGCCTTCGCCCATGAGTAGCCGGGTTAGGCTCCGGCAGCCCCGTGACCCCGAAAGGGATAAAGCGGCTTGGAAAATGAATGAATGAATGAATTTTCTGTTGGACTGAGGTTCAGGGACTAACTTGACCAATCCAGAACCTTAAAATTCTTTTGATGTTTCCTTTGTTGTCCAGACAATTTGTTTGGGATCATTGTTGTGCTGCATGATCCAGCCATGTTTCATTTTCAATGCTCTCACTGATAGAAGGAGATTTTTGTCCAAAATCTCACCATGAATCGCTTCATTCACCCTTTCCTTAATACAGATCAGACGTCCTGTCTCCTATGCAGAAAAGTACCCCCAAAGCATGATATTTCCACCCCCATGCTTCAGTCCATTCTTTTAAAGGAAGAAGAAACGGGTCAGTAAGGACAGAAATCTTGCAGAATCTTTGCTTGATAAACATTTTCTGCACTATGAGACAAAAACATTTTTTGTAAATCATTTCATGCAGTTTCCTAAAATATTATTTTACATTCTGTCTCATTTATGATGAACATTACAGACCGTATCTTCTTTAGTGAGATATATTGTAGAAGTGGTGACTGATTCTTTTTAGACCAACCATACACCAAAGGTTGATCTAAATGTATAACTTTTTTTCAATTTTTAGTTTTAAAATGGAAGAATAGACCCTGAGTCTACCTCTAAGATTATTGTACAAAGGGCTGCAAGATGACCATACAGTGAATCCTGAGTGACTACACTCACTGACTAGTCTTGTTAACATCAGCACACTACGTTAAAATGCGGTACTGCTCATTCCCAGTTCCTTGAGCTTTTAGTTGCATAACAAAAACCATTACTTCCAGGTTCCTTTTAGTGCAAAGATTGAACGGATATAAAAGGAAAACATAAGACAAATATTTGTAATAAACTACTTCAAACACTTTTAAATTAAATATTTAAAAATCTGGCTATTGGGAAGGCACATATGCACAGCAGTGTTCATGACTAAAATCCCAACCCACATACCTTCTGTCACAGGTTATCTGGGTGTGCAATAACTGCCGGAAGCAGCAGGAGATCCTAACCAAGCCAGGAGACTGGTTCAGCAGTTCGTCTGGAAAGCCCGCTGGCCTTGGCTCAGCTGTCAGTGAACCGTCTGTGTGCCAAACACCTGGAGACAAGCTCCGATCTTGTTCCCAAGCACCTGCGGGTTCCACCTCTGCAGTCCAAGACCCCAGCAGACTGAGCGCAGCTGGGCCTGATGTTCGGTCTCTCAGCGAGCCACCACGAGAAAAGTAAGACAAAGTGAAAAAAGCTTCCTCAATTTGGACCAAAGTGCCCAGGTTCTTAGTGTACAAGTTAGTGCAGATCGTACCATATTACTAGGTTCACCTCCTCATATGAAGAAGTAGACATTTTGCTTTATTCTCAGTGAACGGGATGCAGAAAGGGGTGGTACCTCTGCAAGTATTGTCTAGCTTTGTTGGAAGGAGTTTAAAGTATAATTTTCTTTATGAAGCTCCAACAATGACCATCAGTTGAGTTCCACAAAATAATCTGCCACTTTAAGTACTTCACAGTAGAATCTGACTTTCCATTGAAAAATGTCAGTGTTACAATGAGAATAAAATGGTACAGGATCAAATGTATAGTAGTGTTGGCTGAGTAGCTGGGACAGGCTCCAAAAGGTATATAGCGAGTTAAGGAAATGGATGGATGGATTATTGTTACTGTTTTAATCTGTGGTTTACCTTTTTTTTTTTTTTTTTTAAAGCTTTCATGGGTTTTTGTCTTTACTCATTACTCAGGAGAAATGGACGTGGAGGAGCGGACCGTGGGGAATGGCAGCCAGGCCAGCCAAGGCTACAAACACAGGTCTCCATGGATCGAAATCTTCGGGGCGAGTCCAGAGAACGCAGGGAAAGTCGGCGGCTGGCAAAAGGACGATCCTTGGAGCACGATCCTGTGGGAGGAAGTAGTAGTCAGACAGAGGAGGGTGGTTACCATTTAGACCATGGTGGAGGCCCTCATCGACAAGTAGCGACACTCCCTCCTAGAGGCAGGGGCCATCCTGGGTCCATTCAGGGTCGTGGAATGGGCACAGGAGGTGAAATGGGCGATGCCTCTCGAGTTGGACAGAGGACGGTGGGTGGAATTGGTGCGCCACATGAACACACACTTTCTCAGCAAGCCCCTCCTCCTGAACTCAGAGAACCTCCGGGTTTGGGCCCCAGCTCAGTTACCAGTCAAGGACCCGGAGGGAAACGGACTAAACGAGAGAAGGCCGAGAGCATGCTGCGCAACGATTCACTTAGCTCAGACCAATCAGAATCTCTGCGGCCTCCTCCACCACGGCCCTACAAATCGAAACGAGGGGTGGGGGCCGGAGGGAAGAGACAAACCAGTGTTAGCAGTTCAGAAGAAGAGGGAGGGACGACCCCTGAATACAGCAGCGCCGATGATGCTGAGATAGAAAGTGTCAGTGAGAGAGGTGAGAAAATTTCAATTTATTACTGTTTTATTACTGTTTGTTCATGAGGGGACGATAGATTTTTAAAAAAGATGTGTGCAATTGTGAGATGACAAATCTAGCTGCTCTTATCTTGACAGAATTCAAGGAAGTAACCCAAGTAAAAACTTTTACCAGGTGTCAACATAAAAACTGGAAATGACAACATTTCCAACTTAAATCTTCAGTTGGTTATTATGTCAAATAGGGATACTGTACCATTGTTACGCTATCATTTTACATAGGCTATTGATGCAATATAGAGATATTTCTTAGATAAAAGCTTTTCATACCAGACTCCCTTCTCCAAAAGAATTTTGATGCTAATTTCCAATTTGAAAAGAACATTAGCATTCTCTTTTTTCCAAAACATGGAACATTTTCCTCTGGATTTTATTGGTGTTATGCTGCTCATCTTAAAAAGGAGCCATTGTACTACATTGTACAAGAGAAGCAGATTTTTGAAGTACCATGGTATCAGGGGAAAAAAATCAGGTTGCAGCTAAGGATTTAACACCAAAGCTTTAGCTTTAGCCAGTGTTGATGCTTTTTAAATGAATGTAACTCTTTAGCAATTTACGCAGTTAATGTATTTCCAGCGGACTGTAAAGTTAGGAAGAGCAGCTTGGTGCTAATTTGCTGCACTGTAAAGTAGTGAAGTGATTGCACAAACAACGTAAACCACCTGATTCTGACGTTGAAAAAAAAATTCTAGCATAAAGTCTTACTTTTCTACTTCTCAGATGCTGTTGGAATTACTTTATTTTTCTCACGTTAAAGCCGTAATTTTTTTCAAAGAACGACAGTGCGCCTTACAATCCAGAGCGCCTTTAACATGGATTAATTCTGGTTGTGCTTACTAATGTGGAACAATTTTGAGAGGTACATAGCGCTGTCCAAATGTCAGTCCGCAAACAAGGCTGGGGGTTATTGAATGAGCTCACTTGGCTAACGTGTAGCCCTGTCGGACTATGCTTACAGTGATGTTTGTTTTAGCGGTATCAGTCTGTTTTTTTTTGTGTTGCAAACAACGTTGGGAGTTACAAGTATTGTGAAATGGTTAATATGTGTGTAAAGTGGCTAACGTTTAGCGTCCTACAAAAACTTCTTGAGTTACTGTGAACGCAATTAAGAAAGTCTGACTGACTGATGGACTTATCGCTGACTTTTTATTTTGGAAATAGACCATTTATTGATGGTGCGCTGTACAGTGCGCAAAATACAGTATGTTTATTGTGGAAACAATCAAAAAGTTACGGTAGTTCAACGAATATGTTGTCACCAGCAACATCTCCAGTGTAATAGAATTAACGCATGTTGTCCATGTAGAGGTTAAAACAATTTTAAAGAAAATGGCAGTCTTTCTTTAAGCTCCTGTAATTCAATACAGACTGTGTTCTTAAACAGAGACTTCAGAAAGTATTAAAAAATCATGGAACACTCATGCAGATGCTTGTCTGAGTGAGAAGGCCCTGGTTCAAGTTGCGGCTGGGACCTTTCTGTGTGGAGTTTGCATGTTCTCCCCTTGCATGCGTTGGTTTTCTCCTGGCACTCCCGCTTCCTCCAACAGTCCAAAGACATGCTTCATGGGTTTATTGGTTTGTCTGAATTGTCCCTGGGTGTGCATGTGTGACCCTCTTTACCCCGTCTTCAGCCAACTGTATCTGGGATAGCAACCCCATGACCCAGAAAGGGATATAGCGGGCTAAGAAGAAAGATGGCTGAAGGATGGATGGTAATATTTTGGTCGGTATGATGGAATATTCAAACTGCAGTACATCCTCTATGCAGCAATTATAGATTTGAGAAATGACTGTGAGGAATCTGTCCTACACACTCCATGCTTTGTGTTTAATTCCTTTCACACGAGGCAGGAAGCACACACTTTTCAGCAAGTGTGTTTAAACATTCCCACTTGAGCTTTGTCTCTTGGGATGTGTATTTTTTGAAGTGCATAGTGAGAACTGCTCAGCGTCAGTTTGTTGGTGTTTTTATAAGACTTAGCTCTGCTTTGACTCCTCTCACACCAGGTACAACTGTTTCTGCACAACCTGCTAGTGATTTTATTAAAACTACTCAAACGTCTTATAAACTTTGACATGAGGATTTTGTATTTTAAATTAGCTGGTTTGTCTGTTGTTTATGTGCAGCTGCGATGTGGACATCTAGTGTTTGCAGTAAAGCAGTGCGCATGCTCACAAGTGTTTTGAGTTTGTGTATGATTGTCTTGCGGGTGTCATGTTTCATTGATATCAACCCGGCCCTGAAGGAAGACATTCCCACATTCGGGGTAGCATGTACCGTACATGCAAGTCAGCGTGCTTGTCTGTGATTGGGGCAGTTTGGCCCCTTTTAATCCAGCGTTGACCCAGCATGATCCTACATGTCCCCCAGCTTGTGTTCCAGCTGGGTTCTGTCACTTCAGAACTAAGCGCTCCCTGCATGTATCTATACCAGAAATGAGCTAATAAACTCTAAAAATGTGGTGTTGCAGATTTACACAGACCACCTGTTCATGTCTCATGCAGCTCTTACACAAATCAACAAACCACCAATTGAACAAAATGATTACTGCAGCTGCACAATGTTTTTAAGAACGGCTACAACTATGTACTCGACCAAAAAAGTCACAACTAGTGTCACTTCTTTTGATTCAAAATAAAATCTTTTTATCCAAGTTGTTTTTATGGCTCTTCGTGGTGGGGCTTGGCGATAGTGAATTTTTTATATCACAATATTGTTTTTTTCATAACAAAATATCACAATATAAACCAAATAACTATATCTGTCAAATTTGAACGCTCTGTGGCTCATTAAAGAAATGTGTAATCATCAGCAGATTGTTTAGATTTGAAGATTTATTTCCTATCATACTTTAAACAGAACAGATGCACTGAAGGACCATGATGCAACATTTTTCTCCCAGGAAATGAAAAAAGGCATAAATATTACAAACTAAATTGAAAATTAAATTAAAAGGTCCCCTGCGACAGACTGGCGACCAGTCCAGGGGTGTACCCTGCCTTCGCCCATGAGTAGCCGGGTTAGGCTCCGGGAACCCCGTGACCCCGAAAGGGATAAAGCGGATTGGAAAATGAATGAATGAATGAAATTAAAAGGTTTCAAGTCTCAAAAGAGAACATAAATAAAACAGAACACTAAACATCTTGATCAGTTCCATTTAAAAACAAACCATTATTTCTAATAATAAATTCTAAAGTTTTGCAGAACAAACATAAAACTGACAGACAATTTTGTCAACATCCTTTTACTAAGCTAAAGAACTAAAAGCAATTTTTCTGAATTTCTTCTTGTAGTTCAGACTGTTGCTGCTGTGAAGGTCTTAACTTTGTTGTTGTTTTGCTGGAGAAATATTGTTTATTTCAGAAGAAACATGCCTTCTGCACAGTTTGCGGTGCACGTTACTTACTCTGTTTTTTGTTGGATTTTAAATAACTAAAATACCTTCACACAGGGGCCGAAATTTTATTTTTGACTTATCACCCAAGTTTATGAATGTGATAAAAAAAAAAAACACCGGCCAAACATATATTTTATCCTCCAAATTCTGAAACAAGTGTTCTTTTCTTTTTGGGGGGATTTTGCTTTCATGTGTATGTTTGAGTGTTTTCTCAACTGTAGTCCACTCTTCTGGTTATTTTCCTTCTAAGGCCAAATCCCCTGACAGTCCAGAAGAAACATGCTGGATGTGACTGAAACCAGAGCTTGTGGCTTGTTAAAGCTTCATCTTCAGTGGAAACTGACATCCATTATGATGCAGTTTAGGATATCTAGCCAGCTTCTAAACACTGTTGTGGCTCCAGGAGGCTGTTCCCTTTTTTAGCTTGAGATAGAGGCCAGGTCAGCTCTGAGATGTGGCTGCAGGCAGCTGAGAGCCATCCAGGCATGTGAACTGGAGTAAGATTTGTGCTGAAAAACATACACACACTTCTTACTCTTCCTCGAATAGGACAGCATAAAAGAATGGCAGCACACTATAAACCCAACATGCAGAAACTTTTTTCTTACGGTTTTGCCTCTAAAGAACTAGAACTTTCTTGTAATTGTTTTCAGTGGCCTTTACACAGTTTTTCCTGCTTACAGTAGAAGTTTTTTTTCTCTTCAAATTTTAAAGTCCCACTTTGAGAAAAAAGTTTTTTTTAACACATTATTGTGGCATTTTTCTGATGATAGAGAACATTTATAAAGAAAATTAAAGTCAAAATTGCATTTCTGAGTACTCCTTTATTCAAATTGTTGGGAAACAGGAGCAGATGAAAAAAAAAGCAATTTGAAAAAATAACCTATTTGTGAGGTAGAAAATACACTGGGAGGGCCACATGCTCCTTGTTATCCCCTTGTTCTCCCAGAATAAAGTCATAACCCCATTAGGTCTATGTAAAACAGGTTAGACATGTTGATTTTGTTCTACAAATTCAATAATGTAAACATGCATCGCAAAAGGCACACAAGTACTCAGATTTTTGACTTCTTAAACTTTTGGTAAAAATTAGCTTCTCTGTCGATTTAGATCTTCTTAGAAGCAAAGACTCGCAAACGTCTTTTCTTTTAGGTCTGCATTGGAGTATAAAAATTTTCTTGAACAAAGATCTGTCTTAATTAACAAGATTACAACAAAAAATTTTATTATCAGTTTTCCAAAAAATAACAGAAGTTGAAGTAACAAAACAGAGCATAAATATTCAAACAGATGGTGCGTTCTCTGTCCAGTCACAAATGCCTAGTCCTTTTTTTTTTTTTTTTTTAACTTGTCCTGTCCAACAGCTGAGCAAACAGATATGAGCTGAGAGCCTCTTGTATTAGACAGATTTTACTCTTACAATCGGGGGTTATAAATCATAGCGAACACAAAATGTATGTTGGTATAAGCCCCTTTTGTAATTTAAACCAAACTTTATTAATATATATATTTTTTTATTTGTGTCTTTTTTGTTGGACCGGACGGAAAAGGAAAGGGGGAAAAGGAGAGAGTTGGGGGGTGGAGGGGGGGAAAGAGAGATGGTGCATTATAGCAGTTAGAGAATGGCTACAGGGAAGGAGGGAAGGTAGAGTTGTTAATCTACAGGCAACAAAATGCTGGAGCTTATACCCATTGCAATAGTGAGTGTTGGTCTAAAATGGGCACGGCCTGTCCACACACTCAGCTGTTACATACCTACCGGCTCCGAGAGTGTTCACAAACTTGTCCACATCCAGTTCACACGCACACTTGTGCATACCAACCAACACATGTAAAGCATTACATTCTGTCATGCACACTATTTGAAGGTGCAAAGGTGAGCCGACGCCTGTACTCAGGTGAATGTTATGTTAAGCTGAAGTGGATGATGGAATGCACAAAAAAGGAGGGAGAACCCCCAGCCATCCCCACACCAAGACACCCGCGCCGACCAGGGCCCGCCCCCGCACCCATACTGTGGGGTCAATGGAGGAGATCCACCCGCCAGGCAGCCCGGCCAAGCACCCAGACCAGGGCCCGCAGGACAGCCACACGGGCCCCCAACACCCGAGTGCAGTGAGGTACGGAAGCGCAGAGCGCAAGGCCCAGCCCAGTCAGGAGAGCAGCCCTCCCACTGCGCCAGGTGGCCCAGTGCGGGGCCCCACCCCCGAGAGCCCCACCACCCCAGACAAGCCGCCCACCACCACCCAGGAGTTCTGGGCATCCCCCCACCCCAGCCCCGGGTACGAGCCCGGGCCCCCCACGGGAGACCCGCTCCAAAGCTCCAGGCAGCTGCGGAGATCCAGAAGAGAGCACGATGGGGGTCAGCTACCCCCATCTAGAAAAGGGATGACCAAGAGCAGTGGGGGTCCCCGAAGGTGTACATTGCCTGACAGGATCTCCTAATGTTGTGTTTTGGAAGGGGCCCGGCACCCGAGGGTAAGGACCAGAACTCGCACCACAAGGACACAGACACCCTCCAGGCTCAGATGGAATATGATCCCCCGCTCATGGACTTGCCAGAGGACAAAGGGATCCCTCTCCCTGCGCGGGGAGGGGGCCGCCGGGCCCAGGAGGCTGACCCCCAGGAGACAAAGCTACCGCCGCTGAAGGCCCTGTTCCCTCCACCAGGGATGGGGTAAGGGACAGAAGATCAGTAGTCCCACCTTCCTTGTGTAATGTATTTGTGTGTGTGTTGAGGTGTGTTTCTTGTGATTGATGGGTGTGTGTAATAAAGGGTGCAGTTAAAATTGGCGAGCACGGCACTGAGGACATCTCCTGATTGCTTACAGGGATGTCCAATCGCCCTCTCACCAAGGAGCCCTAAATGTCTACGGTGCAGTTAAAATTGGAGGGTAGAGCACTGAGAGGACATCTCCTGCTTGCTGGCAGTGATGTCCTAGCACCCCCCACCAAGGATCTTACGTGTCTAAGGTGCATTTAAAACCAGGAGAAGGGGGCGAAACTGTGCGGAGACCATGGGAGGGGCGATCACTGCCAAGTGGCACGGCCCCTCGAGGTATTCCGCAAGCACGCCCCTCCTTCCAACCTAATAAGTGGTCGTATGAGGAAGGAGGGAAGGTCGGGGACAGCTACCAAACTGACCCCCGATGATGAAACAACCGTCCCCCCGCCCCCCCCAGCATTGGGCCCAAGTCTCCCCAGGGCAGAGGCCCCACCGCCCGAAAGCCAACCCCCCAGGCCCCACCCCCCCCACCCCACAGAAAGAGAGAGGAGCCCAGAGGGGGCCAGCCCCCAGGGCAAGCCCCACCCCCACCCCACCCCAAGCACCGCCCCTGTAGCTACCTGGTCAGGTACCAGTGGGCCCGAGGAAGCCCCTAGGGTCCCGTACTGGTAGTGGACCCCCCCTCTTGCCCACAGACATCACCTCCCCTGGCCCGCTCCCCCCAGACCCCGCAATGGTAGGCTTTACCTGGAGCAATCGCAGGCCCCAAGAGGGTTGCCCCACCCCGTCCCAGGGCCAGAGAAGGAGTGACGCCAGCCCCCAGGTGCAGCCGGGCCGCCCATCCAGCGCAGGCAGACCCCCCAGGGCCAGGGCCCCGCGCAAGCCCCCCCAGCACACGCAAAAAGACCACCCCCCCAGCCAAGCCAGACCCCCACCCAATGCACCATCCACACCCCCCCACGCCCAGGCCCGGGAGACCATGCGGCCCCCGCGCTTGCCCCACCCAGGCGCCGGACCAGACCCCCCGACCAACAGCGCCCCCCTGCCCCCACCAGGCACCAGGTAGACTCCGACCCCGGCAGACAGTCAAGGCGCGGCGACACCCAGGAATCCCGCCCCCTAAATTATGGAGTTAGCTATGGGAGACCAGAGAGCCCGAATTCCTTTTAAGTTATTTGAGCTCTTAGTTGACATTTTTTCCAAGCTGATATGATCCAATAGCAGATTCATGTAATGACTTACACTAATATTTTTCTTGTTTTTCCAGTTTAATAAAATTGTCTTTTTTGCTATACAAAGAGTTATGAAGATTATAGATGCTAAACTTCCCTCTGTGTCGATGGCACTCATGTCACCCAGCACACAAAGTGAAGGTGAGGCTGTGATTGAAACCTTAAGCCAGACTGATAAATCAGCACATACCTGTTGCCAGAGAGCCTGGACAGGTGTACAGAACCACAGAGCATGCATGTAATTGTCAGGTAAATTACTATCACAATGCTCACAAATGTCTGAGTTTTTGAGACCCATCTTGAACATCCTCTGTCCAGTATAGTAAATTCTGTGAAGAGTTTTGAATTGTATTAGTTGTAGGTTTGGACTTTTGGTTAATTTAAAGGTATTTAGACAAATTTCTGACCAGAAGCTTGTGTCTGTACTTCTGCCTAAGTCTGCATCCCATTTTGTTGTTGGAATTGAGACTTCGTTATCTAAGTTGCATAAGAGTTTGTATATTTTGGAGAGAGTTTTATTCAATGACAAATTAATCATAGAGGTAACTAGTTCTGATAATTTTAAGTCATTGTCACTGGATTTAAATGTTTTAGTAATTACAGATTTAAGTTGCTGATATTCCAAGAATTTATTTATTCCATGTTTTTCTTGTAGTTCTTGGTGTGTTATGAATCTTCTGTCGATAATCAAGTGCTCGAGTAGTCTTATGCCCCCTGCTTGCTAAGCAGGGAAGTGCAACATTTTTTTATTTATCAGGATGTCTGGGTTGTTCCAGATGGGTGTCATTTTGCATGGTAGTAGTGAAGAGTTTGACATTTTAAGAAAATCCCACCAGGCTGTTAAAGTAGTACTTATATTACTACTCTGGTAGCAGTCACGTTTTTTTATTGTTGGGCTTATAAATGGTAGATCTGACAAGTTGATCTTTCCACAAAATGCCTGTTCCAGATCCATCCATGGGTTGGTTTCTGGATTGTTTTTTATCCATCTTAAGAGGTACTGCAGTCTGTTGGCAAGAAAGTAGTTATGGAAGTTAGGTAATTCTAAGCCTCCACAGCTTTTTCCAGATTTTAGAGTTTTTAGACTAATTCTTGCAGGTTTATTGTTCCATGAGAAGCTGGATATGGCAGAGTCTAATGTTTTGAACCATTTTAGTGGTGGTTGTGTGGGGATCATTGAGAACAGATAATTAACTTTGGGTAAAATGTTCATTTTTACTGTGGCTATCTTACCCATGAGTGACAGAGGCAGGTTGACCCAGCGGGTTAGATCATCCTGTATACTTTTCAGTAATGGGGTGTAGTTTAGTTGCACCAGTTCTGATAGTTTCGGGGAGAAATAAATACCTAGATATTTGATATTGCCTGATTTGACTGGTATTGAGATTGTTTGCTCAACATTACCATTCAGTGACAATAAAACTGATTTGTTCCAGTTAATTGAGTAGTCTGAGATAGAGGAAAATTCATTAATAATTGTTGTTGTTTCACTAATGGAATGTGAATTGTTTAGAAAAAGTAATATGTCATCAGCATAAAGACTAATTTTATGATTACTGTATTTTGTTGTAATTCCTTTAATGCTCTCGCGCTGTCTTATTGTTGCAGCCAAAGGTTCAATAAATATAGCAAAAAGAGAGGGGGACAGTGGACAACCCTGTCTGGTCCCTCTACCAAGAAAAAAACTGTCAGAAGTCTGTTTGTTGGTTCTGACTGATGCATTTGGGTTGTGATATAATATTTTAATCCAATCAATGAAGGATTCCCCAAACCCAAACTTATGGAGGGCAGCAATGAGGAACTTCCAGTTTACTCTGTCAAATGCTTTTTCAGCATCCAATGAGAGTATGGTTGTTTCCTGGTTTTTAATAGTGGCAAAATCTATTATGTTAACAAGTCTGCGGACGTTATCACTTGAGTGTCTACCTTTGATGAATCCAGTTTGATCATGATGAATTATATGAGGAGTGATTTTTTCTATTCTGTGTGCGAGGGCTTTGCAAATAATTTTTACGTCTGCATTGATTAGAGAAATGGGGCGATAGCTTGAAGGAATTGTGGGATCTTTTTCTGGTTTGAGAAGGAGGATTATGTTAGCTGAATTCATGTGAGGTGGCAGTGATTGGCTTTCCTTGATAAAAGTAACCATTTCATAAAAAGTTTGTGCCAGCTGTTCCCAGAATTCTTTATAAAACTCAGCAGGAAAGCCATCAGGCCCTGGAGCTTTGTTGTTGGGCGTCAGTAACAGAGCTTCATGAAGTTCAGCCAATGAGAGCGGAGAGTCTAAGTTTGAGCTTTGATCCTCATTTAATCTGGGTAGAGTTACATTATTAAGAAATGAGTTAATACTTTGTTCTGATGGATTGACCTGTGATGTGTATAGGTTTTTATAAAAATCTTTAAACGTTTTATTGATTTTAACCGGGTCGTGAGTGACAGTTCCTGTGTGGTCCATAATAGAGGTAATTGTTGATTTTTCTTTATTAATTTTAAGCTGATTAGCTAAAAATTTACCCGATTTGTTTGAGTTATCAAAATTTTCGAGTCGAAGTTTTTGTATTTGGAATTGTGTTTGTTTATTGATGATGTCATTTAACTGAAGCTTTAAATTTTTCAGATCTCCCATAATGTGTTCTTGTGCAGAAGCAGCAAAAGCAGCCTCTAGATCTTTGATTTTATTTTCTATTTCTAATAAATCTGCTTTCTCTTTGTGTTTTTTATTTGTTGAATAAGAAATAATTTTTCCTCTCATCACTGCTTTTGCTGTTTCCCAAAGAACACATGGTGAAATATCCGGAGTATCATTAAATTCTAAGAAGGTTGCCCACTCTTTTTTAAAGAATTGAAGAAATTCTTGATCTTTTAACAGTGAAGTGTTAAACCTCCAGGTTAAGCCTGAAGGTGTGGGTAGATCTCTAGAAATATTTACAGAAACTGGTGCATGATCACTAATGATAATTGGATGAATGTTGGAATCCTTGATATCTTTTAAAAGAGAATTACTGACTAATAAATAGTCTAAGCGAGACTGTGAGTGGTGAACTGGAGAAAAGAAAGTGAACCCTTTAGTGTTTGGATGACATGAGCGCCAAGCGTCGCAGAGACCCAACTCATCCATGTACTGCTTCAAAATACTTGCAGATCGCCATGTGCGCTGGTGTCCTGCTGTGCTGAGTCTGTCAAGTTGAGGATCAAGGACCAAGTTGAGGTCTCCTCCTATAATTATTGTGGAGTCAGCATGAACAAATGCCTAGTCCTGGAAGCCAGTCCCTCAGCTTCCTGGGAAGATGCCGCAGTTCCTCTTCGTTGTCTTTGGTGCACTTTATTTTGCAACTACCAGCTTACAAAACAAAGGCAGGGTCTATTTTGACACCAAATCAAAAATAAAGGAAAGATTTCAGCTGACTTGTGCTGCTGCATCTCTAACTGCACAAGTGATTAATAAAAGAGGAGCAGGCGATTTTAAAAATAATATGACGATTGCTAGCAATCATCCCAAACAATTTGCCACAGTAGCTTGTCCAAGCTTTTGATTCTACATCTACAGATTAATTCTAAATTTTTATCCAAATGGATTATGCAAAAAAAATTTGCAGATAGGTAATGTTTTTTTTGTGAAAAAAAAAAAAAAAAGATTATTACTGTGCTGAAAGTTGACAGCAGGTAAGCTAGTTGATGCATCACTCAAAACAGGGTCATTTATCCAGAATCTTCTCTTTAATCTGAATATGTTGTGCATGTAAACATGGTCAGTGAATCCAAAGGTAGAACAGATTTTCCATCATTACATACAGAAACTGTAGTTTTGTTTTGTTTTTCATCAATCTCCTGTCAGTGTCATTTCACTTTTATTTCACTTTTTTGGCACATTCAGTTCTTGTCAACTTTCCTTTTTTAATTCCAGAATGCAGAATCTTTAAAAAGAACAGATTTTATTTATTAAGCAAGCAGAGAAAAACTGTTCTTGGAGGACCATGACATCAAAGTTTTGTTATTATTGAGTCGTATTAAGGAGTAAACCAGCAAAATACTTCTCATTTTAGATTTTTATTTTATAAAGTTTCCTAAAGTAGGATTTAGTTTTATTTTTGACCATAATAAAAGTCGTATAAAACATAATGCATAATAAAATCTTGCATGAAATGTGCAGAGGACCTGAGCCATTTGTATTTTGGCTTCTTTTTGTGTTTCCGTCCTTAGAAGCAGCTGAACAGAGCCTCATGTGGGGGACCCACTGCACTGTATTATGTCGATGTCTGAAGAAAGTGGGATTGTTTCAGCAAAGCTCTCGCTGGAAGATTACATAACGACAGTAGAAGTTGTCACAGGGAGTTAACCTCACAGCCTCCTGGCTCCCAGGAACACTTGGCTCTGTTTTACTTCTTATCGTGATGTTAAGGTCCTGCAGACTCACCTCCCATGTAGAAATATTCAGCTGAGCATCAGTTCAGAAGAACCTGGTAAAAAAAAAAACTGCTTTTGGTGAAAATCGGTAATGGATGGAATTAAAGCTGTAGCAATATTTTCTATGAAGGTTTCATTGTTGCTGTTTTATTTAGTGCAGATCCAGCAGGTCTCCACTGTTTGCATCCTGTTACCTCTGTTTCATAGGAAATGAAAAAAGAGAAAGAGTCAACATACAACTGTGGCAACTTTTTACATTTATTTATTTTTTACAGCAAATAATGATTGGAGTGACTCATCATACCTTCTTTTGTAGACGTTGGATTTATCAAGACAAACAACAGAGATGTATATGGCAAACTAAGGATAATTATTCATGAAGTTGATTGGAAAATACACGCACATATGCTTACATCCATATAACTTTCTAAAACTAAGATATCTGCCAGTTTAGCAACGCCCCTTCTGTCAAAATAAACACAATTCTTGAGATTGAATCCATAATCCTTAAACAGTTACAATCTTCTCTTTAGGGTTTGAAGACATGAACATACCAGAAAATCCCAAAGGTGACTTAGCAAGGTTTTCAAAAGGATTTGTAGAATTAAGAAATGCCAAAAAAAAAACTGGTTTAGTTTATGTGGTTGAAAAAAGGGACCTTTTTCTCAGTGCTGTATTTCTGGTCTGGTCTTTCTTCAGAATGTTTTTTTAAAGGTGAAATTGAAGGAAATGTATTTCTATGCACTGCTTTTATGTAGCTGACATTGCTAAAGCAAACTAATCCCACTGTTATTCTGCAAAGGGTTTGTTTAAGTTTACCCCTTTGTGACGCAAACAAACCGTGATCACAACTTTGGGTGCTTTGGGCACACAAAAAAATTCAAATGAGTATCTAATAAATCTCAAATTATGCTGAAAATGCCCCAAAAATACTTCCAGTGAGGTCAAAATCAACCTAAACTTTTGACTTTTGACACAGTGACTATCAGCAAGAAGTCCTTAATTGCCAAAATAGTCCTGAAGTGGCTTGTTGCTGCATTATTTTAGGAGCAAATCCAAAACAGCTAATCTACAAAGCGTCTGGGAGGAATTTAAGGCATCTTAAAAAGTCTTAACTGTCCTCTTGTGTCATTGAAGCCTAAAAGGACTAATCGTAAGACCAGGTCCTGCTGCTTTGGTGATACATTTCTCATTCTAGCTGGTCCTTAAATACTAAAAATAACAAAACCCTGTCTAGGGTAACAAAAAAAAAAAAAAAAAACAGCCTCGTGAGCAGCCATTACATTTGGTGGAGCCGAGCAGGGGAGAACTCAGGCTGGTATGTGTTGTGTATAAAGTCTCCAGTTCAAACGATCCGGTCTTCCATGCGGCTGCACTGAGTAAGACTGTCTCTTTTTCTTGCAGGCGACTGGGAGAGCTACACTCATGACCCCACGGTATGGCATGTACGTTTCTGGATTTTACCTTGAATATTTCCTGCTGTAAACTTTTCTGATTGACATCAAAGTTGAGGATTTATTGCTATGCTTTTTGAAATGCCAAGAATGATACATCTGCTCTTAAAATTTAAAGTCCTGCACTGTACCTGGAATGTTTTCTCTTCTATCTGTGACTCCTACATTTACAGTTGTCTTTGTAATGTGCTTGTTCAGGTGCTTGTTTCCACTTTTTCTACATTTTAATGTCATTCCAAATAGCTGAGTAAAACTTTTAGGAGTTAAAGACTCCTAATGCTCCCCACCCTAACTAACACTCAGTTTCCCACAGATCCGCACTGAAAACAAACAAACAAATAAACAAACTTGAAACTGATTTATTGCTGACACAGAAACATTTGTTAAAGACTCAAATATCAAAGAGAACTGCAGGAATTCACCTGTTTGCACTTTTGCCACAGGGATTGTGGTGTCATCATACAAAGTCTAACATCGTCACACCAACCTACATTGTCACTATATCTATCTAACAAACACCATCACTACACCCATCTAATATAGTCACTACATTCAAATAACTGTTTTTTTTTTACATTTGTTTGCAGCATCCTGTAACGTGGCAGCCATCCAAGGAAGGAGACCATCTAATTGGACGAATCACCCTCAGCAAGAGAAGCGCCACCATGCCTAAAGAAGCTGGTGCTTTGCTAGGGTTGAAGGTCAGCTCACCAAAAAGAAAGCATCAATGAATGCTACATTTGATTTGATTGTTATAACCTTTGTTTTCTCATCTTCCCTTTCTTTATCTGTTTCTCTATATCTTCAGGTGGTGGGAGGTAGAATCACTGAGAAAGGGAGATTAGGTGCCTTCATCACCAAAGTCAAAAAGGGGAGCCTTGCTGACGTGGTAGGACATCTCAGAGCAGGTGAAGAGCACGAGCCCATCTAAGAACAAAGACTTCAATTAATTGTTGACTGTAAATGAGAACTGGACTGAATGACCCCTCATTTCTCTCATTTCCAGACAGAAAGTTCCCACTGGCTCCAAGAAGCCAAAATCCTATAGACGTCTCTTGAGAAATGAGCAGCTATTACTCAGTCATTATATTTGTCATTATATTAGAAAACATTAATTTACAAAATATTTGCTATATATGCTTACTAATGCTGTATGGCTCCAACATGGTGAGGTTCATAACGCGAAAAATGGCGACTGGAGTACATTTATTTGGTTGGAGCTGGAAGTATGTAATTTACATGGACATCACACTCTGTCCAGTTCTCTTATACACTCCATGGGATTAATATATAACATGATGATACCACCGGAATAACGTTTGCATGAGATGTTCACAGACAACATACATGTATTAACACTCTACAAAACTGTCAATCATCATGAACTAACGTGATCCTTCATGGCAGGTTCTTTTCAAAAACGATTAAACTACTGACATCACCTGATTTGTGACCCCTGATTTCAGGAGACGAGGTTTTGCAGTGGAATGGGAAGATGTTACCAGGAGCCACAATGAAGGAGGTTTATAACATCATTCTGGAGTCTCAAGCAGAGCCACAAGTTGAGCTGGTGGTGTCCAGGCCCATTGGGTAAGTCCGAATGGAAAACACTCGACTATCGTTCAGTCCCAACTATTTGTGAAGTAACAGCTAATCTATTTCTGCTAGCCGTCTTTGACCAGACAGAGGAGGCTCTGATTTATAGTTTGCTAATGTTCCAAGAAGGAATGGACTCTTGGGGTCACATTTTGTCTTTGGCCATGACAGTAAAGCTGCATTCAGAATCCTAAAAGACCCAAACTACTCAAGCATGGGGATGTGCTAACCTTTGGCTTTTGGGACCAGTAATTTTTTTCTGCAAATTCCAGAATAAAACAGGCAAATAATTTAAGACAAAAAAAAAAAAATTCTTTAGCGGATAATTTAGGATGAGCAATGACAAACCAAATGAATAAATCTAACATTTTCTGCCTTTGATTCCTTGGTTTAAAAAAAAAGTTACAGAATGAAAAAGGAAATAAGAAGGTACAGAAAAGAATTATAAAAGCATCAGACCTGCACTTTATCTTTTACAGATTTAAAGTTTTAATCCTGACTCTCTTCACTCATATTTGATGTAATAAAAAGACCGACTGATTGTGTAGTTTTTACATTTGGATGTATAAAAATGTCTCCTGCTAAGGTTAAAAATGAGAAATTTGACATTTAAGGACGAATCCACACACTCATTGGCATATGTTTTAATACTTGTTGTAACCTTTAAGACTAGGATTTTGCAGTATATGAATACCGCCTTGCTCTAAAACACTAAACATTTGTGTTTGATATACTATTTCCCTGCTGTAGCAATGCTTCTTGGGGAAAAAAAAGCTGTATACCCCAGGCCTTTGCATCCCCTCATATCTGAATTGTGACAGTATGAGGACGAGCCACTTCACCTATAAGGAAAACTTTAGTACACAACTATTAACAAGTGAGATTGCCATGGTTGTAGAATTTTTTTCTTGATATCACTCAGAAAAACCTTTTTTTGAAGTGAGGAATATCCTGTCCCTAACCATCACACTGCCTCCACCAAATTTAATCAGCAAAGGCTATTCTGTCTGTCTGTGTCTCAGGTTGATTGTGCAACTCATAAATCACAAACTAAATCTGAGCTTATATTGTTGAACATAACGGGTCTCATTCACAAAACTTCCTACAAACACAATAGCCAAGACTCAAACCTGTGCACACTTCAGAGTACTTTACACACATTTAGGCCCTACAGCAGTATAGTCAAAAATGACTTGTTTCTGCATGTTTATATTATTAAAAACAATTACATTTACATTACTATATTTTCCACACTACAAGGCTCACTTACAAGCTCTTAATTTTTTTTCCATATATGGGGGTTGTGTTTACTGATGCTGAAGCAATTTTGAGAGAAACACGGAACTCTGTCACAAATGTCAGTCTTGTTTTTTACGAGTTTTAAACAAGGTTTGGTGTACGCTAACTTGGCTAACGTGTAGCGTTGTTGGACTGTGTTTTTCTTACATGTTACTAAGAAGCTAGGGAGTTAGCGTACAATATTGTTTTAGCGGTTTGAGTCTATTTTTTTTACATGTTGCAAACAAGATTGGGCATTATTGTAAATGTAGTACCATGAGCTAACATTTAGCAGTGTCGCACTGTGCTTTTCTTACGTGTTACTAACAAGGTAGGCACTTAGCATAGTCACAGTATTGATTTGTTTCGGTATCAATCTGTTTTCTTGCATATTGCAAACAAGGTGGGGAATTGTAAATACGCTAACATACTACTTACACAGTAAGTGTAGCGGTGTCAGACTTTTTTTTTTTTCCCAAGTTACTAAAAAGGTTGTGTAGTGACACAACGTTGTCATGAGACAAAAAGATAATTCTTTGACTGTGTGTCTTATAATCAGACGCGCCCTTTTGTGCGGAAAAAAAACAATTTCTTTTGTGGTAAGTTCGTACTTTTTTCAAATAATAATTATTTAGAATATAAATGATTTCATATCATATTTTATATTTTCATTTTAGATTACAACAAAAAGCAACATGACTATTTAAAGTAAATGGGTGTCATTTTGCTTTACTTTATATCTATACAGTATATATAAATATACATATGAGAGAGAGAGAGAGAGAGAGAAATAAAATCATTGAAACCTGTCTATGTGTGCTGGATTACTTCAAACCTCTGCAGGTATAACAATCTCATTTGCTGTTTAGTTACAAATGTTTCTTCCATGTTTCATGGGTACAGCCCACACACACTCAGCTCGTATCACCATCACAAGATCTGACAAATGTGCTTCTGTTTAGAAAAAAGAATGAGGTTTTGTTACAATAAAGTAAACATCTCAGTTTACAATGTTATATAATAATAGCTAAAATTACTGCAGTAAATTCAGGAAAAAAATACTTATTTGAAACATGTGGATGATGCTTACACAACTTCAGTTTTTTTTTGCTGCTAAGCTGACCTGCTCTGTTTTCTTTCTCTAGAGTTTGATGTTGATTCATTGAGTTAATTTATATCTAAGACTGTCTCCATTTTCTGTTCAAGAGACCTGGTCCAAGGAAGATTCTGCAAATTGGCTCCAGTTTTTAAACAACTCGGTTGTGAACCCCAAGAAAATGAATGACATACTTACTGTGGCTTTAACCCTTTAATTATCCAACCAAGACAAAATCATAAAAAAATATATAGTTCTACTTGTTATTGTTTTGGGGGAGTAAGACACACAGTTAATATTTTTAACATTTTTTCTAAATGTGCTGGGAGTTAAAGGGTTAAGAACAAGGAAGTGTTTATTTAGATTTAAGATACTTGATGAACACATGCATTTCTGAGCAAAAAATTGTTTGACACAAAAAACATTAAAACTTTTTGAAGGATTAAATTGAAAAAATGTTTTTCTTTATAAATGCAACACCCTTCTATTTGTAAAATCTCTAAAATATGGATATGTTTACAATTCATCATTATTGCTTAAGAGGTTCAGTTCATTTAAGTTTCCCCTGAAAATGATTTACTAATGCAGAAGGTGTTCCATCTTTTGACTTGTTGGCCTTTAAGGAGTGTGAAGACACGATATATTTATGTGTTAATTTCTCCCCCAACACTCGCGAAGGGTGTATAGAAAGTATCAGTAAGTAATCTGCTCTTTTTTTATCAGGACCCCTTTATTCTTTCACACCCTTGGAACTCATTTTGGCTTTGCTGGTGCCATTTTGTGTCCCATAATGAACTGATCAGATTATCTATTATAATCTGACCATGGGAGCATGGTCTGATTAGCCTACCTCAACTATGGTCTTCAACTACATTAACGAATCGCGTTCACTTGATGGGATGCAGAATGGCTGCTGGGAAACATCTGTCATTCAGGCAATGCTTTTGCAGGCTTTTACGTTTCCCATGCAGAAAAATCGGATGATACCGATGTGACAGAAACATTGGTGTTTGAATCTCAAGCTGCTTTAAACCAATTTAAGTTTCACATTTTAGACTTTTGATTTTTGCATTGAGCTCCAAGGCAACTGTGGTACACACTTATCAGTTAAACATTTCAATGCAAGACCACCCAAAAAAAAAAAAATCACACTAGCATCTGCTAATTTGTGCTTCCACCAGTTCTTATGTTGAGTGGCAGCTAGTCAAACCAGTATTCAGACAAGAAGTCAAATAAGTTCAAACTTGTTGGGTTTCATCCACTTTTTTAAATATACTGATAAGTGTTGCACATATTGCCATGCTTTCTTTGAATCACATCCAATGGCTCAGTGGAATCTGGTGTTTCCCATGGATAGTGATGGACAAGACAAGCTGGCAGTGTGGACAGGCCAGAGGCATTGGTTTTCCCCTCCCTTTCATTTTTTTTTCATCTCATAATCTAGCCTGCAGAAATGTCTGAGTGTGAGATCACTCCAATAACAAGAAAACACTCACATCTTCCCCTTGCTTCTCCATGTCTTTACCTATAATGTACCTTCAACTGAACAAGCTGTACATTTGAGAACGCTGCAGAACTGTTTAAGAACTACTTCATACCCACATGATGGCAGCTATAGTTGTGTCTGCTCAATTGCAATCTCATGAGAATGTCTAATCAGTCAACCACATGGCTGGACTTATTGTCATTACGTAGACATGGTCAACACGTCTCACTGTGTTTGGTGAAGGCCTCCATTTCAGGTTGGCATTGAGTTTACGAAAAATGTCAGAATAGAAGGTTAAATGTTCTGAGCTGCATTTTCCTCCAGAGTTGGAAAATGCCACATTGATGCCAGCTTAAATAAGATTATTTTGCTTGTTGTACTAAAAGGCACTTTTACACCAGTCCGACAGATTATGTTTAAAATTAACAATCAACCAACAAAATCAGCTGATTTATGTTGATTGTGTAAACACTTCACTACAGGAAAGTGTTGCACATCAACGCAAAGCTTCTTTTCTCACCTTTGGAATCTGCTGGAATTACGTTAATTGTGAGAACAGTTGAGGAGTTACGGTAGGCGAAAGAATGATTAAAGGAGGAACTTCCAGTGCAGTTTGGCTTCTACAACTCTGTTGGAAGATTTAATGCTTCAGGTTATACGATGGGTTTAAAAGAAATCTTTCAAAATTGTGCCGAAATGAGAGCATAGAGTTTCAGTGCGCAGGTTCAAAATACTGACGCGTTAGTTTTATTCACATCTCTATTTTGTAAAGTTCTTTTTTTAATCAAATCTGGGTACAATGGTGGCAATCAGGGAGCTAGAATGTCGTCCTCACAGGAGACCAAATAAAACCAAAAGGGGGGGCATCTCATGCACTCTGTCCATCCTTCTTTTACAACTCAGAGTTACAACAGTTGCTCATTCAAGGGCAGTATCAACAGAAAACAATACATAAGCAGAGTGGCTAGTCTTAAGACTGTTAGATTTAGACTGCTCACTTCACTTTGTCACTACGCTACTTCTACTGATAACCCATTTTCGGTTATTCTCTGGTTGCCAAAGTGGGAAGTTTACTCAAGATGTAGACTTATTTATGTTACTACATAAAAACAAAGCAGTGAGTTTTACAAAGCACTACAGTAGTTTTGCAAAGAATTATTGCTGTTTGTGTCGTAGTTTTTTTGCACGGCAGTAACACAGCTTATTTCTATGGAGGTCTGAAAGAGACAATATGAAATTAAATATATACACCATTAAATCTTTAAATAAAAGTGTCATTATTTATTTATAATTGGCATTAAATAAATAAATTAAGAAATCAATAAATAAAATTGGAAATTAATAAATAAATGTTGAAAACATATGTGGCATTAAAATATTAAAATTGTCATTAAAAAGCACATTTAGACATTTAATGACATAAAAATTTATTTCATGGCCAGTGTGGGATGTAAGAGACAATATTAAATAAATATATGTAATAAGAAATATGTAAATAAAAGTGTCATTCATTATTTAAAATTGGAAATGATTCATTAAAAGGGTCCATAAATGTGTCAATATTTTATTAAAATTAAATTTTATATCATTTAAATATTTTTTTATTTCATGATGATTTAATAACACAAGTCCGTTTTTTTTCACATGCTACTAATCGACAGCAGGGTTCACTTACAAGTGGAAAATTTGTTTTAGATAAATCGAAATGATCTGGTTTGTTTTGCATCAGAATTTAGGCTGATCAGATTTTACACTTTTAAACAAAAATGACTGATGTTTAAAACAAACTTTGACGACCATTAAACCACTGGCCTTTAAAGTGGTTTAAATTGTGCAGGAAAAAGTTTTAGCAACTTGGCTCTCATAGCAGATTAGTGACAGCATTATAAGAGATTTATGAGAATAAATTGTTTTCATGCCAGCTAAGGGCTATATATTGCGGGGGCTCTTCAAATATAGAGGAATAGTTAAAACCTCGTCTGATCAGATGATTTCACAGTCATGCTGCAGTAATGAACATTGAAATTTGCAAAAATCTTTAGTTCATTTCGCAATCCAATGTCTTGACCATGTCTGCAAGTTTAAATGCATTGATCAGCTGTTATGAAATTGGTTAATTAGGGTTTATCTTATTGGACTGCGACACATCAACAATAGTTTGAGCACAAAACCGCAAATGAGCACAATTTATTTTGGCTTTCATCATAGAATTTGACATACATGTCTGGCATTCTGTCACCCACAATCAAGTCTTGAGTGGTTTGAAACCATTGACTGTATATTAGAACTGGACTGAGTGTGATGTTCTAAAATCCCCTCACAGATGCGTTTCACAATTTGATCTCAGCAGTTACCACCCGGTGTCTCACTTTTATCACACTTTGAGAGGTGTACTTAGTAAAAAGGGGTCTGTGAGTGTCTATATAAATCTGCATGCACGCCTGCTTGTTTGTTTTATTTCATACCCTAACATTAAAAGATTGAAGATAACTTTAAAAAAGACTCATACAGTGTTATTGTGTCTTTTTCAGTGATATCCCGAGAATCCCCGACACGTCCCACCCTCCATTAGAATCTAGTAGGTATCTCTTCTGTGAGCATCTCCATGACAACATTTACAACCCATGATGACACTCATCCCAAATAACCCCTCTATCCAAAGTGCTGGGTATTTTATTTAATTCTGTGCCATTCTTCTGAAAAAAATTGCTGCATTCACGAACGTACAATTTAAACGCAATTGGATTGAATACACTGCAATTCATCTTTTGAACTTAGCAACTGACTATTTATTAAGAAAAAGATTTTTTGTTATAAAAAACTGATTTTCTGTCCAATATCATGTCCAAAGACTTCATAAAGAACATTAAGAAAGATATTTCTTGCCTCCCACTGAGTTTGTGGCTTCTTTTGTCTCCATAGCAGGTTCCAGTTCTTTTGAGTCCCAGAAGATGGAGAGACCATCCTTAAATGTCCTGTCTCCCTCCAGTCCTGGGATGCTCCAAGATGCCCCTCAGTTAATGCCAGGGCGACTTTCAGTGAGTGTTTGGATCCTCATCTTTCATGCTTATGTTGAATAAAGACTTATTTTATAACATTTTGGGGGGGGTTTTCGTCCTAGGTGAAGCTGTGGTACGACAAAGCAGGTCACCAGCTAATAGTCAACGTGTTGCAGGCGGTCGAGCTTCCTCTTCGGCCTGACGGGCGGCCAAGGAGCCCCTACGTCAAAATGTACTTCCTCCCTGACCGCAGGTGGGACCCAGAATAGGTTTTACCATAAAAAGTTTTCCATTAAAATTTATTCGAATTAACTTAGAATACCCCTGCGACAGACTGGCGACCAGTCCAGGGGTGTACCCTGCCTTCGCCCATGAGTAGCCGAGTTAGGCTCCGGCAACCCCGTGACCCCGAAAGGGATAAAGCGGATTGGAAAATGAATGAACTTAGAATATCTTTGCCATTTGGTATTTTTCAACAAATAAATGGAAGTTAAAGCTTTGTATAGGTTGTTTTGAGAGGCACCTGGGCACAGACAGCAAGACGTGTCAGACATCATCAGCTGCAATTGGAAAAACATAACATTAGGCTGAAGTAGAAGGTTTTTTTTTTTTTCTGTTTGGACATTTGATTTATTAGTTAGGAGTTAAGAATAGGGAAATCTTTGGAATGCATTTCTGATGTCTAAATTATAAATGAGTTATATTGTCTCCTTTTTTTAATCAGTGCATGCTTTATTTTGTAAGTTTGAAACAGAAGTTGATCATATTTGCGCTTCTTTAATGGAGATCTGCTCTTTGCAGTGGAATTTTTTTTTAAAAATGAATTACATGTCTTAAAAATTAGAAACAACAAAAATACAAGATAAAAGAATCATAAGAAAAATATACAAATAATATAAATATACCCTTCTAAAATTGATATTTAAAAAGTTATCAGAATTCTAAGACCTATTACTAAATCTTAAAAATGTCATAAACTGGTAACTGCAACGGTCGCCAGTACAAAATAAAGATTTAGAAGGCAAGATCATTTTAAAATGCAGAAAAATGATTATCATTTTATAAATTTGACATTAATAGAAGTGTTCAGAATTGTAAAACAAGGGAAAAAAAACTTCTTCATAAAGCTTAAAACAGGAAAAACTTTAACTGCTGTGCTACGTTCAATTCAGGCTCGGAAACACTCGTTCAAGCAAACACTTCTAATGAAAAGTCTTTGTAAACGCACATAAATGTGTGTTTAGGGCTTCCGTGATCAAAACTCTTGTGTTCACGTGCTGCTACATATCTTTCTACAGCAGTTTTTCAGCTCTAGGTTACAAAACGTGCGGCAACCGAACACGCGTTAAAAGATAAATCTGTTGAACTTTGACCTATCAGGGCCTCGGATTTGGAAGTGACCTGTGGATGATATCCTTTTCAAAACACGGAAGTGCCAACCAGTTGAAAATTGATCATGTATGAGAAATTAATAGTTGTGGTTTGTGCCCAGCCGGAACTCTTTTACACTTTCGAACCGGAAAAGAGCTGTGAAAGAAAAAGCCTGGAGCAAGATTCACCAGATTTCCACCGCTTTGAAATTTCCCACCAAGCCTCTTCCAACTGAAAATACCTGTATTAGTATTGGGTAATGACAGTTCATTTTGAACACCGAATACAATTGGACAGTCATCCAGCAGGGAATTCGCAGATTCGTATGGCAAATCGGGTTCGGTGTGAGCGATGCATTAAGCTTCTGCCATACTGTATTTTGACTGGAGCGGCACAGTAAACTCAAAGTTGTGTGCCTTCATTAATGTGTGCGACAGCGACAAGAGCAAACGAAGAACAAAAACGGTGAAGAAGACCTGCGAGCCCAAATGGAATCAGACTTTCGTCTACACTCACGTCCACCGGAGGGATTTCCGCAACCACATGATGGAGCTGACGGTGTGGGACCAGCCCAGGTCACCAGAGGAGGACAGCACCTTCATGGGAGAGGTATCGCACACCCCTCCATGCTCCTATCGACGCGCTGCATGTAAATAACTTGGGATCACTGCCTTCACAGATCCTGATTGAGCTGGAGACGGCCTTGCTTGACGATAAACCCCACTGGTATCCGCTCCAAACACACGATGTCTCGTCCATCCCGCTGCCCCGGCCCTCCCCTTTCCTGCCCAGACGACACCCACAGTCGGACGCCCCTGGAAAGAAGCTGCAGCGTAAGTGTGAGCCTGTGAAGGCCTGGAGCTGTGTGCACTTGTACGTCATTTGTGTCGTATGTGTGTATGGCGTCATTGCAGGAGAAAGAAAAGAGTTTAACACGTATGTCCATTTAAACGTCTGCTTACACAATCCTTCCTGTCCTGAGCCGGGATGTGTGAACGTGGGTGTGCTGCGTACATATATTTGTGTGTGTCTGTGTATTTATGAATGTTTAGGTTCCCAGCGTGTAACAGAGCCTGAATTTGACGAGCGTGCGGCAGTGATGTCTAAAGGTGGGTGACAGAGGTCTGAAAGAGCTCATTTATGGTCGTATTTCTCTTTATTTGTTGATATTTTTCCACCGAAAAGAGGCAAAATGATTAAAACCATTATTTCAATCAATTTTTTTTTCAAGATTGAAAAAAATAGAAGTTCTGTTTGGTCTTAAAGTAGAATTTTTTTTTAAACTAAGTTCTAATTGTAGTTTTAAAGTATGAAATGTTTGCTCTATTTAAATTCCATTTTTTGAGAATTGTAAAATAGTTGTGGGAGTCTGTTCTGGCCAGAATTTGTTTTTTAAGGTTAGAAATTTGGAATCAATCACAAAACTTTACCTTCTCTTATGTTTCTGACTTTTTTTCTAATTTGGGGATTTTATTGTGAAAGAAAGGGAAGAATTTTGATTATAACCTCCAAAACAAATCTGTAGTTCTTAAGATTTTTTTTTCAGAATTATGAGTCCATACTTTTAATTTTAAGTTTTGAGAGTCAGTTTGAGAAATTAAAGTGATATCATACATTTTAACTGCACTTTAATCTTTTAAACATCTGTATTTTTTAAAGCGTTTGCAAAAATGTCAAACATAAATGTGAAGATCCTGACTAGACTGTAGCACTTATTACTGTTAATTTTACAAACAAAGAAAAAACTGATGACACAAAAGAGCTAAAGGAAGAACTTCTTCCAAAGAAAAACGTAACTTTTAAGCTTCAAATTCAAATTTCCTCACATAAATTTGAACATTAAATTTCTTCCTTACCATTCCTCTTCATTGCATCCACATCCAAACAGCATTGTAAAGAAATTTCAGAAACGTTTTTGAAACAGCTGCAAGGCTTCTCTTCAGCATCGTGTGAGCTGGAAGTCCTCTCAGAAGTTTGAAGTTAGCGTGACGGACTCAAACATCACTGTGTGAAAAAGACAGAAACATGCAGGAGCTTTGACATGAAACGGAAATAACATCTGAGATTCCAGCATACATTTAGTAGGTGCCAAATATCCAAGAGGGATTGTTTCTAAAATGTTCAAAACTTTGCATATTATTACACCTCGGTGAGATAGTATTGATAGTATTGAGAAGTATTTTTGGGACTGGCTGTGTCCCTTTTAAAACGTCATAATGGGTTTTAAACCACTGATCCAGTAAAAAGTGAATGATAATGTAAAAAAAAAGAGGATGAATTATTCTTTACAGTTAGTTTTTTAAATCAATGTTAATTTTAAATCTCATCTAAAGCCTCAAATCAAAAGGTTAAATTGTTTGATTTTGCTATCTTTCACTGATGTTTGTGATATTTTCTTCTGATTCTGGGTTTGGTTCTGTGGCCTACAGCGGACGGGCGGGGCAGGGAGAGGCAGCGGGAACCCTCATCCACCCTGGAGGTGCCTGAGCAGCAGAGGACGCCCTCTCATCACATCCGCTCCCGTTCGGTCTCTCCACGCCGGGAAGAACAGGGGCGCAACCGATCGCGGGCGCCCAACGTTCCTACGCAGAGGTTGGGGCTGACCTTTTTTTTTTTTCCTGCTGCTTACATAGTTTCAGTTTGAGTGAACATTTTTTAAGCTCGTAGTGCGTTGGCAACATTCCTGAGCTCATCCTGGTGTGAAAACAGGTGATCTGAAAGAGGAGAAATTAAAATGCACAAACAGACATGAGGGTTTGGTGTAGGGAAATCTGTGATGCTATATTCACAGTGGGCTCGGAAATACGTGTTTCAACAACCATTTCCACTGAAAAGTCTATATCAACATGTGTAAATATGCGTTTTAGGCTTCTGCTTTTAAAACTCTCGTGTCACTACTTTTTAAATCTATTTTCAGGCTCCACATACAAAACACATGGCTATTGAACGCACGCCAAAAGTTAAACTAGGTTGAACTTTGACCAGTCAGGGACTCAGATTTAGTAGTGACGTGGATGGCGTCCTTTAGCATATTCTTGAACGTGCATCACATGCCCAGTATGTGCACAGCTTAATAATGAGAATGATGTAGAACGTACACCACATGGCGGCGCTGCTATCTCTGCCAGAGGCAGGCTCGTCAGAGGCGGCTGCAAGGTGCCCGACCAAAACCCCAGCATGTCTTTTTGTCTGGCTTTCAGGAGTCTGGATGACGAGCTTTCTCACAATCGTCGGACTCGCTCCCCAACCCGTTACCATAACGCTGCAAGAGGCTGCCACCATGGGGAGGAGTACCTGGATGACAGGTCTGTGTCAGTGTTTGAGAAGGGCTTTAGGGTGATGCCTTTGAGCTTTTTGTGGCTTTTCCTGCAGATGTCTTTGCATTTAGGAGAGTCCAAACTTTCTGCTTAGACTAACTTTAGTGTACGTGAAGATTTTTAATCACAGGATTCTTTTCTTCAATGCCACTCGGATAAAAACATCTTCTAGAACAACCTTTGAAGTCCAGTCACCCTGAAGAACAGAATCCTGTGACTGATTTTAGTAGCCAAGCCTTCTTTTCCACTTCTGCTTTTAATATGAACGTTGTTTTGGACAGATCCCCTGTATCGTAGAAGCGTTTGGTGCTGTAGCTGAATGTTTTAACAAAAAAACCCTGTATGATTGAGACTGAGAGTGAATGCGGACATGAGCGACAGTTTCTCTTTCCTGTTCACCCTCTTCTTCCCTTTTGCTCTTCTGGTTTTTTGATTGTTGTTGATTTCCTCATGTTTCATCCATCCCCATGGTGACCACAGTGAGGTCGTCATGATCCACCAATCAATGCGAGGCAAAAGTGCCGAGTGCCTGCACACCAGGTAAACTGGCCAGTCATCACATGTTGCTTTTGAGTGAGGTGAAGTTTAAGCTTCTACTTTTGTCTCAAATACTATAAAAATATAACGAAAAAACAACTGCATCTGCACTTTATTACACCATTAGTTAAACGATAATTGCAAAGATTATTGAAACGTACTTGTTTAGAATAAGATTCATGATGAGTTGCAATTCTACATTTTGCCCACAAGGGGGCTGTAAAGGTTTTCGGATGACCTGACTTAATGCTTTCCAGGAAAAAAAAATCAATCTAATAAACAGTTTTAAAATGAAAAATATGAGCAATATGTTGCGTCTCTATTACAGTCCCACATTTTTAAACACTTCCTGGACTTAATGTATGAAACACATATGTACGGCAGCTATATCCACATGGGTTTTAGGTCTCTTTCTGATCACTACCTCAGAGGTATGTCGCACTCTTGAGAAACCGCCTGTGTGTTTCCTTTCCCGTACACGAGGTTCCTTTGCACACACAGGGGGAGGAAAGTATTTTTTGTGTGACTGTGCAGGTAAGTGTTCGCTTCTACAGCTTTCATGTTTGTGTCCTTGTTTTTCTGTTTGCTTATCACTGCAAAAATGTCACCAATGATTTGCTCTTTCTCTCCTCCTTACAACTCAGATATAAAAACAAATCGTAAAACGCAGTTCCTTTAATCAAATAAAACTTTTTCTAATATTAGATCCCCAAACAATTACAGCAGCGACACACAAAAACATCATTCAGTCAGCTACCAAGATAGGTGTTGAATTAATTTACTTTACAAAGCAAACATGAAAAAAAACAAAAAAATGTAATTCAATCTTAAACTTAATTGATTCAGTTTTCACTTTATTATATCCTGCTAGTATATTAATTATCTATCAAATCAATCATCAATAATAAACTGTCAAAGGCTTGAGTCACCTGTGATTCAGAAAAGCTCACATTCAGTTTTTTGTTGCATAAAATGTACTTGGCTGGAAGCTCTAAATGCTAAACATCCATTTTTATTTATATTTTATTGTTAAGGATTTGCAGCTTTAAGTTCACTCTGTAAATATGTTAAAAACAAAGATGTAGACCAAAGAAATCACAGATTCATGTTTTTGTGACTTTCTCACATTCTCTCTACAGAAACATTTGTACCCAGACATGGCAGCCCGTCATGTTGAAGTGGTGAACAGCTTCCATGTTGCTCTGCCAATTTATTAGAAGCAGATCATTACAAAGATTTTTTGACCCAACATCAGACAATTCTTCCTCAGTTAAATCACTGAGTCCAGTAAGCTTGGCTCTTGACGAGCTAACACAGTTAGTAAAGCTACAAAGCTAGCAAATTGCAATCCTTCCTGAAGAAGCAACCCAGCTTAACAAAGATTGTAATCAACAACAGATGTACTAGACCTTCTTTGTTCCCAAGTTTAAAATGTGTGACATTTACTTTCTATGTTTAGAATCGCTCCTATTACAGGCTGAATTATGTTGCGCTTACCCTGACAAAACTTTTCTTTGTAGGCTATACATGAAGAAACAGTTATTTCGTGCCGGATAGTTTCACTCAAACATTCACTCATGAGTATTTCACCAAGACCATAAATTAGTCCAATAATTTCTAAAGATACAATATTCATTTTTAATCACCTATAAAATAATCTATTAGTTAAAAAATACAAAAAGTTCAAAGTTGCTTAAAATGCAATTAATAAAATCACCAGTTTGATTGATGCTCATTCTGTTTTGTGTCTTGTCTTTGTTCTACAAGCATCAATCTAAAATATTTTTTTTTCTCCTCCTTTTGCCCAGTCTTTCAGTCTTCTACATGTCTGTTGCATGCATGCTAACACCAGCAGAGCTTCTAGATTTTTTGGCAAGCTAAGAGTCCACTTTTGTAAAATAGAATCCACAATGTGACTAAAAGGTAAGTTTTTGCATGTCCTCAAATAAACAAAATTTTCACAAGTCTGTAATTTCCTTTCAAAGAAAGTAAAAAGCTCAGGAAAATATCACGTAGACACGTAGACATCATTTGGAATTAGGTGTCTTATTCCCGATGTCCAAATTTTGAGACGGTGACAATCAACAAAGGATGAAATTAAGGATACCGAAACAAAAAATTATAATGATTAAGTCTTTGAATGTGAGACATTCATTTAAAATACTTTAAGGTATTTTAAATGTAAGAAAATGCAATAAGTAATGTTAGAATTTTTATTTTCTTTATCCTTTGAGGCATACTGAGCCTTTTGACAATCTTACAGAACTATTCTCAGTCGGCGTGCTGTTGGCGAGTAAAACCCAAAAGCTGACGATATTTTAAAAGTCTTCAGTAAGTATCGAACGGGTATTTAAGGGATAGCCTGCATGCTCGTGAGTTCCACGCTTGCGTGAATGTGAAGGAGTGAAAATGGTTGTGACGCAGTCTGCCATCGCTAAGCATCGTCCAGAACTCCCTGATGAGACGTCTCTTTGGTAAGACACACACATGCAGACAGGCAGATGGAGAAAGAGATTCAAAAAAGTACAATCTCACAAAGAATGAAAAATCAACCCTTCATTTTTTTTGCATAGTTAGAACTTTACTTCATCTTCATGACAATCATATCAACTTAGCCGCACTACAGTCATACATTGCTTCACAAACTAACATTGAGATTCTGGGAATCTAACCAAACTTTCTGTTTAAATTTGTTTCTGTTTGTCCATTGTTTTCCTTTGTTTCTGTCCTCTCCTGCTCTCCTCTTCCTGTCCTCTGTCTCTTCCTCCATTGGGGGGCATGTATTTCTGTGGGGCATCTAGTGATCTGCAGCCTTCTCTGGACAGGGTTAAGAGCGCTAGCACCAACTGTCTGACTCCAGACAAACGTGCCCCCTCTCCAAAGAATGAAAGGTACCAGTTGCTATAACCACATCCTTCCTGTAGGAGATAACTCTGGTTTCAAAGTCTCATAGTACCTTCTTTTCTGAACAATCCCATTCAAGCTAAAGAAAAGACTCAGCACTCTACAGTAGCATTCTTTTCGTGTCTACTCTCCCTTTTGTCCTAACAGTAACAAGGTTTATCACAAGGACTGTACTCAGCATGTGCATGAAATTATTCTCAGATTAGAGATCTTGACAGGCTTATGTGCGTCTGCCACTATTTTTGGGAACGCTGAAAGAAGGTTGCCAAGTTCAACATCCTTCCTAACATTTCCCAAAGTTCAGTCTTCATGAACTTCCTAGTGGATCTATTCACCTCCTAGGTTATCCAGTCATAATTATATTCACTCACAGAGTTACGGTAATCAGACAGTAGATTTACTTCAGTTTGCTTCAATATAGGGGTGCAACACATAATCAACTTCATCGATGAATCAATTTATTTTTCTATGTTCCAATCAGATCAATCTGTCTAGAGCAAGTTGTTAATCAAATCGACCTATAGGCCCACTATTAAAAAAATAATTTCCAAATGTAATGAATCGATTAAATCAATGTTGGAAAATACCATTTGGATAGAGACACGGAAGGTTTATTTTACTGTACTGTAACTTAATAATAATAACCACAGCATACAACACATGTGATGCAGCAAAAATGATCAATCCGTCATTCCAGTCCAATGTGTGGAAACGCATTGAATTTAGCAAAGACATGTGACCATACAGTGTGGTAAAACGTTCTAATAATGTTCCATTCGGATTATTTTGATGTGGAAAAACAGCAGTCGGCTGAACTATATTGAACTGAGCGGATTTGACATTAATTCTTGTTTACTTGTTTGTACACATATGTATTTGACACTTGATTATCTTGCAAAAAATAAAAGGAATCTGGAAAACTTCACCTGCACTGTTCAGTACCAGGTGTTTATCTGTGAGTCAGTGAATTGGATCAAATCCGATCGTTTCCTGTTTTAGCCGGCATTGAAAAACTTGTGGATCGCTGTCCTCCATCCTGTCCATTCTGGCTATGAAATAATCATGTCCACTATATCAGAAACCATTGGGTCATTGGTCATTCCATTCATCAGCAACTTTCTCTGGAAGTCTTAAAAAGGAATATTGATGATATTTTGTTGTGGCATAAATGTTTTCCTTAGTTTACCAAGGCAATTACACAGAAATTACATTTAAAGATACTTTTGATACATTTCTCAAGGATATAAACCACAAAGTAAGGAAGAAATGAAAGGCCAGATTCCACATGATTAATAACTTCTAGAAAGAGAAAATGCTGTTATTTTGTTCAAATTACTTCAGGACAGGTTAGTTCCGCTGCCTGACTTTATCCCATGGATGACATATTTTGTATGTGTACACATAGAAAATCTTTGTCCAAATCTCTGCCTCGAAGACGTCCAGCAAGTCCCAGGATTCTAATTCAACATGCTTCTCCTGAAGAAGACAGGTATCCGCTTGAGGATTCTCCCGCCATGCAACTGCTTCCTCCTGGAGCTTGACTTGTGCCTTAACATTGATGCCATTATGACCCAAACTTAAGTCGTTTTGTTTTGTTATATCTAATAAAGAAGTTTGTCTTTTATGTAACTTTTGCACAATAGTTCTATGTCATTTCCACTGAGCTAGATGGAAAAGTTCAGTGAGGTATTCTATGCATTATCTCTGTCTACCAAGCTATTGGGGCACAAGGATGAATGGTAACTAGATGGTAAAACAGCACTGATTGGTTAACTACTGGAAAAAGTCCCAAAATGTTCCAAATGTATACAATTTTTACAGTTTTTAAAAGCCACATGGTAAAAAGACAGACATTCTTCACTAAATTCACTAGTTGACCACACAATCACATTTAAAGTGATTTGGTCAATGTGCCCTTTGTCCTAACCACATCCCTGTTGCTCTGAGGTCGACTGAACTACACCGCTCAATGGAAATATTAGCAAATCCTTTCTTTTTGTCTTTTTTTTAAAAGGAAGACACTTTTTGGTTGGCATAATGCTAAGATCACTTTGGTTCAGTTGGTTCTATCGGCTCAGGCAGATGTCAAGCTCTAAGTGATATATGCATCAATCTTTGTTCATTTCTGGTATTTTTGTGAACAGCTGGTAGTGACTCTGCTTTGTACTCTTCAAGTCCTATTTTTTCTGAATAAAGCATAGTGAGTGACTTTATCTTGTAGCAGACAACAAGCACAATGCAGCATTTCCCTTTTCAATGGTGCCATGTTTAAAAAAAAAACTTTTGTGGGATAAACAGAACATAGTATTGGGACTGGATTCATAAAAATGTAGAAATTTGCCAAGTCTTTGCCAGAGCCAAAAAGATTCCTCTGTTATGTCCTGTCTGCCCTTGTCTGGTGCTACCAAGATATTCATTTAGGAGTCTCATTAGGTTGTGAGTTGAAAGCACACCCTGCCCTGGGACTGGGACATTACTGGTTTGAATCCACAGTTAGATCCCACGAAGACTCTAAAAACAGGACAAAACGCCACTTTGATTGAGATTCACTATCCAACCACCAAATGGTTCCCCAGCAGTTGTGTCTGCAGCTGACCTTTCCCACTAAGGATTGTTATATGATAAACAAATTCAGGTCTGTGACAGCCAATGAGACTTCAGCTGTAAGGCTCATGCAGAGCCACAGCAGCCTGGCATTATACTGGTCCCACATTGGAGGATGTCATTCCATTCATCTATTAATCTTTCAATATAGAAGGATTTTTTAAGGGAGTGAAGAGAGGTACAATCCATCCACCCATCTTGAAAACCCGCTGAATCCCTTTCCCAAGGTCACGGGGCTGCTTTAGCCAACCCAGTGGCTTTTGGGCTAAAGCAGGGTCCACCCAAAACAGGTTGCCAAACTGTTTCAGGGCCAACATAAGGACTATTAACAGAAAACACAAACTACAAGTGTTGATTGGGCATGAGATATGGACTCTTGGAAGGCCATTTCATTAGGCCCATATTTTTCATTAGGTTCCAATCGCATATTTGAGGCAGTCCAGTGGGGAAGAATTTTTAGCAACAGACTAACCAATGGCACATTAAATGACATAGGGAAGGTCCTAGCTGAAAGAAGTGGGTTGATTATTTCAGTTAAGGATGGGGTTGGTGTGGGGGATCCTTATGATTCAGCTACCGCAGGCAGAATGCTCAAAGCTCAGCATCAGACAGTCTCTTGTACTACTGCTTTTTGGCTCTGGTAAAGAGGTTTTACTTCGTTTTTATTGGGCACAATCAACATGCTTAACTCTTCTGTTTGAATCCCACACATACACGATCTAGCTGAGTTTGAGCCATTTACAAAAAAAAGAAAGTCATTTTTCAAGGGATATACAATTTATTGTTGAAGAGCAATAAATTGCCATCAAACATCTTGTACATTTCCTTACCTTCGGTGCTATGTATATGTAATAAAACAAAAAAGGCTAAAAAGTCTGTATTTTTTTTTTTTTTGTTCATAACTAAAAGAAACCTAGCGATTAGTGGCTATAATCAATTACAAGATAAACTCACCAGCTATTCTTCCCACCTTTACCTGAGTGTAAATGTTAGGTTTAGCCAAAAGTAAGAGTTGATTTTACACACAATTTAGAACTTGTCCTATTGAACCACACAGAGAAAACAGACAAGTTCTATTTTGTTCGGCTCACATTGTGTTGGAGGTAGCTAGTAGACCGTGGATCCTGTTGATCGTTTGATGAGTAGTAGTAGCCTTTTCTTTTTTGCTGTAATGTTTGCCCTTTCCACCTTCTGTCTTTCCTTCGCGATTTCAGTGCAAGGTTTGTGTTGCTCTTGACTTAGAGTGATTTGTCCTGCCTTTGATGTGAAATCCTTCCTCGCCGCTTTTGCTTCCTGTTCTACACCTTTTGTTACGGAAATCTGCAGCTTTTGTGTTCTCAGCTTCTCCTTAAAATTCATTGGCAGGTCTTGCTTTTTCAAGGCTTCAAGCTCATTTAATGAAGTAAAACATGTTTTGTCCACGACTCAAGGATGTGACTTATGTTTTCATGTGTGTTCGTTCATGTGCGTGGTGGTGCACACATCCTCCCTTTTGTCTTCATGTCCATGAATGGAGAATGTGGATGCTACTTCCTTCTCAAGAGACTTTATTTCACTCCAGTGCAAAGAAGAGGTACACACAAACACATATGTGGACACACACTCACGCATCCACCGGCAGTTACATATGAAGCATGTCTGTGTGTGATGTCTCCAATTCCCAACACCATCATACCACCCATCAGTGTGCCTCGTCTTCCAGATCAAAATCCTTTTGAATTTAAATGATTTACCCACCATCACATCTACCCATCTTTTTATTCTGTTTTGTACTGTTCCCTTTGCTCATCCACCATTCTCCAGGCAGCTGCGGACCCTGGAGACACCTGAATGTCAGACTCTTGGCAGAAAGCTGTCTGACAGTTGCAGGTAAGGCATGGAGTGGAGATTCTACAAGTGTCGAACATGCTCACTGACCTGGAGAGTCTGGAGTAACTGTTATTAAGGGTTTCATTGGTCTGTATTGTATGCTTTTAGGGTATTTGGGTCATTGGAATTTTCTAAAAATCTTCTAGTGGCTCCCTCTTTTTCTAGAAAACCCCACAATGAGGCAAACAGGAAACTGATTTGGCAGTATTTTGATAGTTTTTTTTTTTTTGTCAGATGTCTTTTCACTGACCAACTTTCATGGGTTTAAATCCTTGACCTCCTAACTGAAGGTCCTGGTTTCAGAAGGGGTCGGTTTAAATTCATATCGTCTACATAAAAAAAAACAAAAAAAAAACAGTGTTTCCAAATTTGATACATAGTGAGGAGGGATGTTTGTTTTTTTATACCTCAGTATTAACATAATTTGGGGCATGCATTTTTTTAAAGGTAGATTGGGGGACTCATGGGTCGACCAACCCAAACTCTCTTTGTTGTGTTCCACCCACTTCTCTACCTTTGGAACATTGTTTAGTTAGACGGGTTAAAATCCAGTTGAAATGACCAGGTCAATCATGAGCTTCATCTTCACTCTCCAGCAGCTTCTGAGTGACATCACTGATTATTGTTTCTATGCGTCCATCCACACATTATTTCTAGGCACATGGAAGAATATTCTCAGACTTTTAAAAGCTGTGTTAACTTCTCAAAATAAGCCAATGTCTTCTTTTTAAAATGTATCAAACGGGTCTATGATTCTTAATGCACTAATGTAGTCTTTTTTTTAACACCTGAACATTTTTGTTGACACATTTATGGAGCTTTCAGACCCCTGTGATGTCTTTCGTTTTTCTTTTTTTTTCAAAGAGGAGGCTAGCATTGGATCTAACAACTTTTTCTGCTGTTATTAGAGATGTGGAGGATCTATTGGAAAGCATTCTTTTAATCCTGTAATTATGCAGCTGGTAACTCAGCCCCTCCCACACTTACAGCCATATGGGCAATGAAAGCAGAAGCAGGATGTTTACCAATGACTGAAGCAAATTTTCAAATCCATGCTTGGGAGGATTTGATGTATTTTCCTTTTTTTAAATGAGCAGAAGGCAGTGCGCTCTAAATATTGATTTAAAGTACTCTAGTCACTTACTATATGTTACATGCTGTGAGTCGCATGTATTCAGATTCTTAACTTATTCTTATATAAGCAATGACATAAATTGTGAACCATATTTATGTTATTGATGGTAGCAAAACAGAAATCTTTTTACATGTGCGACACCTTCAAAACTTTTTGTTTCAAAAATAGAATCCACCACTATAATCACACAACGGTTTATCATCCTTTTTTTAAGTCATCATAAAGATTTCAAAGATACAAAGTTTTTATTTAAAAAATAGATTACTGTAAATATGGTAAGTTGGATATGTGATTTTTATTTTAGATATGTGGTTTAATTAATGCTGGTGCAGTCTGCTTTTGGTGTTGTTTTTTTCTGCATTTGATATACAATATAGCTAATATTATCTAAATTGAAAAATGTTATTTCTCTATTTAGCATTCTTTGCAAAAATGTTTCATTTCCCCTATGTGTTTGACACACCATATTGTTTTTGTTCATGCACAGTGTTTCTGTGTTTGTTGCACTTGTGTGATTGCGAACACATCTTTGTGTAAATCTGTGTCAAGGAGCGTCGACATTTGCTTTGATTTCCACTCACTAACTGACAGGGATTCTTGAACTCTAATCTGTGGAGAACAAGCAGGAGAGACTGCTTTCACCTCTGTGAACTTTTTTCTTCAGTGTTTTTCAATGTTTATTTGTCTTTTTGTGTTGTCGTATTTGTGTTGTGCAGGAGTTGCTAGTGTGCTCTCAATTGTGCAATGAAAACCCTTTTTAAAAATATATATCTTCTTAAAATCTTTCATTTGAGAAAACAGGAATATATTTGGTTAATTAAAAAAATCTTGTTTTTTTTACAAGCAAGATTTTTTTAACTGCGTGTGATGTGAACAATGTGAACAAAGTTTTGCTATTTCGTTTAAGATTTTATTTAATTTACTTTAAATGAGACTAGAGTATCAAAAGTCATTAAAGATTCATTCTTCTGTTTTTAATTTTATGTTGGTATATGAATATTTATGGAAATGCTAGGGTTGTACTTGATGGTTTTTATTTTTAGTGTTTTTTTTGTGTTTACATCTTGAATTGCTGCTACTCTTGCTGACATGAAATCTCACTTTAAACTCTCTTTAACAATGCTGCTCCGGTATTCTGACACTTTCCTTTCAATCAGTATGTAAAATAAGAAAGTACTGCATCTTTTTCAAGGTTGTATGTGATGGAAGTCATCCTATAACTTTCATTCAGTTAAATTAAATATTATCATATTTTAGAAAATGTTTATGTTTGCTTAAAATGCCTATTTACTGCGTGATGGTAAATGTTCATCTAAAATTACTTAAAAAAAAAAAAAAGATTGAACTCAGTTAAGATGAAGAACCTAAAACCGCCCAGCAGTAAAACTGGACAAAGAATGGTCAAATGTTTTCTGAAAGCTGGGCACAAAAGGAAAAAAAGAAACACGCCAAAAAGATATTTTTTAGTTCTTGAACATTTAGTTTTTTTCTTTTTATTATATATGTTAAATATAGAGCAACACTTAAAAAAGGACAAAATAAATAATGTGGATTTGGGTTTGTGGGTAATTGTAGTCACCTGACGTCCAAACGTTGCAATTTTGCATTTTTTTTAATACCGAGGACCTTAAACGGAGGCTTTCTTTTAGATTTGCTACATTTTACATATTTTAGCTTTATTTTTTCTTCATCAGTGTAATTTTTTTCTCTTTTTTGTACTTTAAGGTTAACTTTAAATATGTATTTGTATAAGGTTAAGTAAATGAGATCAAATCTCTGTAATCATGATCTCTTTTATTTATTTTTCCTCCGGTTATTGGGTTTTTTCTCTTCTTGGTTCCCTCACACTTATTCTTACTTATCTGTTTTTTTTTCTTGTCTGTCTGCTTTATTCTCATCGTATTTTATGTTAGGGGTCACCTACAAGGCGGTGCATCTCTTTCCACCTCAGTAACATCCTCGTCAGCTCGCAGAGTTCGCCAGCTCCCTCAGCTTCCGCCTCAGAGCAGCACCATAGAACAAGGTACCCCCGAGTTTACCTGTGTTTATATGGTTGCGTTTTATTACTTTTATCTGTTAATTTACAGTTTTGCTGAAGGTTTTTGTTCACAAAACTGAGAAAGCCGTTTAAATTAAAACCATCTACTTGAGGAGCATACACCTGAGGTTGAGGGGCTTCATGGGGGAGTCCAGTAACTTCCTGTATGCGTCTGTACAGCCCTGGTAGCAGAGGAGCGTGTTCGTCAGCTCCAGATGAGGGTTCATTCTAACCGTGTGTCAGCTGCTGCCACCTCCAGCCAGCAGGACCTGGACCGAGCCCTCAAGAGCAAACGAGAGGTAGACCACCACTCCTTTTTGTTTTGTTTTTAATTATCTCTAATACAGTAACATCTGTAACCAGGACGCAAACCAATAACACTGCTAAAGCTTGCAGCAGAAATTTGTATTGACTGCAAAAAATAAATAAAACGAGTATTTTTTTTAAATTGTTAAAGCACCAAATGAAATCAGTTACTATTTGTAACTCATGGATTTATAATATACTCATTCTTTTTACCCAGCCCTAACAACTTTCTATTAAACTGGCAGCCCCAACTTCCTATTTCATTTGTATGGTTTTTTTTACCTTTAAGGAATACATTAGCAAATACTCCAATAACAAGTCAATCAAAACAGAATAAATTAGCCTAAAATTACAGATTCAGATGAACAAACATAAAAAGTTTGACTAGCCAAAAATCATTATTTGTGTGTTTTTAACATGTTCTTGTAGCATTTTATCATAGTATATGACCAATATAAAATAATTTATGACTAAAACTGTGTTTTTTAATATTTCTTAATTCAAAATGCGTCGGATCAGAAACCGGAAGCTAGAAAAACCTGGGGCTGTAGTGACATAGCTACCCCTGGGCGTGCCAAAGTTTCTCCTACCACTCCGCTCCTCCAGCCCCTTCATTTCCCCATCCGAGCTGGCTTCTGCCTCAGAACTGTATGGCTGGATTTGACCCAAACATACAGTTTAGGGTAAGGCTTTTAAGATTTGTGAATAATCTTAAGACTCGTGAGTATAAACCATAGAAAAATAGGAAAACGGAACCACATGCATTTGTTTGAATGCACAACCCAAAACAGGCCAAAAAAACAAGTTATTCAAATAAAATCCCAGTTTCACCTTAAAGTGAAAACTTTAAATGACTCCTAGAAAAAGGTAACTGTCAACACGTTATTTATTAGTTACATAATTATGCATTAACTAATGTTAATAAAGGGTACCTTATTACAACGTGTTACCAAAGTGACAAACACCCCCAGGGTGCTCCTTGCTTTTATACCATTTGAATATCTCTTTGCAGCTTTACAAGGACCAGAGGAGGAGCAGTGAAAACGTTTCTCATAAGTCCTCAGACAGTGATGTCAGCGACGTGTCAGCCATCTCTCGAACCAGCAGTGCCTCTCGCATCAGTAGCACCAGCTACATATCCATCCAATCGGAAAGACCCCGAGGACGCTTCAGGTACGCACACACTCACCAAAACAGCCCAGCACGTCCTCTGCACAGCTAATGAACAAATAATGTGCTGTCAAATGTTGCCATCAGTCGAGCAGTGCGTGCATCGGGACGCCACATGATGAAGAGCACCAGTGTGAGTGGTGAGATCTACGGCATGGAGCACGCCGACGGCAGCCAGTCTGACACGGCGCTCGGGAGCCTGGGAAGCGGGATCAAGAAGCGGCGCTCAAGCCTTAGCCAACGAGTTGTTGCCATCCTTCCATCGAGACGGAGTCGGAGTACCTCACAGCTCAGCCAGACAGGTGGGAGAAAAGGCAGCACTTAAAAAGGAAGCAAGAAACAAAGCTATGACATTAAGTGATAACATCTCTTCTACTTCAAAACTCTGAAACCATCTTCCCACTAGCCGTAAAAACCTGGCCCTTTTCTCTCTTCAGGCTTAATATAAATCATATTTTCCCTGTAGAATACTGCATCAAAGTATCAACTTACACATTAGGATCCTTCAGTGACCTCATTTGTTTTCAAAAAGCTTTGCCACCAACCAGTAACTGCCCCGTTGGAAATATCAAAGCTACTAAATCAAGTAAAAGTACATAGAAAGCTACTAACCTGGTCTATGACTATCCATGGCCTCAAGCATTTGGTTGTGTAGTTCATTTGTTTCCTAATTTCCTGCAGGTTAAACGACCAGGTTTTAATGCAGAAAACAGCAATAGGGGTGCCTTAAGACTTACCTGTTGTTGGGCCCCAGGTCGGTTTGTCCACTGGCTCCATGGTGGCTCCAAATGTGTTTCCGCCAATTGGAATCTGGCTGCAATTTAGGTGGGAAAACTACATTACACCCATGTAGGACCCAGCTATATCGAAATAATTTTAAAGGTGAGACCCACCTATATTAAGGCTACAATGTGGGTTTTAAGTTGGTTTGTCCAGGTGTTCCATATGGTTTCTTTTAGACTTTCTAAAATATTTGTCAAAGGCAAAATACTTTGGGTCTAAGCTAAATTGTTCCTAGGTGTGACTGTGAGTGTGAATGTGGCTCTACAACAGGCTGGCCATCTGTCCAGGGGGTATCCCACCTTAGTAGCCAGGTAATGCTCTGGCAGCCCCATGACCCCAAAAGGAATGAACAAAAACTTGGAACTTGCAGAATTTTGTCACATTAGAAAGGGAGGAAATGTTTACGCTTGCTGTATTTTTCTTTGTTTTAAAAGTTAAAATATTACAAAACCCTTAAAGTTTGGGGGCAACCTCTAAAAGAATACAAAAGATTGCTAAAACATTAAGAAACCTTGAGCTGTTAGTCTTCCTCTGAATAGATATAGATTTCTGTGCACAATGTTTGCATCAAATCTGTCCTGGTATCTTTCAGCTGCACGATTGTAAGTAGAGGAGCTGGTTGTATATGGAACCCATGGGCAAACCCACCCATCAGTTGAGCCCACAGGTACACAGGTGTTCACTAGGACGCGTGGCTACTCCCATTGTACCACACACGGCAGACTTTGCAGGAGCAGGTGTTCAAGGACGATAATCCATGTCTGTTTGGACAAAATCCACCAAACAACAGAATCCAACACCAAATTTGAATCCCAGTTTTTCCACACAGTGGTAAAAGTAAGGAGGTTTTCTTTCAGATCTCAATGTATTCACACCTCTTTCCATGCAACAATATTGGTATGACAGTGTGTGGAACCGTGTGCCCCTTACATTTTCCTCCTCTTTTAAAGTCAAGGGTGGAGAAATACCAGTGTAGAGTTGTCAAGCTTCACTGAACCATAACTAAAAACAAACAAAAAAAATTAAGCAGAAAACAAAAATGGACACGAAATGAATGTGAGTAAACAATGCAAACCTCCAGGTTAATGTTAACATCTCCAAAACTGTCCCAACGACAATTTTCTTTGTTCTGCACAGCTACTCAGAGTGTGAAGGCTATTGTTGCACCTAACGCCTAAAAGCTAAAAGAAATGTGTTTGTTGTTTATTGGTTTTGCTCTTGTTGTGTTATTTCAGAGGCAGCGAGTAAGGAGGTCGACAGAAAGAAAGGTAAAGCCAAAGGCAGGACGTGAGACACTAGAAGAGACGGAATTACATAAATAGAAGTCAAGAAAGGATTTTGGACGAGTACAAATATTTACAAAATTGCAACATAATGTTACTTTGGCAACTTGGAAACTTGGTTTATAGTTCTGTATCAAATAAATGGCGTCCCCGTTATCAATATCCTCCAGATCAAGCAAAAAGCCACAACAAAAAATACGTTCATTTTGATTTTATTCTTTGACATACGTTTCTTCTTGTTCAGGATTTGTGTTTACATGTTTTCCACACCCAGACAAAGAAAAAAATGAGTTTTTTTTTATGATTTCCATTGTTTCTAGATTAAGATCATAGACATATAATTAAGACACAAAACAGTCTGGTCGGCGCCACAAAAGCAGCATGTGCTGCCACCTGGAGATTGGAGGTGTCATTACCGAGGGATGAAGACAGTAAAAGCACTTTTAATCAAGTCAGAGCTCTTCACGTATTTGATACAGAACCATAAACCAAACTTTCATTTTCATTTACTTTAGCCTGAAATGAGGTTTTTACTTTGCAAGGAAAACAAATGTAAAAACAAAAAAAAAGAGCACCAAAGTCAAGCAGGAATGATCACAACTTGAGTAGCTTAGGGGATGGTGTGTTTCCTTCCTGAATTCTGTCCCTGGCACGCTTCTGCCCTCTTTTTTCTCCATCGGTTCAAAGGCCAGTTCAGTTCTAGAAAAAAACCTGGTTTAGCCTGTAAGACTGATCTCTGCAGTTTTTGCATTTGGCTTTATGATGAAGAACTGAAATAAAACAAAGTATAAGAAACTTTCTTGGTTGAAAAGGAAAGTAGCAGGCTTTTTTTTACACCACTGAACTCTGCCTTTACCGCTGGGTTTTCTTTCCAACGCTCTAATTTTGAACTTTCCGTTCCTGAGAGACTCTCCAGACCTGAGTGGACCAACTGAGACACCCTCTTTTTTATTTCCAAATCTTCCGGTAGTGACCTCATCACCAAATATATGAAATTTCCGTTCTACACAAAGTGGATTGTACCTTGAAAACAGAAAATGTGCAAACATTTTTGTCCAATAACTTGATTTTATGTGATAAACCTTCAGAGGTTGGTGGTGAGTTCACCATGGTTTTTTGTTTGCATGGGCTGGCCTACACAGAGATGATTTTAACCTCAGGTTATCAGGCTTGTTACATTTTCTGATGACAGAAAAGATGTTTGATGATGTTTGAGAAAATTGTTGGTTCCAATCTCTTAATGAAAGAAAATCTTGCAATGGTGACTTAACCAAATAAAAACAACAAAAGTACCTTATTTTATGGGCGCGCCATCAATGAATGGTATATTTTCAAAGACATCATAAATAAGGTTAACTGAATCATAAGGTGCATTAAGGGAAACAGAACAATCAGAGATAAGTCAGTCAGTCAGATTTTAAGAACTTATCAAAGTCCCTTTTAGCCACATTAGAAGCATTAGCCGTGTTAGCATATTTGCAATACTTGTAACTCCCAACATTGTTTGAAACATGTAAAAAAAAAAAAAAACAGACTGATACATCTAAAACAAACTTCACTGTGACTTTAACTCTCAACATAGTAATTTTATCTGGAGCTTCTTTGCCTCAAGACCATCACGTCAATCTGGAGCCAAACTGGCTGCTTGGTTTCAGAAAGCTCAGTCACGGGTTTTCTAACAAGACAAGAGGAAAATCACCAAACATCGGACTGTAGGGTAGGGTCCATTTTTGAACATTGGTCTAAATCTTGTTTACATCTTTGGAAGGACCTGAAGAAGGCTAAACCTTAGACAAACAGTGGGGCCAGTTGGTAAAATAGTTTTGCTTTTTAATGGTACAAGCACCAAATTTGGCATGACTGTACCTTAGGACCTCCTCTTTCATAGAAGCCCGTTAGCTACGAGAAAATTCAAGATTTGAACATATTTATCATATACATGCAATTTGGGATTTTTCTCATGGCTAACATGCTTTTCTGAAAGAGGGGATCCTAATGTACACCCAAGCTTAAGTTTAAGCTTGTACCACAAAATGCATAAGTTTTCTGAAAAAAGAAGAAATGAAGAAATGTGCTCAAAAGGTTTTCTTAACACTGTTACTTAGTAGTTTCAGAAATCACTTGATTGTAGTTATTTTTCCCAAAAGGTTTTGAGATTATTCTATTAAATAACAATTATAAAGACCTTTTTTTGTATATTATTGGTTGATTGTCAGTAAGTCTTTGTTTATTACTATTTATTATCAGTTTGCAGGGTTTTCAGTGACCATTGTGGGCTTTTCTGCCAAGAACCAACAATGCTCTCCACATCTGTATCTTGATTTGGTCTGACTTTGGGCAATCAACAGGGCCTGATAACTAGCGCGTTCCTTTTGTTGTTTTCTTTCGTTTTTCTAAACGGCCGTTGTCTGTGTTTGCAACAGAGGCGTCAGCAGGTAAGAAGACCAGTAAGACCGGCAGCAGCAGCATCCAAAGGAGCGTGGAGACGGGCATGGCGGTGGAGTATCCGCGAGGAGGATCGGCCATGAACAGGCAGGCCAGCCGGGAGTCCACTGACGGCAGCATGAACAGCTACAGCTCTGAGGGGAAGTACGTATCCTTAGAGGTCTAAGACCGGTCAGACCCAGTGACCTCTGACACTGAGAAACTAAAACAGATTCAGTTTGTGTTTGAGTTGATCTCTGTTTAAGAAAGGATATTGGTCCAGTATATCTGAGTGCAGCCTTCTTGCATCATAATTGAAATAGTGAGGGAACAGTGTACTCAGAAGTGTAATGTTGAGCTTAATTTTCTTTATATTTGTCCCCTATCATCAGAAAAACACCACAGGAACATATTTAAAAACACCATTATCGCCAGAGTGGGTCTTTACTCTTTGAATATCAGAAAAATAAAAAAAACTTGCTTTTACAAATATGCTGCATCTTTATTTTCAGTTTTTGTTTCTTTACTAGGGTATTTTTATGAAAAGTCAAGAAATTCCTTATCGGGACACCGGAAAGTGTGAAATTTGTTCTTTCCTGGGGGTGTGGTGAACGGACACTCTGATACCGTTTAGTCTAAACCTTTCATACTGCGGGCATAGAGAATCAGGTCTTCTTTTTGGAATCCCAAATGAAACAGTGCCAACGGTTGGCACTTAAGTGAATTATAAAAGGACGCCATCCATACGTCATTATTAAATTGGAGTCTCTGATTGGTCAACGTTCAATCTGGTTTTACTTGCAACGTGCATTCAGTGGCCACATGCTTTGAACGTAGAGCCCGAAAACGGTCATAAAAACATGTATAGCTACGCGTGAATGCAAAAGTTTTGAAACCTCAAAGTGCATTTTCATCTAAAGCAGCTGCTTGAACGCGCATTGCCAAGGAATGTAGCTGTACAGTACTTTCCCCAGAAAACCACATAGTCCATTTTCCTCCTCCTTACATAAACTAGAAAGAAACTTTCTCAGAGTGGACAACAATGGTTCATTGTGCTTTGTGTGTCAGTTTGATCTTCTCAGGGATGCGTTTGGGGGCTGACAGTCAGTTCAGTGACTTCCTGGATGGGTTAGGACCGGGTCAGCTTGTTGGTCGACAAACATTGGCAACACCAGCCATGGGTGAGTCATTGTAGGCTGCACATGTTTGCTTCTGCAACACCAAATACCTTTTTTGCATTAGGATTATTTTAACCTTTTCTTTTTAGCCCATAAAGATTTATTTGACAATTTTGTTTAAAAAATCCACACCTCTGCAGGTGACGTTCAGATTGGGTTGATGGATAAAAAGGGCCAGCTGGAGGTCGAGGTGATCAGGGCCCGAGGCCTTACCCCTAAATCAGGCTCTAAATCCCTTCCAGGTAACACTTACTATTTTCACTCAACTGCTCCACAATGAAATGGATGTAAAAGGCTTTGGGGTTGGGGGGTTTAAGTTTAAGATCGTAGACCACTCTGTAAACTCACTGAATGAAGCTATTCATGCGGGCGTGCTGCAGGCGAACAGTTAAACACGTAAGGGTAAGTAGGTGAGACAGCGTGTCGTACGATCTTTCATGTTTTCAACCCACCTGAACCCTGTGCACTGTGCAAGAGGTGAGTTAGTGTTGTTCAAGTGATAAGTGTGCGCTCCTTGAACTCCCATTGTGCACTCTGTAGGAAAATGAAATTACACAAACAGACAGTAGTTGGTGTGGGCATCCTACAGACATCTTACAGGCACACTTCATGCGGTCAGTATAGGAGGACTTGGTTACAGACATCAACGACCAGAACCAGAAGTCCTCAACCGGAGATGTATTTCCCTCCACTTAGCTAGAATACTTTATTTTAACTGCATCCGGAACAGTTATGGCGTCCTTTACTGTTGTGAGTTTTAATTTTTTTTTTTTACAATTCTGAATACTTTTGGGTTGTGGTTAGGGTTAGGATACGTTGCATAATTTCCACTTCCGGACGATGATGTCTGGCACCATGTTGTCTGCAGCCCGTTCCTCTCAGTCAGTTAGGAGCCAGTACTATACTATACTTTCAAATACTTTACAATACACTCACCACACACACAGCAATGGTACGGTCCACTTTCATGACGTCCCTTAAGTTAGCCACACAAGCCTCAAGGAAACTGCAAACGCTCCTCGCTATGATCCTCCACGGACCTGGACAAACCAAACCTGTGCATGGGTGTATGTGGCATTAGATGGTACCCCCTGGTCCTGACCTTCACGTATGTTCTTTTCTGCCCTTTAAATCCCTCCTCTTAGCCCCCTACGTTAAGGTGTACCTGCTGGAAAATGGAACATGTAAAGCCAAAAAGAAAACCAAGATTGCACGCAAGACTCTGGAGCCACTCTACCAGCAGCATCTCCTCTTTGATGAAAGCCCCCAGGGCAAGTTGCTCCAGGTACTGACCCTCACTTTATCCAAAGTTCTTTGAATTATACCATTTATTTGCTATGCTCATTTTATTGGTGTGAAGTTCCAAAATGTAAGAGATATTTACCCAGCATTTGGCCTTCAATCTGGTCCATTTATCATTTATTGGTTTAATCTTGATCTTTTTTTTTAGGTTTGAGGAAGTGTTTCTGCAAAACCGATTGTCTTTCATTAAAAAAAAGTCCATTTATTTCTACTGCAGCATCTAATATTGGACATTTACTGAACATATACTCATCAAGGAGTAATGGTGATGCAATTGTTAGGTATTATGAACAGAAATCAACAGAATTGTAACCTTTTAATAACATAAAAGGAAACGTAACAGTAATATTAAATGTTATCTAGGATGATCTCAGTTTGATCATCATTTACAGAATACTGATATGTGCTATGAAACAGGTCAAACATGCACATTTTATTACGAATATTTCACCACCTGATTCGTGGGATCAGTGACCTTTGAACAAGTGACTCTTTATTTGCCCCCAAAGTTTATAAGCATTTTCAATCAAAAGTTTTAAATCCTGAACTTTATCCAAACTCTTCTCTATCATCTAGATGTGAGTTGGTCCAATCAGCTTCATGGCACGACATGTCAACAAACTAAACAATGTCAGTTTTCATTTAAAAGAATGAAAAATCTAATAGTATAGTTAAAATATAATGACATAGAATGTATAACAACTGTGATTAGAACAGAAATCATCTGAATGTTTCCCTTTTTATTGGGGAAAAGATCTTTACGTTAACATAAAGAGTTTGAGTCGCAGTCTGGAGAGATGCTGTTGGCCACCAGATGTCACTGGCAGGCACAGTGACTGTATACATGAGAACTGGACTGAGTGAGTGTGATGTCACCATTAGAAAATGGTTCACTTGCAGCTCCAGCAAAGAAAAGTCAATTCAGCGGCCATATTTTCCCAACACAAACACTGCCATGTTGGAACCAGAAATCATTGGTAAGCAGTGATCGGTCTGAGTTTGTCTGAATCAATGTTTCTATGGCAACCATTCTTGCCAATCAGGAGTGAGCTTGTTGGAAGGTCACACCCCGTCCACTCATAAGCAGGCTACAAACTCTGTCACTCAAATGTTTCCAACGTTTGATATGACCACATCTGATTGGTAAGTTTTCAACTTGAATAACTTGCAAAAAAAATACATATTTAAAAAAAAAGGAGGATTTTGAAGAACATTTCAAAAAATTTAGCCAAGCAAAAATGGTAACTGACAAATGACCTACTATGACCAATTCTTTTTTTTTATCTATGTCCTTAAGGTTAAATTGTCAAATATTTGTACCACAAGAAGAAGAAAGTTTCAGAGCTTCAAAGCTTCATAAGGCTTCAAGCTACCCATCACTTGTTTTGGTTTTCATTCTCAATGAACTATTGCTCTTGACGTCTATAGTCTGTACTTTTTGCTTCCATTTTTTTTTTTGCTAGTTATTGTAATATCCTTTAATAAACTTGGTTCAGTCAGAAATCACTGGTTCACTTCTCTACCTGTTTCTCGTGCAGGTGATTGTATGGGGCGACTATGGACGCTTGGACCATAAATGTTTCATGGGTGTAGCACAGATTCTGTTGGAGGAGCTGGATCTCTCAAGCACGGTGATTGGCTGGTACAAACTGTTTCCAACATCCTCTCTGGTGGACCCTACACTCGCTCCACTCACACGGCTGGCGTCTCAGACGTCACTGGACAGCTCAGGACCTCCACCAGGCGTACGGTCCTAGTGACCACACTGCGAGCTTCTAACCCCAGTACCCCTGAAACAATCGGAGAGCAGACCACTGCTAATCGATCACAGCTGGGCAGAGGGCAGGACGACGGCGGCGAGGAGCCCTCGGTCTGCCAATGAAAAGCCAGATGGAGAAACAGGAACTGAGAGAGAGAAACAAGAGACAGAACTAGCCAATCAAAGCTTAGCCGGAGTCTGACAATCATGTCTCATACTTTCCTCCTCCATTAACCATTTTGTTTTAAAGTGTTGCTTTCATTGTGAGCTCCTCAGAGCTACACATGAGGAGCTTCTGTCCAACATCGCTCACTTCTGTCCATCCTTTCTGTATTTTCACCCTCATTTCTTGCCCCGCCCCTAAGAGAGCACCCAATCAAAGTGGAGTCCTCCACTGTGTTGCCCTCCGACCAATACGAACAGAGATCACTTCTAAGCTACCGGGTGGATTGGCTGTTGTCTCTACAGGTGTTAACATGGTAACCATGTCTCAGATGAGTATAAGGGCAGGGTTTCCACAGTCTGGAGGGAAGGCGGAGCCTGCACATTCAGGATGACATTGTTATTGACTGAGAATGAAGTGAAAGGAAGCACAAAAAGAAGCTGGACTCTTTCAGTCAGACAGAATGCTAGCGTGGAGAGAAGAAAACAGAGGCCAAATGAAACATAAAATGTTTTATTTTTCATTGGAGATCATATTTTCTATATTAGAGTTCAGAACGGTTCCACAGACTCCCTCTGTATATGTGTATGTTTGGTTCTCGAGCAGCGCCGTGCCAAAGGCCGCAGATAATGGTCAGGTCACATTTGCTCGAACACTCCCCTCTTCCTGACCCCTCAACCCCCACCCCCACCCCCCGCTGGAGGGAGCAGCATGACTCGGGGACTCCCTGCTGCATGCACGTTTCTTTCTTTTTTTTTTTTTTGATTCTCTTTAGTTTGTTTTTTTCGTTCCGTTCTCTACTTTTTTTGTAAAACTGAGAGACGAGACAAATTAACAAACGATTCCTGAAAAACAGAAAAAAAGACTAGACTATGTGTGTTAGTTCCACATACCTTTAGGCCAGCTTGTATGTTGCATGTTCTTGTACAGTTTGCTCGTACTGAATATGAATACAGAGAAAAGCCAAGCCATCCCCACCCCGGACTGGAGCGGGCCGATAGCGGGGTACTGACTCCACCCAGGCCGTGCCGACCACTCTGGGTCTAAATTTCCATGTTAGAAAGTCTCAGAGAAAAGTATCTTTGTTTCAATTTTTTCTTTGACCAATGACAACAGTGCTGTTCTGTAGTACTGAGCTAAAGCTCCAGCCCCTGGAGGATCTGAGGATATAGGAGTCTAAACTGTAGTTTCAGACAGTTGGGGCTAGAGACAGAGACATAGAATGTGTGTATAACAGCTAATGTATAAGAAGAATCCTTATGAGTTTGACAGAAATTATAAAGATATAGATATATGAATATAAAAGAGTGAATACGACTGAACACCACACATGCACACCTTGTACATACCAATCGGGACAAGTGGCTCTTCTCTTCGAGCAAACGAAAACCTTTTGAACACAAACATTCCAGGTCTCGTCCAGGAGAATTTGTTTTTTCGGTGCTTTAGCCGCTGAGCGGCACTGAGAAGCCAGGGGGCGCTAACAAGGCCTTTGTCGTGGATCCAGTCTCAGAAAAGGAAGCGGAACCAATTGGAACAAAGTTTACTTCTTCTCCTTTATCATGCTGTTTCTGACTATGGTTTGGACTGGACTTCAGAAGCCAACAAGAAATCTGGATTTGCAGACATATTTTGTTTCCGTTGGTCTTCGGCAGTGTGGCCGGCTGCCCTTTCCTTTGTCAGTATTATTTCAGCAATACTGATTGTTTACAGCCCATGGCTCCCCGCCCCTAAACCATGATTCTTGATGAAAGACAAAGTATTCACTGCAACAGTTCTTGTTTGTACAACAGATGTGGCTCTACTGATGTGTATGTTTTATATTCAAGAGTTCATTTTTATTATTTACAAATAAAAAAAACTGTGTGAAAGAAGATTCCGGGTGTTTTGTGAACTCAAGGACCTCAAGGCTTTTGACTGGATACCTTTGATCACCATTTGTTTTTATTTACAGAAAACATACAAAATGAATATTTCATTCATATGACCTTATTATTGTTAATCAGATTTTACAATAATAAAGCTAAACAAAAGATCTGTAAGAATGGGCTCACCTTTACCCTGTCTGAGCTGAACTGGAACCTGGCTGAACTCTTCATTACTGCCACCCTGTGTTCAAATAAGAAATTGCACCCATACTTTTGGTTCTTGGGAAATAAACTATTAAATTAAAAAGTGAAGGAATGTTTGTTATAGACAAAATATAAATAAAGAAATGGTTTCGATAAAACTTAGATAAAATAAAATACAATTCTATTTTAATTTTAAAAAATACAGAAAAGAAGCAAAATTATTATTATAGATTTGTGATCCAACCTTTGCTTATGGATTTGTCTTAAATGTTCAGACTCTGAGTTTTAGATGAAAATTTCTCATCATGAATAAAAAAATATATTTTTTTGATTATTAGAAACGTTTAGGCAGATTTTTTTTAAGGCTGTTACCGTGTGTGAAGATGAACAGGATTGTTTTCTCAACCAGCCTAATAACAATCAGACGTGGCTGACCTGCATCCAGATTAGAGCTCCAGTTACTTCGGTTTGAAATAAATGGTTGCAGAACAAAAATATCAAATTCACCAACAAGTTGTTCTCCACCAAACACAGTTCATGATTACGTACTGTTGTGGTCTAACTCTGGCCTTTCGAGTCTTTGGCTAGTACCTATTTGTTTAGCTTTGAACCTTAAATAAAGGGTTAAATCATGCATGGATGTCCCATTTTGGATTATATTACCACATAGGCTGAGTTCATTTTGCTTAACTGTGAGCTCTGGAACTATTTGTAGACAAACAAGCAAACAAGAGCTTTGGGTCTTAAGAGGTTAAGCCATAGAAATACTTTACAGATCGTTTATTGCTGTATATACACACACACACAAAAACAATTTGTCAAATACAGTTTAAACTGCTTTATGGATAAAGCTGGATTTGAAACTGTGAAAGATGTGCATTCAGGTGCATTTGAAGGCTGCATGTCAACACAACAGCACATGGCAGAGATGGGGTGTATGTTTCCATGCATGTTTAAAAAAATAAGCTTCAGCTTCCTGACATCAGATGAGTTGCAAGCCGTATCCCCTGGTGGGCGGAGTAAAACCACAACCCGATGTGATATTTTCCAGAATCAGACTGGAATCTTACAGCCATTTCTTTGGGAAAAGAAAATACATTTGATCCCAGCAGCCAACTAATATTTTAAGAAAATGTTTGGGACATTTTTTTTATGAATGACGTCACAGAAGAACATAGCACTATTCAGATGGAAGAAATTTATTCACAAATGCAACAAATATAATAAATACGACCTTTTAGGATGAACACAAGTTAAACACAACTACAGTCAATGTTCTAATCTGTGTCAGTATTTCAGATTTATTTTAGTCTGAATTTACAAATAATAACAGCAAATAAATAGCAATAATACATTAATATTTATCTAAACAATGCAAGAGAAGCTGCACACCTTCACATTAAACCAATGGAATCACTTCTAGGCTCTTTACTGCCATCTTGTGGCCAAACATTTCTTTCGCTTCAATCTCAGTTTTCCTCTTCTGGTCAGTCTAACCCTAGACTGAGACAGATTTTTTTTAAGTGTCCGTTATATTTTATTAATAGACACACACACATTTTGTCATAAATAAAATGGTAAATATGCCACATAATCTGCTCCAATCTGTCAGGCACATCGTTTCCTGTTCAGTTGCACGCAGAATGCAGACATTTAGGTCAAAATAACATTTAAACTGAGCTTCACGAAGGAGTTTCAAGTGTCTCCCCTCCTTAGAAGTCCTCTAAACTTTAATGTTATTTCATTTCAGTTCCTTTGGGAAACTCAACCAAGAAGGGCAAGATATAAACTGATGTCTGAATAACCAATGAAAATGTGGTGAAATACTGAATAATGTCTTATGAAAACAGCATACATTGAAAGTGCTTCTCGCTTATTTTCATTCCATTTCCAGTTGTATGAAGATTTTTACCACGTTAGGATGAGCCGCACCTTGTATTTACAGCCCTGATCCAGAGAGCCGAACGAATGCTGGTTCAAAACAATGGAAACTTTTCCTTGTAAGCAAAGGTAAGAAAACTGTTTTTTCCCCCATTATGTTTCTATTGTTTTTGTTTTTTGTTGTCCGCGCTGTGACCTGGTTTTATGCACAGGTTTCTTGTTGAAGTGATTGTTATCACTAAAATGATTGCGTTGATGCTCGGGTGGAAGATGACAGAGCCGCTCCATTCTGCTGCAAACCTCCGGTGATGTTTGAGAAAATCCTCATGACGCGTAAAAATGTCAGGAAGTCGTTAATGCCTGATGGTGACGCGAGTGCGCCGTTTAGCCAAATCTGCGCAAATCTGCGCAGCTCCGCTGTCTCTGCGAGGATTGCACCGCGCGCCACTTCATGTAATTGGAGCTCGTGCGTATTTTACCTATTTCAAATTTTTCCCTCAGACTTCTTTTTCACTGATATTCATTTTTAAAAAACCCACGAGTTGTCGTTTAAACTCTACAAGGTCTGTCTCCATGTCGGGACTTTAATGAGAATTATTCTGAAGGATTATTAATCTCACACTCAACCAGGCGCACAAGTTTTAACGGAAGCCTAAACCAATAGAACGGTGGAGATTTCCCAGCCCCTCCAATCTTATTAATAATAATAATAATAATGACAATGACCATGACGTATACAAATATTTTGGGGTATGTTTGTAAAAAGAAAAATCTTTGAAACATCATTGTTGATTACACATTCAAATCTGGGACACAAAACAATAGAAAATGCGCTTGATCGATTTGAAAGAATAAATAAATGAATTGTTTCATTCGGACATTCTTCTATTTGAACGCATCATTCCAGTGTTGCGTTCATTCTAAACATCTCTCAGCCTGCACCTGTGTTATTGATACATAGCACATAATTCTATCTTTAATTGGATTGATAAAATTGGGTTTGACCGGCCGGGGCCTCTGCGGACGCTGCAGGGCCCGGTGTCACAGATGCTGCATTTGAACACTAGGGGGAGCTACAGACCGTGATGAGAGGCATCAGAAACAAGTCCCTTCAGGTGGAAGATGGGCGGATGGCACAGCGGCTCTTCGTTGGCTCTGTCGGATCTGATCGCTTTGATTGGTTGAGTTTAAGGTAACATAAATAAATAAACTTCGTCTGCAGGAACAGAATCCACTCTAAATAAAACAAAACATCCGAGTGTTCAAGAAACCAAAGGCGCTGTAGCAGGCCTAAAATCTCTCCTGGAAAGACGAGAAAACTCTTTTTCTTTTACCTTTTACGCTTGACATACGGAGTCCTAAACACTCCCGGGTTTAATGTGGAGGTAAAGGGAGATGAGGGTGATGAAAAAATGGGGTGAACGCATCCTTCTGAGACACACGATATAAAACATCAGATGTTTCAAGAATCTCTGGTTCCGATGCTCATTTGACCCATTGGCTGACGTGATGAGCCCCGTTAGAACCGAAAAAGAGAACGGTGTCAAATGGATATAGAATTATAAAAAAAAGACTGCGAATATCCCAACATGTAATCCCAAACGGCCGCCGCTGAGGTGCGAACGTGCAGCCCCACGCGTAATTACGCACGTGGGGAAGACGAGGCACAGTGAGAAGAGAAGCAGGAATGCTATAGTGAGTGGGGAGGGACTGGCAGTAAAATGTCTCAATGGTACTTTTAAAAAATAGATTTAAAAAGCTGTCTGTCAAACTTTCTTCTTTTTGGATTTTGACATTTTCCATTTTCCACATCTTTCAAACTTCAAAACAGGAATTCCCGAGTGATGTGTAAAACAAAATGGCACATTTTCTCTAAATTGCATTCAAACATAATTTTATGGATTAGATTTTAAATGGGGTTTAAATTATTAGACAAATGCAGAGAAAACTCTTTTCTTATATATATATATTTATATATATCATTTTTTTACAGCTGTGCGTTTTGGTTAGTGGATGTTCTGCTGAACAGAGACCGTGGATAAGGTCCTTTCTACGGAAACATTTGTCAGGCTGCACGCACGGAGCACTGAGCTCACGAGGCAACCTTTAATCCACGCCGGTGGAGGAGCGCGCCGCGCGCTTTGGGGGATTACGAGCAAAGCAGCAGCTGGAAACAATGCGCGAGGAGAAGCATGGAAAGGAGGCTGCTGCGTGGAGCTGGTGTATCTGAGAGGCACCCCCCATTCCCTACTCCCCCAATAATTTGCATACGTTTAAGCACCCACCCCCACCCCCCCACACACACCGCCCGATTGGGGCTACGGACGTGCGTCCTCCCCGGATCCGGCGCTCTCCGCTGCATTCTTCCACTGTGTGCGTGTTGGCGCGGACGTTCCGGCGTGACGGAAGGAGCCAGAAAAAGTGCTAAACACGAAGAATGAAGTGTAGGGCGCGAGTGCGGCCTACATATGTGGAAGACATCATTGCGCGCGCACCCACCTGGTCCCGGGATGCTCTCCCCAACAACGCCCCACTCCCCATCGATACTTCGAAGATCAAATTACAGATCATGCAGGAGAAGCCACGAGGCGCGTGGCAGCAGCTGCCGGTGTTTGCTGCTGCAGCCTGACTGATTCATGACGGAACCGCGCGACATTTACACGCACAGATCTCCCCCGCGCGCGCGCCCCGCGTCCGAGCAGCTCTGCGGGCTTTGA
>BSAI01000096.1:19410981-19435686 GCA_036245035.1 Adrianichthys oophorus
GGGGGGGGGGGGGGGGGGGGGGGGGTTCGATGGGAAGAGCGGCGGCATCATGGATGCTGGGAATTCTCTGTTAAATTCCCCGTCCCAGTTTGGGCAGAGACGCCGCTTAGGACTGGGGCGTTCGGATGAAAGCTCCTTCAGGGCATGTGGTCCACGTTCGCACCCGACCCAGTCCTGCACACATCCTCACACACAGGGGAGGGGGGGGGCTGCCGTACGCACAGGAGCTCTGTCCCGCCCTCGCTATCAGACAAAATCTGTACCAATCACCCAGACGGGGAAAATTAAAATCTATTTTTTGATTCTCAGTGGTTTTAAGTTCATTAAAATGTGAAATTGGCAGCTGATTAAAGAAGGTAATCTTGCACAGAGTCAGACTCCTCACCTTGGACTGTGGAATTTCTTTAAGAGGGACAGTGAATCGCGTCCACCAGGCGCTCCTCTCCCTCTACCTCAGTCTGAAAAGACTTCCGAGGAAAAGGCCGTCTTAATCCGGCCTCGGAGGGGTGAGGAGGGAGCCGAGCAGCTCATTTTGGGGCATTTGACGGCCGGCACAGATGCAGAACGTTCTTGTGACAGTGTTCCCCTGTGCTGATTACAGACTCTGAACTAACACGGACTGGCAAGTGCAACTCAACAACATATTTAGGTCTTCAGTTCTGTGTTTAACCGTCATTTTCAAAGCTTCCTCTGTCATTGGCTATAAAATTGTTAGCTTTAAGCAAACTGATTGGAGCTTTGCAGATATTCAGGATATTATTTTGCAGCATTCGTTCGTATGATGTGTGATTCAGATCGTCTTTCATTGTCTCTGACTCCACACCTTCATGTGACAGCTTTCCTGCCCTGTTATCAGTTTCCCCATATGGCGGCATCTACACGTTTGAACTATGAGAAAAAAAACAGAACAAAAAAAGTTTGTAACGCGCTTCCCTCCTTTCATCTATATTTGTTGCTCCTTCTGCCTCCCCAGCAGCTGAGCCACTCTCCACGGCCGTCGTCTCCTCGGAAGAGCTATCGGAGCGCTGCTCGGAGCTTTCAGAGGAGAGTGGCAGCCTCAACGGGCACCACCCTGGCTCCGCCGTGGGCCGGCTAGCCCGGCTGGGTCACGACGCCCACCCCACTCCAGAGCAGGACCTGCTGACCTGCGGTCAGTGCCAGGCCACCTTCCCCCTGGCAGATATCCTGCTCTTCATTGAGCACAAGAGGAAGCGATGCCATGGGCCACCCTGCCTCGCTGTGGGCAGGGGGTTGGACAAGCCCCCCTCGCCCTCCCCAGGCCTGGCCCTAACCCCCTCACCCGCTTTGAGCTGCCTGCGCAGCAGAAGGCCCGTGGAAGTGGGTGTCCAAGCCACTCTGGCGGACGAAGACGATGAGCGGTTCTCGTCGCCTCGAGGGATTTTCCCCAAACAGGAGCCCCTCCCAGGTAAACATCCAGAAGAGCTGGAATCTTGTGCATGAATGTGGCTCTAATTTTCCTTTATATAATTATGGAAAATTCTCACGAGAGTCTCGGAAGCCTCTGGTGTCTTCTGGGGAAGTGTGGGTTTTCTGCTACGTCAGCTCTTGTTTTGGTGCTGCCTCGTGTCTTTTGTTGTGTTTTCACGAGCTGTCATAGTCTGCAGACCCCCCCCCCCCCCCAAATAAATAAATAAATAAATAAAAATAAAAGAAAGCGAGAGCTGCTCAGTCTTTCTGACTAAACGCATCAGCTGCAGTGTCCACTTCACTGCTGGACTCCCTCCCATTTTGTGTGAGGATTCGTTGCTCGTGTGAAACTTCTATTTTGAAAAGGAATTGCAGCTTTTTCTTTTTCTGGGATGGAGCGGTATTGTGCAACGTGCGTCCTTCCCTCTCATGTGGTTCTGGCAGATGTGTTCTGCTCTCAGTGTGGTTTCCCACTCTTTCACTGACTCGTCTTAACCAACTAAATGTGGCCCAGCTCTCCATCGCTACCATTCCTTTCCCTCCACGCAGGAGTTCAGGAGGAATGCTTTTCCTCCTTCTGTCCACTTTTCACAGAGCAAGGATCAAATGAGAGGGGAGTACAAGTTTTAGTTTGGCTTGTACGAGGAAAGTCATTTATTTAAAGCGTCTCAACACCACTAATTATTTGCTGCAGCCCTGTTTTTTTCCCCTCCTCGTGCATTATAATTAGCAGCAGTTTTTAGTAGCGAACCGCCTGTACTAAATTAGCTGCCTCAGAGAAAGAAAGGGAAGCTAACTAAACACTTCATCATTTTGCACCTCGAGAACGGCTCAGGAATCCTGCTCATCCTCGGGAAGACAGTTTTCCGTGAAAAATGCGTTTGACCTCTGACTTCGGTGTGTACAACACTGGGAAAACAGGAGTGTGTGCGTGCGCTTCTCACACACACTCCCACACACTCGCAGACACTCAGCAGCTAAACTGGGTTATTAGAGCGATTTACATCATAATGCAGGCGTCTGGTTGCTTCAATGGCGTTGTGTGTGGGAACGTCTTGCCTGGAACAGCTGTACGCTCAGACAGGAACAGAAAAAGAGACGCCGTACTTCTCCTCTGTTGTGAAGCCGGGCAGCATTTTAAATATTCATCATTTCTGGACTGAAAACTTTTAAACTGTTATTCTTTTATTATTATTTTGCACCAGCACAAAAAGAAAAAAAAATGCCTCACAGGCTGAATTTGCCTGACACATCCAGTCCCATAGCTGACAATTAAAACCAGTGTTTTTCTTCCTTCACTCCACCCATTAGCTTTCATTCTAGTCGACCCCAAACTGACAGAGGAGCAAAAAAGAAAAAAAAGAACCACGAAATAATCGGCTGCAGTTTCAGCACTGATTTCATCATATTGATCATTTGATCATGTCATATTACTGGTGGCAAAGAAGGAAGGAATGTGTTTTTGGAAAATGGCTATCCAAATAGTGCGGCAGATTTTCCTTTTTTATTATTAAAAACAAGAATAATTTTAGAATTATTTTGGAACCAAATGCTTGCTCCGATCTGGTTTTGGAATCATCATTGCTCATTGTGATCAAATGATTCTTGTCCGTCCTTTGCAGCTGCTTTTGTGACTTCTCTGTGTTTATGCTAACAGCTGCAGGATTTTGGGGTCCGATATTTCCATGTCGAACCTGCAAATTGAAGATTTGTGATGAAGAAACACACATACACACACAGACACAGAGATGGCCGGTGCTCTCCACTCGCCAATTTATTCTATTAATCCCTGACTGAGATGAAAATTCTGATTATAATCCCTGAGGCGCCCCTTACTCAGAAACAGCATTACTAATGTCTCCAAAGAGACCGACGTATGTGCATCTGTGTCGTTTTCTATCAATGTTCCCCTCCTACATAAAAGTGGTTATTAATAAAAAAAAAAGAAAAAAACGTGAAAATTGAAAATTCTAATGAATTCTTTGTGGATTATTTCTGCAGTAAATACACTTTCAAATGTCCGAAATTGATTTCTCATAATTAAAACAAAGACAGTGTAGAAAATCCATTTCAGTGTATTAGGATGGATTTGAAAATGGGAGCGTAAAGTGAGGGAGCAACGTATTACAGAGAAGTATCGACTGATAGGCTATCAATATTAGCTCATTAACACAGATATTATCGTGTGACAGTGAATCCAGTCGCTCCTCTAGTGCCAGAAGTCGCACGTTCAGAGTATTTTTAGTCTGTGATCCACCGATTAGCAATTAGCTTATCAGCAGCAGCTAATGCACCTCAATACACATTAGAGCATTTTTAGCACTATCGCTGTCTGGCTCTGTCCCCCTCATTTGGCTCATTTCAGTCAGTCAATGCAGACTCAGGACAGTCGATGGACAGGTTTGTTGTGTGTGTGTGGTTGTGTTTTACTCATTACACTGCAAAAACCCTTAGGAAAAAGTCAAAAACTCCTACCTCATTGGTAGATTTTCTTCCAAAAAATCTGCCAATGGGGTAAGAAAAGTACCAAGAATTCTTATTTCAGAAAAAAACTTCCAGTCACTAAGACGTGTTTTCTCAAACTAAGATTATTTTGCTTTTGAAAAACTGTATCGATATGATTATTTTACAGAAAATGAGAATTTTTTTTCTTGAAACAACACTCGTTTTACTTTCTTAAGATTTGGTTTCTCAGTTTCACCTGCTGTTGCTCTCTGTACGTCTTACCTCTCGTCTCCACATAGCATCCAAAAACGAGGCTTTGACTGAGAGGAGTGCGAACGTCTTGACGAGTTCAAAGCAGACGGTCTGTGTTCACTGTCACAAACTTGCACGGCTATCCACAGTCCAGGCGGTGCCACAGTGGAGTGGAGAGCAGCACTGACACCACGCCTGATGCTTGATGCTGTTCAGCACAGACACCCACAGACCCGCTCCTCCATTTGGTTACATAAGACGGTATTAGAGCAGTTGCAGTAAAGTGCTAACTACTGCAAACGTCATCGTGTCCCCATGTAGAGGGTTATTGCTCTCGTTTGCATATTGATGCAGTACAAATGAAGACATCCCGGCTTTTAGTCCTGAGAACATTTTCTTAAGCTCTGTGAAGTTGGACTTTACTTCATGGCTGTCACATCCTCAGAGAGACTTTTGAGTCTGTGCACGAACAGGTGGCGCAGGATGAAAAAAGGAACAACGCTTGTTGCACCTTGTGCAACTCTTGACCTCTGTGTATGCAGAATAAAATTATTCTATTTGCTGAAACTTTCTTTAAAGTCTCACTCCAATCACCTTTTGATCTATTGTTCCCAGTGGTTTTTTAATCGGGATTATGTCTATTTTAGCCCAAATCACCTCTGAGTTGTGGGCGAGACCGTCTCACACTTCCCGTCATCCATCAGTTTACACGCTCTCCCGTTAGCTTACAATCCCTCACAATCCCAAGTTAACATCACCGGTGGAACAAAACTGGCAAGCAATATCAGAGCTATCCAGCTGTACAGTTTGGAGCCAAACTCCAGATTGGGCGAGGAAAAGAAAGACGTACATAGGCGTCTGCAAGTGGATGCATCAGAACTGAGCAGAGAAGGGAGCTTGTTGTGGATTTTCTACGTCATAAATACGTTGTTTTTCAAATACATTTTTTGCCTGCTTTTAAATCACAACAATTGGAATAAAGAAATACTCAGAAATACAATTTTCGCTTAATATTCTTTATACATGTACTCCACGGTGAAAAAAAATTCCTCAAGAACGTGTTAAAACACAGTTTTCATCAGAGTGGGCCTACTGTCCGTCCATGCTGCTGTGCTGATAGAACTAAGTGTGATCTGGATGCTTTCCTCCTCCTCAGACACATGGCTCAAACGGGAGGCGCAGGCCTTGTAAAAGACTCCTGCTTTAACTTAAACTGATTTTCCACTCCTCCCATGCAAGTTGGAGTGCAAAAAATGAGGAGCAGTTTGGAACAGCGGCTTATGATGGAGCAAATCCAAAATGTAGGGGAGTAACGCGTGTGTGGCAGCCTGTTTGGACAGGAAGTGATGCTGAAGAGGGGCAGAAGTGGCCTCCGCCGCGACATCAAAGAGCCGCCCGCCCAGTTTTCTGTGTTTACAGTGGCGGTTGTGCGCCGGTGACGTCAAGCGGGCCTCGTGCACGCGGCGTGTGACGGAGGATTGTTTATTGATCTGGCTCATTGTGTTTATGCGAGCAATCTGACATCCACGCTACATTTACCTCCTCGTGGTGAGAGCGAAAGCTGCTGTTTTTGGCTGGCTGTGTGTATGTTTGTTAACACACACACACACACACACAGAGGTTGCAAGTGTAACTCCGCTCTCTTATTATGTTAAAGGACTGTTCATAAAACTGTTTATACACTACAAAGCTTATTTATATAGGCCACTGGATTACAGGCTGACTCTATATGCCACACATACATGCAGCCACAAATGCACACACACTCTCATGCACACATTCCCGTCCATCTTGTCAGATATGTGATCATTTATCAGAGCTGTCATTACTCAAAACTCATCCACATGTTTGATACAGGCTGTGCGAGCAGGACATCAGCTGTTGGAGTGTCATAGCTGAGCTGACAGTTTGGGTTTGTGACCCTGGTTTCATGTTGGCTCAAATACTACTACAACGCAGCAAAGCCAAGCACGCACACACACAAACACACCGCCGTCCACCCGCTGCTCTGCCGGCGCGTCTGGCTCCACGTTTGAGAAAATCAGGCTTTCCATCAGCGATGAAGCTTTCTTCCCCTTCCACTCGACAGCCGTAACAACGCTTGGAGCTAAATCCAGTCAGTGCAGACTTTTTGGGAATTTTATTTCTTTGACTGTTGCACAGCAGGAGAGTGCGAGCACGTCCTGCAGCTGCATCAGGAAATACACACGGATGAGCTCAGGCTGCACACATGACACTCCGCGCACACAAACACAAACCAATCTTTTATTCTTCATTGGTTAAAAAAATAATTTGCTGCAAATACATTTCAGCTCCAAACTTACCTTAATTTATCATATACATAAGGGATTTTCTTTATTTATAGCTGGAAATAAATTCAGGTATCAAGGAGTTAAAAATGAACTGACATAAAAAGGGTTAGACCATAAAACACAATTTTTAATACAAATTTTTACAAACTAAACAATATGTGAGGATTTGGGGATTTTTCCTGAATCACATTTTGTTTTTAGTCAGTGAAAAAATAAAATGCCTTTTATTTTGAAATAACAAAACACTCCCCTTGACCCGGAAAGGGACAAAACGGGTTTAGAAAACGGATGGATGGAATAATAAAGCCCAATTTTAATTAGCTTTTAATTTTGAGATGTCGAAGTCTAACAACAGTAGGTCATAAAACAATTGTGAAGGTGCGTTTGCACAGATGTATACTGACACGTCTTTGCTGAATGCATCACCATGTTGCATGCAGCAGATGTTTCAAATATCGATGGAAACATCCCCAAAATGGAAGTTTACCAATCCTGAAGACAATCGCAGACATGCAGCCATCATGCAGAAGGAACTTCCCCGTCTCGCCCAGCAGCAGCACTGACTTTTCCTGATAATTTGCGGAGGCTCATTTGAATTTTAAGCGCTACTTTAATCTTCAAAGCTCAGATAGCTTTATGAATATGCATGCAGTGGGCAGACTTTAGTTCATTACCTAGTTGTAAATTCTAATGACCATTAGGTCCTCACAGTAATTGCCAATTGTTTTGCATTTTTGATTGGCCTATTACCATGCGCATTTGTGGCGCACATCAGCCACGCTTGTCAGAGCCGGCATGTCAGTGTGTGTGTGTGTTTCAGTGCCTGTGCATGAGCACTTTTTTTAGTTGTGCCTCTGGGTTACAGATGTGTTTGTGGGCTGGCTGTTTTTTTAGGCTAATATAAATGAAACCTGCATTTTCTTTTTTTTTTTTTTTGTAATTGCACAAAGACTGAGAGGCGAGTCGGAGATTGGACACGTTTAATTTACATGATGTCTCGTCTGTTCCCTCATTACACTGCTTGTTTCTCACCAGCACACACACACACACACACACACAAATTACACCCAATGTGAACCATCTGGCTCCTTCTTGTACGTGCCCATCTTGACGTGGTAAAAGGATTTCTCAATGCCCATCTCTCTCCTTCTCCTTTTCTGTCAGCCCTTCTTTGGGTTTCTCCTTGAACAAACAGATGTCATACCTGTCTCCTCTCTCTTCCTTCTGCTGCCACCTTGGAGACAGTGATTGGTCTTTCTAATTGAGGTTTTCTGTGAAAATTGAAGAAAACTAAAAGTGAAAGAGACAAAGAAAATGATTCATTGTCGTCGCCTCTTAGCAGAGAAAACTTTTTTCCTTTTTTTGTGGTTGCACCTGCATCTTCCAATTTCCTTTCAAGAAAAGACAAAAGGAAAAAGGTCCGAGGCCACTTTACTGTCATCTAGCTCTACGTTGACACCAACCCTGTGTTCAAGCGACACCTTTCAGAAGAAGAGTCCATGTAAACACGTATTAGGGGTGTAACAATGAATCAATTTCTTTTCCTACGATCTATCCAGATCGATCTGTCTGAGGCAAGTTGTTAATCGAATCCACCTTAAAGCATTTATAACATTTTTTAAATGAAATAAAATCATTACAATCAATATTAGAAAATACCATTTGGATTGAGACATGGAGGGTTTATTTTAATGCACTGTAACGTAAAAACGACCAAGTATCACAGCAGAGAACATATGTGATGCAGCAAAAAGAGGATCAACCGTCATTCAAGTCCAATGTGTGGAAACACTTTGAATTTAGCAAAGTCATGTGACCATATATGGTAGAATGTTCTAATAAAGTCTCTTTGGGTTATTTTGATGTGGAAAAACAACAGTGGGCTGAACTGTGAATGGATTTTTCATTCATTTTTGTTTACTTGTTTGTTTGTACACACATTTAATTTACACTTGATTATCTTGCAAGAAATACAAGGGATCTGGAAAACATGAAGATGAATCGTTACACCCCTAGCATGTACTTTTGCATTTTGGGCTTCCACATTCAAAACTCTCACTTTCATGCAAGATTCTATGATGTTTTCGGGCTCTACGTACAAAACGTGCAGCCACTGAATGCACATTAATGAACAATCAGGGACTCAGAATCGATAGCGACGTATGGATGGCGTCCTTTTTTTAATTCACGGAAATTCCAGTCATTTCTAAATTGATCACGAACAAGAAATGAATAATTGTGGTTTGGAATTCTATGACACCAAGTCTTTCATCTGTCAGAATTAAGCTGTGAAAGAGATTGATGAGATCTACACTGCTTTGACATTTGGCACCAAGCCTCTTTCAAATGTAGGTACATCAGTTCAGGGTAAACACCAGGGGCTAAATACGATGCGTTCAAGAATGCGTGCCACATGCCCAAAGTGAAAGTAGCATTATATTTAACCAAGGAATTTTGTAATTGACAACAAACAGGAGCGTCCAGCACGTGTTCCAATGTTTACATTTTTACTTGTTTCTTTTCATGCCTTTAACCTCCATTTCCTCTCCCAAACACACGCACTACTGCGCTTCCTCCTCGCAGTTCGAGTGTGAGCTCCGTGAGTGAATGCAATGCAGTGCCGATGAAAAGGAATTCTTAATCACCCGGAGAGGGAACAAACAGCAGAGCACAGTAGCTGTAGGAGTTTGGGTCTGGTTTGGAAGGTTTTCAGGGGGTTTCTCTGGTGGGATTTATAAGGCCTGTTTCCTGAGGTGCCCCCCCCCCACACACACACACACAAACACCTCTGGCTGCTGTTCCTCATGACAAAGCAGTTAATATTCATCTGGGAAACTGAATCCAGAACACAGCTAAATTATTAAACCAAAGAACTTTTTAGGCAGTAAGATGAACTGATGAGCCACATCGATGAGATACTCCTCTTCCTCACCTGCATGTTCGTGTGTTCATAGTCTCTCCTTGTGCCTGGTGATTGGTCTTTAGCCAAGGGCATGCATAATTGATCCCCTACCTGCGATCATTTTCTTGATGTAATTGCCCTGGTAAGATATGATGAAATCTAATGGATAATTTATCCCTGAAAGAAGACATCCCTTTGAGGCCTTTTTGTTTTGAACTTGGATGACTTCCGGGTTAAGACAGCAAATATTTGAGATCTTTAGGGATTTTAAACTTTTTGTCAAAGTCAAATTTGTTCTATTTGAGATTGGGACCATCGACACCTGCTTACATAGCTAAAATTTATGGTAAAATTCAGCCAAAATCAATGGGTTTAACACATATATAATAACCTCTATTCTGTGAGTAAACTTGTTCTCAACAACAACAACAACAAATAAATAATTCCACATGTAAATAAATCATCTCTCTTCTTAAATAAGTACTGAAGTGTGAAAGCGGGAGCAGTTTCTTAAGTTCCCACTCAGCTTAAAAAACATTAAAAAGCCAGTATGATCTTTACAAATTTTTAAAAATGCTGTTGGGTGCTCCCTCCCCTTATCCCTGGCCTTTTGTGTTTTTGCATTGGCCTACAGATGTGTTTCGGCTTGCTCTGGACCTAAAGCGGCCTTTTAGCCTTTGTTTAACTCCAATCTTTAGTCTTGGAGCTTGTTAAAAAAAGATTGGCTCAGAAGTAGACTTCTTTACCCGTCTGCCGATAGACAGACAGGACAAAGAGACGAACACACACACACAATCATACACACTCGTAGTGTTTATCTTTGCAGCATGCGGGGAAATGCAGGCCCCACTCTGCAGTGCTGGAAGAGGTGCTGAGAGAAATGAGGGGAGGGGAAGAAGAAGACTGATAGACGGAGATGAAGAGGAGAGGGCATGGGGTAGAGCGTCCTCAGGGGATGGAGGGGGGATAGAAATGGAGAGGGGGCAGAGCGAGGAATGAAAGGTTGGGTCCTGGTGGCGACTGTCCATTAACAGATGAACTTGGCTGACGTCCAGCTGTTTGATGAGGCGGGTGTCACACACACATACACACACCCACACACACATGAACATTTACATACTCTGTGTTTCCCTGCTCTGGGTATTAACCCATTGTTGCCTGCAGTGTGGGATCGCATTCCCTGTTTTTGTGCGCATGCAGCTCAGCCGGGCCAGTTCAGACTAGTCTGTGTGGAAACGGTGCTGGTAAAGATAAAGGAGGCAAACAGACAAGTGAAAAGCTGTGCGCGGCAGACTGATGCAGGAGGAAGTAAAACATTTTTATTTCAGCCTCTGCTCGTCCAAGCCGGCATGAGTCTTCTGCAACGTCGCTCTCTTTAAGCAGTTGGATGGGGGAGGAGTTGGAGCGCAAAAAGATGAGGGTTGAACGTTTTCTGTGAACACCACATTTCTGAGCTGCTGCATGGCATGTGCTTTAAATGCCTTGCTTAAGGGCAGGTTCATGCCTGCTTTCTGTACAGTTGTAACTTGATGAAAAAACTGGCAGCTTCTCCTCTGTCTAATGCAACCTTTTTGCATTTTTTGCTTGACGCATCCTGTCCGGCATTGCTAAAGGAAGACTTGAATGCCTTGCTCATGAATACATAACAGGTTAAAAGGATATTTTGTATTTTCAAAGAACTTGATTGTCCTTATTTATCTAAAGTCTTACTTAGTCACAACTACTTGCAACTGGGCAACTTTTTTCAAGGTTGTGGAGAGCTCTGTGAACCTGTAGAGCAAAAATGTTCGGATTTTTCTATGGGTATGCTGCGGGTGACAGGTTGTAACGAGTGTGTAAAGAACACTTAAGGGTAAAATTGATGAGATGCAGTGTGTGTAACTTACATCAATCTTACAAATACTTTGCAGTACACTTACCACACTCACGAAAGTGGTACGTTCCATTTTCCCGAGGTGGCAGCACGAGCCTCAACAGGACTGCAAGGCACGCCAAGATGCCATGCCACTTGTCTACAACCTTCCACGGGTCCAGACAACCCAAAAACCCTCAGCACCCATATGGGTCAACCCTTTTCCACTTGAGTGCATGTGACTAAGGCATCATATGAGGTGGAATTGTCTTCCCACTTCTGTCATGGGTGGAATTCAGTATTTCAGACTCATTCTAAATGTAAAAAGTACAACTTTTAAAATGTTTATTTATTTATTTATTTTTTAGTATCAGCATCACACTGGTTTCCATTATTGCTTTCAGAGTGCAGACACTCTACTGAGTACTGTCATTAGCAAGAGTGGCTAATAGGCTATGTGGTACAGCAGATATTTATGAGACAAACATGGGTTAATGTCTTCAGGAGCTTGTTTGAAAGTTGTGTGTCCATGTCAGTGGACAGTGAAGGCTGGGCTTGTTCTTTCTCTGGAGACAAATAACATATGTAGAAAGAAAAAATAGAGTTCATGCTTTAAAAAACAGTTGTGTTATTTTTTTCCCCTAATTTCTTAGCAAAAGTAAAGGTTTTTGTTTTTAAATGTTCCAATCAAGCTCCAATCGATTCATAAGAACCTATTCAGAACTTTTCCCTTATTTTCTTTAGAAAAGGCTTGTTTTAGGTTCAGCAAAACTGCTAAAGGGTTCCAACTCAGAAAAGATGTTCTGTTTTGGAACGTTCAAACTAAAGCTAAAAATGATTAAGGTTTTTAATGGCAATATAAAAACATTTCTATCCTGTTTTCCCTGAATTCAAGAGTTTAAAGAAGGTCAATCTTGGTGTTGCTTTAAATATACTGTGACCCACAGTTATGTACAGTAAGATGTTCCAGTTACACTTGTGTTTATACCAAACAGAAATTTCACAGCTGTATGTAAACAGACGTCATACCGATGTCCTTCAGCGTGGGTGAGTGGACGTGTGCTGATTAGGGAGGTGCCAGGTCACACAGACTTTAGGTGTCCTTGTGTGACTTTCACCTTGCAAATGAACAGGAACTGAGTTCTGGATGCCTTGTGATGGACTAGCAATCCATTCAGGATGACCCCTGCCTTTGACCAACAATGACTGGGATAGGTTCCAGCAACCATGTGACTCTGAAAAGGATTGAGCGGGTTTAGAAGATGGATGGGTGGATGGATGGATGGATGGATGGACAGATGTGATCTGGACTGTGGGCAAAACAAAAATAAATGCAATATTAATGTAAGTGTAATACATTTCAAAATAGCTTAGAAATTACATTTGGAACATCAATTTTGACCTCTGTCAATAAGAGTTAAATAAATAAAGTTACAATAAATGGAGGAAAAGTTGAAATTTCAGCTTCAGTACGTATGGCCAATGTTTAGACAGCTATTTCAAAAGGATTTTCTGAACACTTGAACTTTCTTTTAATGACCCATTAGAACAGTTTTTGGGGTTATCTTTATGCCCTTTATCATTTACTACAAGATGAGCCAAATCCAAAATGGTTGCTAATGCCCAAAAGTTATTATGTAAAAATTGGTATCTGTCCGTCAGAACTTTTGCAGTTAATAACAAAGAAAGCATGTATAGCTTCTACCTGAATTTCTTAGGACGCTTTCACACTGAGTTGTTTGTTTCCCAGAGTTTGTTACTATGGATAGTTTTCTTTGTTTAGAAGGTTTAGAAACTTACCTGAATCATGGTGGGATCCCAATCCTGTTTTTTTTTATTGACGAGGGTCTAGTTTCACTTTTAGTCTAAAGTTGGTGTGGTTCGGTACCTGCAACAGATCATGCAATAGACGAGAAAAAAATAGAAACATGTCTAAGAATAACACATCCCATAGAGAAATAAATCAGTACAATGTTCCATCGCTATATCGTGATTCACCTTTTGGGATCTCACTGTGTCATGGATTTATTTCAGTGCAACTTTCCTATTTTCATTTAAACAGCGCACTGTAGTCTGCATCCTAATTGGCTCCTGGACAGATATGTGCAGCTCTCCAAATACCTGACATATTTTTATAGGAAGGTTTGAACTTTGAGAGTTTAACCAAGAGAGAAAAGTGTGAAAATATTCAAGTCTGTCCAAGATAAAGTGTGTAGTGTGGGGTTTTTAGAACCTTAACCCTTGTGCTATCCCAGGCAGGTTAACGTTGGGAGTGTGGTCATCTGGAACACACAAGCTGAACTTAAAAAAAATAAGTTCACTGGTGTCCCTGGCAGACATCAAATCCTGTTCACCTTTGTCAGGGGAGGGATAACACATCAACGTAAGGATGGGGTCGTCTGGACCCCACAGCACACATCTATTATTCTACTTCACTGATTTTGGGTAGATCTTTACTTTATCTGCCATTTTCCTTTATAAGGAGTGACATGATGTCTCTAAATGCTTTGTTCAACTAAACATAGTCATTTGTTAGTTTGTGCCTAAGTGCTGCTGGACAAATCTAACTTTGAGCCTGAAATGTCATTTTGACACGTGATTTCTTCTACCCCAGAGGTGCTTCATGTAGGTATTTGCATCAGGGTCTTGGAAATGTTGCTAAGATCAGTGATTGTTGCCGCAAATCCGGTATAGGCAGACCATAATTTCAGCACACGCTCGCATGCACTCCCCAAGGCTTGTAAGTGGTGTTACTTACCGGTCTTACCTTGTGGTCATATCTCTGTGCGCCCCCCCATCTGCAGGCTGGTTGCGGCAGCTTTTGCTGCATTAAAAATGAGAGCTGTTTGGCTTGGAGCTACCATATCGGCCACCTTCTTTTCTGCCGCGCTCTAATCTTATGTAAACACAGCAATCAGCTCCGAGCCCACTCTGGCAGATGCAGGCCAGCAGTGATGTGCCAGTGTGATATATCCTTCTAAAGCCCGGATTAAAAGTTTGGAGGTAGGGGGCGGTTAGGGGAGGGGAGTTTATGTTAGAGTTGAAGGGTCAGCTGTCATCTTTTTAGTGTATGTCTATGTGAGGCAAGAAAAAAAAGTCTGAAGTGAGGCCAAAATTTCGTGTAAATCTGTTTTGGTACGGTGGCCCTGAAGTACAAATCACACCAACAAATCACGCAACACAAAAACATATTAAAGATCAGCAATGACAATTAAAAAGTGAAGCAAAATAATAAAAAAAACATGGTTTAGAAATCAAAATAAAATTCTGGAAAGCAAAGCAGAATTACAAAAAAATGAAACAAAATAAAAATGAAATGTTACGAAAACCAAAAAGAAATGTTAAAAAAAACAAAAAAAAAAGAACAAACTGGAAGAGGTAGGTGCTATGGGACATCGGTGATTGGATGTTTTTACATCGTTTTTACGTTTTTACAATCAACAACATCCCATAAAACGTACTTTTTCCAGTTTCTTATTGTGTTACGTGTTTTAAGAGTTCTTTTTTTTTTTTACTTCTACTTTTGTTTTCCAAAATGTTTATTTATTTTTTGGGGGGAATTGTGTTTTGGTTTCTAGAATTTTGTTTTGATTTCTAACTTGTTTTTGATTATTACTATTTGTTTGCCTTCTTGATTGCCTAAGTGAATGTGTTGTCCCATTGAGTGATTTGTTGGTGTGATTTGCCCTTCAGGGCCACCATAGTTTTGCTTTCATGAATGTAACTTGAAGAAAACATCGACATAGATGGTTTTAATTGGTTATGCTTTAATACACCAAGATATTAACCAAAGGAGATCACAATATCTATTCTTCCAGCCTTTGTGATAATCACAAAGAGAAGGAATGTAAAGTTCAGATCAGAATAAGATTCCAAAAGCAAAGATAAAAAGGAATGAAGAACAAAAAAGACATCTAGCTGAAAGAGGCATGTTATGATGGGACCCATGTAGCCAAGAAAGCATATGTCTTCCCAAAAATGTTTTACACATCTGTGTGTGTGTGCGTGTTTGTGTGCGTGGCACTCTGAGTGTATCTGTGAATGATCTATGGTTTGTGTTTATCGCGCCATATTTTGGCCTGGCCTGCCGTCACTGATGTATGAATGATAAATTGCGGATGTCCATCGGATTCACCCGAGCACCTGTGGTCCCTCGCTCCCCAGGCAGCATGGCAAGAGAGCAAACAAAATAAATAAGTAAATAAGTAAAAAAAAGCGAAGAGAAAAATAAACATAAATACCTCTCAAGGATACATGGGAATTTTTAAAAAATGTCCTGACTTTTCAGGACATATTTTTAGGAGGAATAAACCTCTTCTGATGCTGCAGTCGAGATTTTAAGCCTTTTGCTGTTTGTATTCATATAAAAAACAAAGAAACAGAAGACAAAACTGTCTGAGACTGTCTAGATGATAAAGATGGTACATTTTTAAACATATTTTTTTATCTAAAAACCTTAAAAAGGTAAATATCCGCGTTTCCTGTCTGTAGTTTTCTTTACCTTGTTTGCCTTTTTTATCGCCTTTTAAAACTGCAGTCAAAGAGGAACACTTTCTTATCCTGTCTTTATCGTCCTGCTTTTATCAGCTGCTTATGAAGTTCCTCAACTGGAGATGAAGGAGATTTGAGGTTCCCACTCCACCGGCAGGTTATTATTCGATGGGTAAATGAAGATTATCTGAGGCAGAATGTGATAAAGTAGCAATGATTTTAGGGATCAGAGGCCTTTTTGTTTTAGAGTTCAAGTGTTTCTAACTGGAAAGGGGACACATGGGAACACAAAGAAGCAGCACAAGGGTCAGATTTAAAATCTGACATATATCCTATTTTCCACATTATAAGGCGTACCAAAAATCCTTAATATTTTCAAAAAAACGATTTATAATCCAACGCCTCGTACATGGAGGAATTCTAGTTATGCTTACTAATGTTGAAGTGATTTTGAGTGGTCCACTGGGCTCCGTCAAAATGTTTAGTTGGGTGTTATTGTGAAAATGCTTCTAATGCAGCTACTGTGTGTTAGCTAGTTTTTTTTTCTCTTTTGTATATGTTGCTAACAACTTTGAGAGTTAGCATTGTAACACTATTTGCTTTAGTGGTATCAGTCTGCTTTTTTCACTTGTTGCAAAGAAGGTTGGGAGTCACACGTATTGTAAATATGCTAAAGCTTTAATTGTGGCTAGCTTGTAAGCAAGTGTCTGACAGGTTTTTTTTTCACATGTTACTAACAAGGTTGAGAGTTAGCGTAGTCACAGTAACGTCTGTTTTAACCGTATCAGTCGGTTTTTTACATGTTGCAAACAAGGTTCACTTCCACTTTAGTTCTTTTGGGGTCACGGGGTTGCCTGAGGCTGTCCCAGCTGCTGTTGGGTGAAGGCAGGGTACACCCTGGACAGGTTGCCAGTCTGTCACTGAACTTGGACTGTTCTTTTTATTTTTTCCATGTTACTAACAAGGTTGAGTTAGCATAGTCAGAGTAAAGTTTATGCTAGCATCAGACTGCTGTTTGACATGTTGCAAACAAGATTGGGAGTTGCTTAAATTGTGAAAACACTAAAGCTAACGCTTTTAACTTGGCTAATCTGTAGCATGTTTCAAACAAGTTTTAGAGTTCCTGTAAATGCAGTTAATAAAGTTTTACTGGCTGGCAAACTTATGTCTGACTCTTTTGTCTTGCTTGATGTGCCTTGTAGCTCGATGTGCTGACATAGTTTCAAAAATAGACAATTTATTGACAGCATGCCTTAAAACCCAAAAAGTGTGCTCTATCAGGTAAAAAATATGCCAGGTGAGAATATTCATGTTAGCTTTGATATAAAGGAAATGAGTGTTGCGTAGGGATTTTTGTGATTGTTCAGACCCCCTGCCAATGAATTTTATATACAATTTTCCGTTTCTTTTTTATGAAGCAGCTGGTGTTAGATTTGTTTGTCAGAAATAACTTGTCAGCTGGGTTTCAGTTGTGTTTGCTTGACTGGCTGCGTTGTGGAGGCTCTCACCCCGCCGTCCCTCTGCTGTGTTGCTGTTTGTCTCAGTAACAGTAAATACCCTTGCTAACTGACACAGATCCACCTTTCTACTTGGCCGAGCACACAGAGAAGGGCAGCTCTATGGGTATGTGTGTGAGTGAAAAAGTGTATTCTCCAGTGACCCTCTGCCCTCTGGTTTAAAGGGACTGAGTGAGCACACACACACACCCTGCAGCTTTTCCCTTTTCAGAGATAAAACACAGGTTTAATCTTTGACACCGTGTCCAAACTGGCCTCTTTGCAGGTGAGAAAAGCCTCCTGGGGAGTGTGTTTGTGTGTGCGGGTAACTGTGTTTGAGAAGCTGTTAGTTTCGCTGTAACCTAAATGTGGAGGACAATAGCCTGCAGGCTGTGTGTGTGTGTCTGTACTGTGTACTGTACAGGATGTCTTTTTTGGTGCCTCTTGTGTTTATGTGTTCCAGATTTTTTTCTTCTGTGTGCTTCACACCTTGTACTTCTATTTGTACGATTCAGCAATATGTTTAGATTTTGCTCATTTGCATACATATATGTTTTTAAAGTAAAAGTTCTTTATCTGTGAAAGTAGTTCCAATGACGACAGAGACACAAAGTAACCAGAGTCTTGTTTGTAGAATTTGATTTTATTCTCAAAAAAAAGTTTTTTACTTTCTAAAGAACAATTCTTTATTAAGGACAAACATGTTTTTGCATTTTGTTTACTGTGTTTTTACATTCTAAAAATTATTTTAAAAATTTCATAATGTGAAAACTAGGTTCAAATGTTCTCAAACAAATCCGTCTTTTCTCTGTGAGTAAAAAGCACCAGGAGTCAGTGCTAACAACTAAAATCTCAGCTGAATGTTTCTGTGAGGAGTCAGGTCTTCTTGGGCTGTGTATTGTAATTTACGCTGCAAAAACACCAAATCTTACTAAGTATTTTGTCTAGTTCCTTGTTTTTACTCTCAATATGATATAATACTAAAGTACAAGTAACTTTTTATTAACTTGTAACAACTTGTTTTAAGATAATAAATCCTAAATACCTTGTTGAATTAATTGTTCTTGAAAACATAATTGTATCTCTATAGGAAACAAGCTTTTTTTACTCATAATTTACAAATAATTTTAACAACTTTATCTTCAATTTTGAATTCTAGCTTAAGTTTAATAGATCTGAAATAAAGATAGTTAAACTGTTGTAGAGCTTGAAATAGAATGTTTGTTTGGGGAAAAGTATAAGCATTTGTGTACATAAAGCTACTTTTTATCTTACATTACACACTATTTTTGATTGTAAAAGTTCCAATTATCAGAGCAATAAATCTAAATATGAGTTTTAAAAAAAATGTTTTAAGCTCATTTCAAGATTCAGTTTTGTCTTAAAAGATCTCGACTCCTTTTAAGAAATCAAACCAAAACAAATTCCACTAGCTCCATTGGCAGTTTTTTATTTTTATTTTTTTCACTTGTACTGTAGCTGGGATCAGGCACAACTCAGAACACAAAGAAGCTGGTCTGAAGAACAGAAGACTAGATGCTGTTCTTAATGGATGCCTTAATGATGCCTGAAAAATATATCTAAAAATATGTAATAATGAATTAGCTTTTTACTTTTAGGTTAAATTGAGGCAAGTACAGAATTTCTCGCACTAAAAGCCTTAATTTTTTTGAAAAACAACAGTGTGGCTTATAATCCAGAGCACCTTATGGAATCATTCCGGCTGTTCTTATTAATGTTGAAGCGAGTCTGAGAGGTACCCAGTGCTCTGTCAAAATGTCAGTCTGTTTTTTTTAGAAACAGCATTTGTTGTGAAGATGCTAACGCAGCTAACGTGTAGCAGTGTCAAACTCTGTTTTTTTTCTATGTCTTACTAACAGGGTTGGGAACAGTACTGTCTGTTTTAGTGGTATCTGTTTGCTTTTTTTACGAGTCACAAGCAAGGTTTGGTGCTTTTGTGAAAATGCTAATGTGACTAAAGTGTAGTGGTGTCGAACTGTACTTTTTTTTTTTCAACGAGTTTGGGAATTAGCGTAGTCACAGTAACGTTTATTTTAGAGATATCAGTATTTTTTTTATGTGTTGTAAACAAGGATGGAAGTATTGTGAATACGCTAATGTGACAAATGTGGCTAACATGGCTAAAGTGTAGCGTGTTACAAACAAGTTCCAGAATTACTGTGATTAAAAAAGTCCGTCTGACTGACAGGCTTATTTCTAAATCTTTTGTCTTGTTTTATGCGCCTTTCGGTGCGCCTTAAATATAACGTACATTCGAAAATAGGCTAGTCATTGACGGTGCGCATTATAATCCGGTTCGCCCTATAGTGCAGAGAATATGGTGTTAGCTGATGACTCTGATTAAATAATTTAGAAATTGTTTTGAATGCACACTGTTCAGGGCCTGAAAAACCTGGCAACACTTCCTCTTCAGAACGCTACGAGCTAAGCTGACTCTGGGGTGGAAATCAGTCCTGGTGGCCGATTCAAGACTAGAACAGTAACACAGAAAGCTGTGTTTTGTTCCACTGGCTTCTTTAAAATTCCAGAATTCCTGATTCTGCTGAAGCTCGCTTTGATGATAGTGATGTTTTAAATAGAGATATTGACCTTTTAGGAATATTTACCATGTAATGCAATTAAAGCACTAATGGATTTGGCCCGCTGATCTTTTTATGCGCTGTGTCAGTGGGCCAGTAAAACATAGCTGGCTTTATTACAACACTGAGATGCGCGCACACCGCGCAGACCAGTCAGGCCCCGTGCTCATTTGCGTGTGTATGTTCAACATCTATAATCCCCCCTCCCTTGTGCAATCACACGCTGGCTGTAACACACATGCATGCACGCAGGCACACGTGCACACCAGACCCCTTATGAGTTTCTGTCTGCCAGGTTGGACGGCAGGCTGCCAGCAAAAAAAAAAAAAAGAGGGGGCTGTGTTTGGGGTGAAGACTCATCTGCAGGGGTTAGTGGGAGATAGCCACACACACATGGATGAACACACACACCCTCCAGCCACGCTGCCTATTTAGATTAGAAGGGTTTAATAGCTCAACAGAGCTCCAGAGCTCTGGTCATTGGTCTCACACCAGTTTTTCAGGAGTGCTGGCTTTTTGGCTGTGAAGTGTTTTTAGCTGTGGCTGTTAAACTGGGACTGAGCTGCATTTGCTTTTGCTAATGACGATTCTGTGTCCAATGTACTACAAGCTTATAAGGATTCATAGCAAGCTATTGTGCAGTAAAAGGAAACAAATGAGAATGCATGCTTTGTTTTTTCTGTTAGATTTTGAACTGTGGACATCATTTTTTTTTACTTTTAAAGTCCCACTCCAATCATCTCTGATTTCTTGTAAAAGTGTTCCCAGTGGTCTTTGAATAATGAATTATGTGTTGTTTTTTAGAACATAGTTTCTGCAGAACAGCATGAGTTTATTAGAAATCTGCTTATGAGTTCTGAGCGAATAGTTCGGTGCAGGCCAACCCCGCCCTCCTTCTTCTTCCCGTTGCGGAGCAGGGACCTCATGGCCCGTTCAGCTGTTTGTTTGTTTTTTTTATGTCACAAATACTTGTCTGTTCCTGATTCACAACTATTTGAATGAAGAAATACCCAGAAATGCAATTTTTACTGATTTTCTTTATATATGTCCTCCATCACCAGAAAAGTACATGCTAAAACACCAAAAACACTATTTTCATTGAGTCTATCAGGTTGTGTTTCTTCAAAACCTGAAGGGCAGCAACAGCTGAATACATTAAGCTGCTCTTCAGCCTGTTGTGTTCATAGTGTAGCACATCACTGTCCAAGAAAGTCATCGTTGTAGTAGTCTTCAATATAGATCATCTTCTAAATGAAGCGATTACAGCTGCTTAGATGTATAAGATGTAGAAAACACAAATAATCTATAAAATGTTCCTAAAAATGTGCTTTTGTGATTGTGTTATCATAGCTTAAAGGTATTTTATCCTTAGGGACACTGAAAGAGCTCACAAAGGCTGCTGGCTCTTTTTCTTTGTGCTTGAAGTTGTTTCCATCATATAAAAGAGATCTGTAGGAGTTTTAGCCTGATTAGCTGTAAAACACTTAACCTAAAGTTTCCTCTTGAGAGTCTAGGAGTAAGAACAGGTTTTGTTGGAATGATGTTATCAGTGTGACAGGGATCCACAGGAATCTGGCACGCTTTTGGGGCCAGGGGCAGAGGCGGGGTACACCCTGGACAGGTCACCAGTCTGTTTTAGGGACAAACACTCACACACATTCACACCGCAGTTCCTGGAGAAAAACCCACACATGCACAAGGAGAACATGCAAACTACACACAGAACAGGACCCAGCTGGGATTTGAACTGTGAGGCGAGAGTGCTATGCCGCGTGCATCCCGGAACAAGAAATCACTTTCCAATAAAAATGAAAAGGATCCTGGGATATTATTCTATTTAATAGAGTTTGTCTAGGTTGACAAAATCCCGACCAAAGCTTCCTTCTGGGCCTTTATTTTCCAGTTTGCTCTGAAAGGTGTCATCTTGTCGTCAAACTGGCTGCTGACAGCTGCACTTCTTCACACTCACTGGTCAGTTCCTCTTTCACACATCTGGCTGGAGGCTCAACAAAAACAGGTACTGAGAGACGTTAACGGCCGCTGAGGCGAAACGCGTCGCCTTCACTGGGACTAATGTGAGTGTGATTTGTGTGTAAACGATGGCATTCGTGCTCTTCTGTGTTTGTGAGTCAGAGCAGTTTGTGCTTTGGGTTGTCTAGTTTAAATATACCAGCAGAGCATGAGAAAATATTCTCCTGGTTCTTTTCTTGATTGTGGCCACCGGTCCTCTGACACGTATAACCGCTAACTGAGGGCCTGCCCCTGCTGATATTACACCATCTCTGAGGAGCCATCTTAAAGCCAGAAGTGAGTTTGCAGAGCCATGATGGCTGTCGTCTGTCTTTTTTATACACTCCTCAGTCTCTTTGGCTCCTTCAAGTGCTTGCCATGCAAAAAAAAAGAGGCAAAAAGGAGGTGAAGGGGTTGAAGGATCGTATCATACATGAAAAGAACAACAGCTTAGTGAAGAATAGCAAAGAAAAAAGAATGAAATCCTGTCTGAGACAAGGAGGGCAGATGATAAGACGACACGCCGTGATGTGCAAAAGGGAGCAGTTAGGCTGTGTCTTTGCAGCATGCCAGTCTAGCCTAAATATGGCACGCTTGTGACACGTTCCACCCCCCCACACATTCTCATCTAGTTTCTGCAAAAAATATGAATACATTCATCCTTACAGTGAGTGAAATCTGCATTCTCCCTGCTCACAAAAGTAACATAAAAATCAGTATGATTCTCCTCTTTGTGAGGTTTCAAACAAAAGCGTGCAGACGACGTTGGTGCTCACATTGATAAGGGCTACGCTAATAACCCAAACAGAACATTCAGTTCCAGGAAGTTCCTTCCAAACATTTGTCTTCACAAAGCACACCAGCTTAGCTTGAGGCTATTGTCTACAGCCCTATCCCTTTCACTCCAGCCAATGAGAAGGCTGATTCCTAAACAGGCCCTACAGCCTGGGGGGAAACCTGCATCGGGTGGGGGCCATAAAACATACTTTCAGAGTAAAGAGCAGGTTCATTCTACATCTACAAATTGCAGCTATTTTGAGTTGCGAATTAAAGCTAAAATAACCTTAAAGCAGTGTTAAACGTGCTCTATGGGGAAGTTTTACCGTCAATAAGATTTGGAGCATCTTCAAGGAAATCTGTTAGTCAGCCTTTTTACCAACCTTGTGAAGGCCCTTATTAACCAATCGCTAGTTACTTTTCAGGACGTGTTGCACACGTCAGACTGTGATCCACAAGCCATTTGTATGCATTGCTTGGTTTGTGCATTTAGTGTATTTGTGTTGTCACCCCTGACCCAATGAATACAATGGTTCTTCATTTATTGTAAGTTATGCTTTAAAAATAACCTGCAATTATTATTGATGTTTAAAAGCTGTAAAACTCCTCTCTGCACATTATACAATTGTGTAAACTCTCAAAGTTTAAAACCTTCATAAAAAATAAGTTCAATTTTAAAGAATGAAAACAAAGATTTCCTTGCAGTTTCAGATTTATGGCAATTTGGAAAGCTGAACACATTCTGTACAGGAGACATGGCATGGAGGAGATTGTCAAGGTCAACAGCCAATCAGGACGCAGAACCCAGTGCGCTGTTAAGAAAAAAAAAGCATGTAAATTGCAATGAAAATATCAGTAAAAAAGTGAGACCACAAAAACGTTAACCACGATGTAGCAAAGGGAAACTGTACTCCAAACTCTTCTTTTTTTGTATCTGCATTTAATCAGAGTTTAGCTTGATACCATTCAATAATAATCTCTAAGTGCATGCATAGTTACTTGAAACTGAAAGGGTTTTTTGGTTAATAATTAAATTATTATGCTACATAAACATCCATCATTGGTATTTACATATTCATTGCCATAGTTTTAGAGGGGAATTACCAAACACTAGCCAGTAATTTCACTTGTTTTGTTTTGGAGATGATGCAGCAGATGTAGCGTACTTATGCAAAGATTTGTTGCCAACTTTGCCCCACCACCTTTGAACAGAAAGTTGTGATACTTAGGGTGTATTCAGACTGGACACATTTGGTTCGTTTAAGGTGTTTCATTTCCCCCGATAATCCGGAGCACATTTTCAGTCTGAATACGCCCAAGCAGACCCTGGTCCGGCACTAACAACCGCTCTCTGTCCCATCTTTCAACATAGTCTCGGTTTGTTTCCAATCAAACTAAGCTTCACTTTTAAACCAATTATCCTTTGTGACAACCTCCATATGAATTAATCTCAAATTATGTTTTATTGAAAATAAGAAATGCTGTAATCTCATAAAAATTTGTTCTGTAACACAGCTCAGGTTTACCTGACACCAAACACCCACGAAAATGTCTCCGACTATGACACGTTCTGACTTTATGATAGTTCAATAGATCTGCATTTATTCTAGGAGTTTTATTTAGCAAAAACTTGCTTAAAATATACAGAGCAAAAAAATACAGAACATCAATAAAATACCTTGGGAATTCACTTTAATCTGGTCACTAACAGCCTGTAGCCTAAACTTTCATAGTTATTTTTTTTTTCTTTGTCAAATTCTTTGCAAAAGTTTAATCTTCCTTGCTAACTTTGTCCTGCACATATCAAATGGCAATAAAAGCAGACGGACCATAGTAGTTAGAGCATCATGATGTTTAGTAGAGCTGCACGTGAGCCTGCAATCCATTGTGCACAGGAGCTCCAGAAGCTTTGAGGAACCACAAAAGTAACTCTAAAACGATCCCAAATACAAATATTCATAGTAACAGATTTCATTTCCGGAAAATGACTGAATGAGTAGTTTGGAATTTCACCCATCCCAGCTAATCTTCAGCGAAAGGGGGAAGTTGTAAGGTGACCTGCTGCTTTCAGGATGGCCTCATTGTTGGGTGTTTTCAGTTTTTGTGATCTCTCCTTTCTTTCTGAAAGCTTGCAGAGGGC
>BSAI01000096.1:19435696-19454343 GCA_036245035.1 Adrianichthys oophorus
AAGGCTCAGCTGCACAGAATAAAAGATGGAGACTGAGAGGGATGGAGAGAGTGTAAGTTACAGGTAGCAGGACTAGGAAAGGGAGAAGAAAAAGCTGCCATTGTAGAAGTGCTTGAAACAGAAATGGTGTGGAGTGATTTTTATAGGGTCAGGGAACAGCTGCCCTGCTGTAAAAAGTACGCTCGTGGTCAGGAGGCATTAATTTGAAGACATAACTGATTGCTTTACGGTGTCCACACACTAAACAGTTTTGTGTGGTGCATAAATAAAAGGAAAGGAAGATTTTCCTTTGAGCCTGTTTTTAAAAAGCAGAGATTAGCTGCTTTGAGGCTGTTTTAATGTAACAATTTTTTTTGTCTGTCTCTGTGTGAGACAGTATTTAGTCTGTTATTAAATAAACAGCAAACACCAATTAAAAATGTTTGGCAAAAAAAGCTCTTAAATGATTGTTTTTAAAGTAGTCCCTGAACTGACCAGTAAGTTTGCCAGTCAGCTGTTTACAATGAAGGAATAATGAAAGCCACCCCCCCAGCTAGTGTTGTTTTTATTCAAAATTTAACACGAATGATTCAAAAAGGTTTAGCTTTGAAATTTTTGGCTTAAAACAAACACAACAAGAGTTATGACGCAACTGTGGAAAAAATGGAATACATCCTTGGAACTTTGAGTGGTTTTGCCCAAGTCTGGGCCTCCCTGTGCCAGTCCCCAGCCCGGATTAAATACAGGGTTGTGTCAGGAAGGGCATCCAGCGTAAAAACCTCTGGTAAGCCAAATGCGACAATGAAAACTGATTCACTGTGTGAACACCAGAAGCGATATTTCAAAAGGTGAACAACATTTTTCTTTTTTTTTTTTTTTTGCTCTGCCTTTGCTTTGTTTGTGGATTTATAAATTTTTTATCTTGCCTCCACATGGTTGTTCTTTTGCTATAAAACATAAAAAAGTGTTTGATCTCAATTTTTGTAGTTTAAAAAAACGACACAAAATAGATTTTTTGGGGGACAGTTTGAGGTTCATTGTGAAATTATTGTAAAAAGATGGAATCTTTGCCACCAAAAAAGCAGTTGAAAAATAAATGAATCAAGTAAATTGCAAAGTACAAAAATAAGTTCAAAAAGCCCTCAGACTACAAAGAGTTAAATTATATTGATAAAAGGAAATATATGGATTTTTTTCTTTTCTTGCATGGATATTTTTGAAATCAGTAGCAAAAGCAAGACATGTTTTTAGCAGCAAATACAGACGTGTTTTAAAGTATGAAGCTGTTTCCGATGATAACTGAGATGGCGAGGGTCACTGTGCTTTTGCGCTGAAGGGGCCTGGAAGCCTCCTGTTGCTGTAAGCGGCCCTGAAACACTTGGCTCGGTCTAAACACTGGACACTCCCAGACTCAAAGGATGATAAGCAGCTAAATGCAGCAGGTTTTTCTTCCAGGCGACTGACCTTCATCAGAAAGTGCTTTTTTTTAAAGGATTGTCTAACAGCTGTTATGAAAATGATGGCCTTGTGGGTTATTAAAAGCTAATGAGGAGGAGAAAGACATCCAGCTCTAAATGTGAGGTGTGTACGTGCAGGGTGTGTGTGTGTGTCGGTCCCTAAGGGCGCCTGAATGTTTCCTCTTTCTTTTTGTCTTCTGCCTGTTTCATCACGGGACCCTGGAAACATGGCCGAGGTGCTGAATGACCTGCTGTGGATGCTGAATAAGGTTTACACTGTGCGCACAAGAGTGGGTTTGTTAGATGATGAGTGATGTTTGTGTTAGTTCTTTTCTCTGCTTCGCTCCTGTTTAAATGGGACAAAGAGAGACAAGACTGGGAATAAAAAAGGGGGCAGGAAAAAAAGGAGTTAGAGGGGAGAAACAGTGTTAAACAGGTATGCTCGAGCAGCTGTCTCTTTTAAGGAGAAAAAAAAGCGTCCATTTGTGTTCAGCTTTAAATCGTGTCTGAACCTGATGAGATTCCCAGCACTTGCCATTTCTAAGGGATGTTCCCAATTCACTGCTTGTCAGGAGGCTCTGCAGCATCAGGAGCTGCAGCTGCAGACAGAATCTCCTTTGGTGTGTTGATGGTGTCTGATCCTGCATAAAAAATTGCGCAAAAACATGCTTACCTAAAGACCCACTCCAATGAAAATTGTGTTTTTAACATGTTTTTGTGGTATTTTGCCGATAATAGAGGAAATATAAAAAGAAAATGAAGCTCAAAATTACATTTCTGAGTATTTATTTATTCAAATTGTTGGGAATCAGGAGCAGATGAAAAAATGCAGTTTGGAAAAGAGCTTATTTGTGACATAGAAAATACACTGTTCAGGCCACAAGCTCCCTGCTCCAAGCTGTTATCAATGTAGAGAGGAAGGTTGCTCTGTGCAAAAAACTCAGAGGCAAACTACCACTGCCACTGCCACTGTAAAAAACGACACATTTTTTATTTTGCCTAAAAATGGCAAAATCATAATGAAAAGACCACTGGGAACCCTTTTACAATATATCAAAACATGATAGGAGTGGGACTTTAAAAAAAGAAAAATAAAGACAGATGCTGCATGTGAGTAGCTCTTTGTTTATGTATGCTTACCATCAATCTTTTGTATCAGGGATCCAGTAATTGTTTATTTTACAGTTTCAATAAATTTGGCTCTTTTGTGTGCTTTTTAATCTACTTGGTTGGACACATTTTGTGCAAAGAATATAAACAATGAATGTAAAGGACTGAATGTGCTCAATGCAAATTGATGCTTCTTTCTAAATAGTCAAATGGACGACTGAACCTGAATATAGAACATATATTAAAATAATTGAAACTTCAGAATTCATGAAAATCTACCCATCTTCAGATCTCAGTGATGTGTTGCCAGTCTGTAGCAGGGCCACAATCACAAAGGGACATTTTGGAATCACAGATCAACCTACAAATCATGTTTTTTGGACTGTTGGAGGAAGTTGAGGTGCCTGGGAAAGCACTCCCCACAGAAAGGTACCAGTTGGGATTTGAACCAGGGCCTTCTTGCTCTGAGGCAAGAGCACTGACCACTACACCAGCCCTGCAACAGCCTGCTAAAAGACGATTATCTCTTTGTGTTTCAAAAATAGAAAAAGTTTGCAGAACAGGAATTGTAAAAGTGAGTTATTACTATAAAAGGAGCCAACAAAATAAAACATAGCTCTTTTGCTTACATGCCGTTAAAGTCAGCTCTATGAAAAGAAGAGCATTAAAGAAGTTTTTCCTACCACCTCTGCAGAGAAACCAAAAAAAGATATTTTAACTTGTTCTGTCTTTATTTATCTGTCTGTTTCTTTTTTAAAAAGGGAGCATCACTGCTGGATGCACAGAGCAGTGTTGTGACCAATGCACATCACTTTTGCAAAGAGAATTAAAACCTATTTTAGAACCTTTGAAGCTTTATAGACTGAGCTGTACGCTAAATTAGGAGTGAGTTCAGTCCCAAATGTAATTGTTTGTTGAGGAAAAGTTTTAATGTCTGACCAACCAAGTCCCGCTCTGATTGTCTTTAGATCTATTTTCAAAGTGTTCCCAGTGGTCTTTTACTTCTGATTGTGCTGTTTTTATCCATATTATAAAAAAAAGTGTCTTTTTCTAGGACATAGTTTCTACAGGGCAGCAGGAGTTTATTAGAAATTCATTTCTGAGTTGTGGGCAGAACTGTTGACGTAGAGTAAGCCCACCCCTACTTCCCACCATCCATCTGTTTACACTCTCTCCTGGTAGCTTACAGCCCCTCATACCCCCAACATAAAATTACTGCTTCGACAAAAATGGCGAGCAATTTTGGAGCGTATAGTTTTGAGCTAGATTCCAGCTCAGATGAGGAAAACTGTGTGTATTAACTGTGTAATGTTTAGTGTAATGGTCCTAATATATGTCCTTCATCATCAGAAAAATGCTACAAGAACATGCTGAAAACTCCAAAAACACCATAAGAGTCTTTAAACTGGCTTATAAAGAAAAAAGTTTGCAGTCAGTGAAAAAGTTTTACCAGTGCAGAGCAAGCCGAGGAAAGTAAATGGAAACTGAAGATGCTCTTCATTTGCACAGACTGTGGACACTCAGGGGGAAGTATGGTTTCTCAATTATCCTTGTTTGGCTATCCCCTTCCGACCTGTGGCTGTATTTACGCGAATGCCCATTTTATCCATGGCTTTTAATGGCATATTAAATAAAATCACTTCCCCATCAAAATGCCCTGTCCTAATAGCTTTTCAGAGTTGTTTGGGAGTTGTTTGGTCATTAGTGGACCATGAGCGTTTGTGTGTGAATGTGTGTGTTTTGGACTAAAGGACACTTGTAAGTTGGGACGAGGGCTTGTGGAGAGATAGGAGGGATGGGGATCCTGTGTCCTGGCTGTACCCATGAGGGTGGGGTTGGTTAGGGTTTTGGAGTGTGTGTGGTGCAGCACTTAGGCCATACTGGGCCTGATGGGAATGCCAGGCCCCCCCACACCACTTTCCAAATCACTAATGGAGCATCTTTGGGATCCCTTGCCCTCTCACACACAGAAAGCAAACACACACACACAGACATAAAGGTAAATGCTCAGGCAAAAGAAATGCACTCTTATTGCTGCCACTGACAGTATTAGCAGTAAAACACACCTTAAAATGTTTATTGATGTCCCACAAAAGAGCCAACAGTGCTGCATGTTTTGTGATTCAGCTCATCAGCCTGTCCTTTTCCCTGCACCGCTTTAACACTTCTCAATTATTTACTAGCTTTTTTGTCCTCCAGCACAGACATCTGTCACTGTGCGATTGTGTTTGTACGTGCTAAAGTGAACACAGAGTTTTTAAATTTTATGATTTTGGGCAAACTTTTTTTATTTTGATTGTCTCTGTTATACTTTTTTGGGTGGAACAGCAAGAAATGAGCATGTTTAAAATGTGACTTGAGCTGCAAACCATGAAGAGAGCAGCGGTTGTTTCTCCTTCATCTTCTTAAGGACATGAGCTCTTTTGTACTGTATTTTTGGGAGGCATCAGATAATAATGCACAGCGTCATATGTGGTCTATTTTCAAGCTTATGTCATAAGGCGCATTAAGAGACACAGAAATAAAGTCAGAAATAAATCCCTCAGTCAGTCAAATGTATTACCTGTAATCAAAGTAACTCTAGAGCTTGTTTTTTAATGCACTACATATTAGCATTGCAAAAATAACAAAAGCATTTTTTAAACCAAATAAAACCACAATAATAATAAAACTGTTAGAAATACGTATTTTTGATCCTACCATTTGTAACAGCCGTCCACTCTGTTAATCGTATTTGCCACCTTTCCAATGTCCTCTGCCCTCATCCCACCCCCCATATAAAATGTTGGAGCTCCACCCCTATACGTTAGTAGCGTATTTACAAGACCCAAACAAATATTTTGACAGAGTGCTGTGTAACTCAGAATCGCTTCAACATCGGTAAACACAACCAGAATTAATCCACATAGAAGGCGTTCCAGATTTGAAGGCGCACTGTTGTTGTTTTTTTGTTTTTTTTTTTAAAAAGGCTTTTAAGTGCAGCAAATCTGAAAAAAATTAAATCCACAGAGGTGCTCAGGAAGTCCCTGGGTTCTTTTTGTGCAATATTCTGGGCAGGATTCAGTCAAAAATGCTACTATTTTTGGTGCTCCCAACTCCTTCATATACAACACTGCAAGGTAAAAAGGCATTTGCACTGCTTTGAGATATGAAATATGTGGAATGTTGAGAGGAAAAACAGAAATCAAACCTTTCACTCTTTCCTTTATTTTTGGGCAAAATGAATGTTTGGCATCCTCCATTACATTATCTCTTTGCTGTTGCCTTGGCAACATCATTGTTATGGGCTTGCAGGACTGACACACACTGGATGTTTGAGTTTTTGGTTTCTTTTTTGGATCTAAAATACATAATCATATCTATAGCTGTGATTGTATTTGGTCTGCTGCCATTCCATTTAAATGCACTTTTATCCGTGAAGCCCTTTTTTTTTTTTTTTTTTTTAAAAAGACACTTTGTCACAAAAGTGCTGCCATAAATTGATAAAAGGTAGATATTTTATAAAGCTAAATGGTTTAAATCTGAAAGTGGGATCAGTGTGACCCCATTAGAGGTGTTGTTTCATTTGGTTTTGATTTGGGGTCACACTTTGATCCCCATTACTTTCCTCTACGTTGTTCAAAAGCTTGCTTGTTTTCCTTTTTCATATTTATGTTAATTTAATATTAATTATGGATTGTTGCCATAGTTGCTGTCATGGTGACATGAGGCAAAGGGAGGAGTCATGGGAATATATGTCTAATGTTTAAGAAAAGAAGGGCCACCTCTTTATCCTGTTCTAATCCATATGTGGTTGATGATACAGCACAGGTTTTATTTTCAAACTGTTCTCAAGGCCGTTTAGCATCATAAGATATTTTTTGAGTCAACAAATCACTGAGTAATCTACTGATTGTGAGATATGACATTCACAACCATAAAAAGGTAAAGACTAAAATAAAAAAATGCGAGTAAATATACTTTTTAGTTGGGCAGTTCATAAAAGCAAAGGCTTCTTTTGTTGGAAGCTAAAGGGATTCACTTGTGAGGTGCTTTGCATGCCAGCAGTGATGCTGTGCATTAGAAAAAATTTAGAGAAACTGGTTAAACTGCTGGTCACTTCTGATTAACTGGGCCATATATTCATCCTGTCACTCTGGCTCCTTTCTCTACTCACTTTTCTTGCGTTTCCTTCCTCTTTTCTCAGCCCACAGTTTTTCTCCCCGGCCTGCAGAAAGCGTCAAAGGGGATCGATAGGCCTCCCAGGACGTAGAGACTAAACCTCCATTGAATCAAGCCAACCGTGTTTGTTAAGCAGACAAGGTTGTGAAAAGGAGTTTGGAATTTATCGTAACCCATTTCTTATGCTGTTTTTGTTTGGAACACAGATTCCCAGCCAGATCTTACCACTTTGATAAAACAGAATGTATTCCAGTTTTCACACATGCATTATTTAAAGACCCATTCCGATGAAAAATGTGTTTTTGGTGATTTTTTACATGGTCTTGTGGCATTTTTATGATGGTAGAGGACATAATATAAAGATAATTAAGCTTAAAATAGCATGTTTAATATTCCCTGCTCCGCCCCGTTCTGATGCATCCACTTGTAGACAAGTAGATCCATGTATGTCCTTGTTTTCCTCATCCGAGCTAGCATCTGGCTGTAAGGCTGTATAGCTCCGATATTGTCTCCATGTTTGTCAAGGCGACCTGGATGCAGGCATCAAGAACAGGAAGTCCTTGACGGGAACGGGAAGTCCCCCCATATGGTTTGAAAAAACTTTGCTTTGACTGGCGACCCAAACAGTTATAGTTTTTTTCTTTTTGAAACTTTAATAAGCGTTTTTTTTCTACCACCTGGATACTTTTGGGTTAAAGTTGAAGTTAAGGTTATGTTAGGGTAAATTGTATACTTCTTGCTTGTGGCTGACGATGTCTGGTGCCATCTTGTCCTCAGCCAGGTCCCTCATCTCACCAGTAATGTTACGTGTGGGCTGTGACGGGCTGTAAGCTAGCAGAAGAGAGTGTAAACAAAGAGATCATTGGAAATGGAGGCGGGCTTCCTCCTCGCCAGCAGTTCCGCCCACAACTCGGAAGCGAAGGTCTAATGAACTAGTGCCACTCTGCAGAAACTAACAACCATGTTTTTTTATTTTTTTTTATTTTAGCTAAAAACGGCAAAATCAAAATGAAAAGAAACACACTTTTACAAAAGATCGACGTAGTGGGACTTTAATCATTTAAAAATCTTTTTAACATAAAAATCTAGAAACAGCATTGAAGAGATTCCAAGTTGCAAATTATCTCCACGAATGTGCAGTGCATGTCATGGCGCTGTGCTAATGTCACCATAACTTTCCGTTTTTTTTTGTTCACCTCTGCAGCTGCCGAGCACTTTATCACAGGAATAATCTGAGAATAACCACCAGATATAATTATTTATGTTTGCCAAAAGTTGCTTGGGATCTGTAGTCCACCAGTCCTCCTGTGAACCGTGCGCTAAAACCAACCGCTTTGAAGAGTATCCCGAATGCACCCGAGACCCACTTGAAGTTAAAGCCTTTTCTTAGCAGAAAAGAAAAGCGAGAGAAAAAGAAAGTCTTGAATTTTCTTGTTGGAGCTGCAGCTTATGCCCTATCTCTCCAAGGTCTGACAGGGAGACTGTGGGAGGCTGTTTATGTTAAAAGCTGGATGGCTTGTGTTTCCTCTCCTTCCTCCGTCTCCTCCTCCTGCTTTTCTCTCTTTCAACAAAAGCAAAAGCTACCGTAGAAAGAAAAAAAAAAAGATAGCTTTTTGCTAATAGTCTGACATTTGTATGAAAAATGTCCTTTATCGATTGGCCTTGCTGGATGAATACAATTAAAGGCTTGATTCTGGGCGCTGGAGTGAGGATGGAGTGACGAGAGCGACTGAACAAGAGGAAGAATAGAGGAGCGAAAGGTTTTTTGGCAGTAGCGCAGCTTCTTCGGTCGAGTTGCAGCTTGTCCACATGTTGCTGCAGACATGCATGTGTGTGGGCGGTCAGGGTTTGGGGCTGTTTGTGTTTTAGTGATTCAGGCTGTCATCATATTTCACCCTCAAAAATTTCCAACAATGTTTGCCTCTCGTGCCCTCCCCCCCCCGTTTTGTTGTGCACACAATTGTGTGAAAGAGAGGAATAAAAGAGAGGAAGGTAAGAAGGAAAAAAGAGAAGGATGATGGGAGAAGAGGCAGAGAGGACAGCCACCTGTATGTAGTGTGGATGAACAGACGGAGGATCAAACCCACTGGGTGGGGCAGGGATTAGCTGAAGAGAGGAAGCAAAGCCTTGTGTTTATGTTGTGTGTTTGTGTGCGTGTGTGGGCCTCTGGCCAGCAGAGGTGTTTGCTCGACTCGGAGTGATCTCCCACTGTGGACACTGCAGGACTCGCGCACTCGTACAAACACTGATGACTGAATTGTCCTGCTTGGCAGCTGTTACAGGTCCGTGCAGATCACTCAGCGCAAGACGGGCTTTGGCTGGTAGAACTGTGTGTGTGTGTTTTTGGCTACCAGCATCCTCTGATTGAGGCAGTAGCTGCTTCCCTTTAGATGTGAGCTTCTCTTATCTAGTTTTTCACATCCCATGTCAGTTTGAAAAGCATTTAAATACAGCGTCCATGACTTTGAGTTTATGCACAAAGTATTTTTTTCAAATATTAATTGTAAGCTTTATTCTAGCAGGAAAAGACCATTTAAACACTTTTTTTTTTACAGATGTAAAGCTTTATGGAATTCAGTCTCAACACCTTCAAAGTTTAGTAAAAGGCAGAACTTTGTATGAATGTCATGAATCAATCTGAAACACAACTACACTCTCATTTAGGTGACTTTGACTTTTCATTTGATCCTCACAAAACTGAGAAATCCAACAATTCATTGACACTGTAATGTGCAGTTCAGCCTTTAATGTGTGACTTAAAAAAATACTCCTACTGAGTAAATGCTCTCAGTAAAGTCCTGGCCTTCAAGGATTTGAAGTCTGGTTTGAAAGACAAGCTTGATTTGATCCTTCATTCATTCATTTTCCAATCCACTTTATCCCTTTTGGGGTCACGGGGTTGCCGGAGCCTAACCCGGCTACTCATGGGCGAAGGCAGGGTACACCCCTGGACTGGTCGCCAGTCTGTCGCAGAGGCCACAATCACACACCCATACACACTCACATTCACACCTAGGGACAATTTCGAGTAACCAATGAACCTATGAAGCATGTTTTTGGACGGTGGGAGGAAGCCGGAGTCCCTGGAGAAAACCCACGCATGCACGGGGAGAACATGCAAACTCCACACAGAAAGGTCCCCCAGCCAGGACTTGAACCGGGAACCTTGTTGCTGTGAGGCAGGAGCGCTAACCACTGCGCCACCGTGCAGCCCTTGATTTGATCAATTTAGTAAAATGAAAATAAATAGAAGATGGATGGATGACTGAATGAATGAATGAATTAATAATAATTCCAACATTTTTGCACCTCATCCACTTGTTTTCAACAGGAACTGGAAATGATGGCTCTTCTTCGCTTATTAAGTGTATTGTCATAAATGGTGGATGTGAACTTAACAAATTAACTCAAGGACTTAAAAATGACTTACAAAAATCTAAGGAAAAACCTGGAGGAATAAAAAAAAGTAACAGATCATACAAGGCTCAAATCTAACCATGAACTTAGACATCCTAAACTCAGCCAGAAACAGCTGAGAGGATTCAAAACTGATCAGCTGATAAAGGCGAGCAGAGACAGGAACTGAAAAAACCTTTACATCCACAATAATCTGCTAACATTTACTGTGTCCCATTAACAAGATGCTACTTTAAAAGCAAAATATTTGACTAAAAGCAGATAAAAATTACCTTTGATAAAAATGCAACTAACCTATTATATGTGTCATTCTGGGGCAGCACTTTTGCTTTTCGTCTGCTCCTAAATTCAGGCAGCAAATCCATACACTGGAGTTTAGCAGAATGACGGCAAATAAAACAAAACATAAAAATGATCAAAGATGCAACCATTTAAAACAAAGCTCCTGCATAAATGTGAGTCACCAAACACTGTGTGCGTGTGCACGTGTGTGTCACGACCAAGTTTCCTGCCTCTCTGTTCACATAAGTGCTGTAATTTGGATGCTCTGTAATTTCAGCGTGGCGGTTCAGGGTTAAGTGGAGGCTGGCCCTGCCATCACAACTACTGGTCCTCCAAATGGTCACACGCATATTCGGTCACACACTCTGCAGATTATACCGAGAGCGCGCTTTTATAAAGGCCAGTGCATTTAATTACTTTTAGAAACACAGTTTAAGGGCCCGAGCTGTGTCATTACAACACACTTTACAAGAGACGTTACAGAGTGGGGGTGTATGTCGGTGTGCCCGCTCCCTCCAAAGAGGGGGAAAAGGAAACTTTGTCACATGCCAACTGTAAAAAGTGGTCGAACACACATTTGCTCACGCACACACACAGACACACACAAAAGTAGACTGCTGAGAGTTGCAAATAGCACAGTCTGTATCCCAGCAGGGGATCCAAACACAGACACAGAATGTATTGATATGTCACACAAACACACACATTCACAAACACAGACAGACAGTATTGATATTTTTTGCTCATCAACCCAGAGTGTATGGCTATTTAGCATCACACTGGCACACACACACATTGCGGTGCACATTTGTGCTAAGACGCAGCATGAAATCAGACCGGTTCAATAATTCATTGTTGTCTTTAGTTAAAGCAAGTTTTTCTGCAGCTTCAACTTCTAGGAAACTTTTCTTTCTAAGTCAATTTTTGGCGTTTCTATTTGTTTTATTGATGACTGGAGTTTTTGATATTCAGACAGATTAAATATCCACAAATCTAACAACTTCACGAGCAGACTGAGATGCTTTTCTTTGAAACAAAAACATGTTCTTTGCTTCTGGGGTTTCTGTTTTCCATAGAATCTCAAAAACACTTTTGGCGGGAAAAGTTTAGCTAGTTTTTACAACTTTATGGTGAAAATAACTCATTTGTTGTTGTTGGTTTTTTTATGACAATTTACTGTACTGAAAGAATGAATTGTTTGATTTTTTTCTCTAAACACAAAATATTGTTGCATCTTAAACTAACATTGTTCTGAGCAAAAGCTTATAAAATCACCCAACGAATCATAATTGATCTTATCTATTTCTCATAAAAAATGATCTTGAAAAATGTGTTTTGTGGATTTCATTAAAGGGGTTTAAGAAACTTACTTTTCCTTCTTTCTGAATGTTTCATTGGCTTTCTGCAGCTTTAAATAATTTATTTAGCCCTAATATATGTCACAGAGTCTTTAAACCACTGCTTTTATTTCAAAAACTCTTGTGTTTTAATTGTAACTTTAAAAAAAAATAAAGGGAATTAAACCCCTGGATTGCATGAATGAATCACGATAACCTGCATGTGCAGCTCTTCTCCAAATCAAAACTTTGAGTATTTACGGCCAAAACCAAGCTTCTGGGATGTTCCTGCTTCTCATTCGCCTTTTGTAAAGCCCGTACTTTTGCACGTTAATCTTTTTCGGTGATTTCATGACCATTTTTTGCATTTATAGGCGTTTATCTTCATCCTCTGTAAAATATCTGCAGCTGCTTTTAACTTTTTTGTAAACCAGATTTCATGTAGGAACCATTAAAATGTCATATCAATGTTCCCTTAACCCAAAACTGCTAAAACGTTGAACACCAACTTCCACCTCGTCCGACTTTTAAGGTGCAACAGATAAATAAAAAAATAAAAAAATCTATCACTGAAAACTGGTATTTTCTAATCATAAACATGAATCCACTATTTGAACAACTTTATCAGCTGCATCCTCATGAAATTAGACATCCGGTTGCTGAATATCATACATTATTATTATGTTGTGTGGGAACAACTGATTGAAATCCATATTTGGAGTGAAGATTCTGGTTTTTGTCTGTTAAATGCAGATGTCTTTTATTTTGAAATCAAAGCTTCTTCTTTTTCCTCACTTGCTCGTTTCAGATATGTTTGTTTTTTGTTAACTTTGCTAGCTGGAGGGTTTAAGTTTAGTGATCGGTGCAGCCGCTTTAAGAAAGTAGCGGATGGATTTTTGACAAAGCGACTTGTAATGGGTCAATAATGAGTTGGGTGTGACGGAGAAAATCCAGTAATTTTTTCAAAATAAAGCAGTTTTCAGAATTAGATTATACGTAAAAATGGAAAACATAGGTTGTTTTTTTTTCTGCTGCCCAGTACAGTACAAACTGTCTAGGGGTTGGGCACCACTGTTCTATGGAGAGAGTCCCGCTTTTGTGCAGTTTTTGTCCTTTGACTGCTTCCTTTTCCTCAGTAAGTGGAGCGAACATCAGCCGTGAGCTCAGTTTGTGAGCCAGAGCAAAAAAGAACTGAAGGAAGAGGGAAGGAGTCCTTCTTGTCCAGTCTATGGAGAGACATGGATTGAAAGTGTCCAAACTGCAGTCTAAGGAGTGTAGAGACTAAGTTAAGATGCAGGTTGGTTGCCATCCTAGATTTGTAGTTCCCCCCAGTAGTTTATCATTCCAGCTCAAATGAAAGCATAATGTGTTAAAGTTAAAACCATAATTTGACCAACAAGCCCTTCACATGACAGCAGTGAGATTGGCTGAGTGCTTTTGGGAAGTGTTAAGGTTCTGTAAGAAACAGGAAGCCACAAGTGTTGCACTGAAAGGCTGCACGATGGGTGGAGGACAGAGGAAGGCTTCTGGACAGAGTATTCAGCCCCATCCTGATGAAGCCGTTCAAAAATCATTTTCTCTGGTAAGGCTTGTTGTCTGTGTCACAAACGATCTTCTATTTAAGTGGATGAGAGGCAGAACTAATGTTTGTGGAAGTCATGAGACTGAGCATCTGAGTGCTGGTCAGCGATGGAAAATACAGGTGGATTTTAATCAGAGAAGATAAAATGTTATTCATTCCTAAAAATAACTTCAGTCAGTTTTAGATATACAAAGCAATTATGGGATTTTTTGTTGTTTTCATTTACTTTTCAACTCGCACAACATGAAAAAGAGATTCTGAATCATTCTGGTTCAAGTTTATTTCATTCTACAAGCACTTGCTTGAGATGTTTTTTTAGGCAGTTTTTCTTTCCAAAAGCATTTAAGAATATTAATTTTTTATTTAATTAATACATTTTAATCAGCAGAAGACTGATTTCTGCACCACAGATATGGACTAATTTAGTTATGGTTACCTCTGTGTAAATCCTGTTAAAGTAAAGGACAGGGTGATCAGGACTGAGCAGTGACGCCCAGATGTAAATACAAGCAGCAGATCATGAAAGCCTGAGGCTCAGATAGAAATCCCAAATTGTATTAAGGGACATCGTCCCCCACTCCCAGTATGCGTGCCTAATCCTGTTTTAGCGATGTTCCATTACCTCAATTACTCTCATCTCACCCAAAGGTGGACCCAGCCAAGGACACCAGCAGAAAACTACCGATGGGTGGAAAGGGAAGGGAGAGAACAGAGTGGTGTAAATGAGGGATGGATATCTGCTACAAATGAAGATGGAAGAGGCACCGAGGATGGAAGAAGTTAGAGAAATAACCGGGGGGGCAGCAAAAAGGGGGGCTGTGGATCTGGATGTAATTCGGGTAAAGTCAGTAAAATAGCTGCAGGAAGGTAGGAAGAATTGCAACAGTTGGGATTAAGACTCCGAATTCCCCAAACTGGTCAGATAAAGATTGTTCCACCAGTGTGGTCAGCTTCCTGGACTGTTTTTCATTTATACTGACTGACCTCAAAGTTCCCAAAAGAGACCAACAAAGCTTACCTGATGCACTTGCAGCTTTTCAACGGTAGGAAGTGGCACTTTAGAGAACATATTCATACTTTTACATAAAGTGCATGTTTTCTGCCACTTTTTAACCAAGAACGATGTTTTAGTTTGATGAAAAAGAGATTCATTTAACCCCTGAGGTGGATCATTTTTTTTACTCTTTTCTTTCAGTTGCAGAAAAAAAAAGTTGTGATTTGAAGATAAACACTGAAGCAATTGTTTTTGCTGAATTCATTTAAAGTGTGCAATGGATTTATTGAGTTCTGGGCATATAGAGACACTTTTTCTAGATTTAAAGTCCCACTCGATTTGTGCCGGAATGCTACACATTTAAGTACTGCATAACGGCACAAAGCCACCTTCCTCTGCAACAGGAAAAGCTGATTCATGTCAATCACATTAAGGGTTGAAAAGAGAAAGGTAAAAACTAAAGCTCCGGTGTAAAAGGGTTAACAGTTTTACAATCTGAACACTTTTGTTTATATCATTTTGAAAGGAACAAAATGATTACCGTTTTTGTACTCCATTTTAAGCTCACCCTGCACAAAAAAAACTTTATTTTGAACTGTAGACCATAACAGTTATCGTTTATTCATTTTACAAAGTGTTAATAAAAGTTTCAACAAATCTAAAAACAGCTAATAATGTCTTGGTACCATCTTGTCTGGAGCCAGGACCCCTTGAAGCAGGGAGTCTGAGGCTTGCAAACCTTTTTTTTGTGCCATTGTTTCATCTGCTCCTGATTTACAACAATTTAAATCAATCTCCAGAAATGTAATTTTGAACCTAATTTTCTTAATATATGCCTTACTTTATCAAAAAAAAAAAAATGCCACACGAACATGTTCTAAACACCAAAGCTAGATTTTCATCAGTGGGTCCTTAAAGGGTTTCTCTACAGTGCCTTTTAAACCATTTGGACCTCTGCAGGGTGGGAGTGCTGTACTTGCTTTAAAAAGCACAGAAAGGGTCTTTCTCTTTCACTTGGAAAGAAGCTGTGAAACACAAACCAGGTCGCCATACTGCCCTCCACTTCCACTTGGCACCACATAATTGTCCAGGTAATACCCTTGGCTTAATAGGGTTTAATGCCTGCTTGTCGCTGCAGCATGACAGGTATTGTTAAGACATTTCTGTAACACTGCACTTGTGCGCTCCCTCTGTAGTTTCACTGATGGCTGCACAGACTCGACATTTCTCCCTGGTAAAGAACTGTCATCCACTGCGGTCTGCCCTATTATATTCAACATTTCTAGTCATACGTGCATTCGGAAAGTTTTGGGGGATCTCTGTCACCTCTTTCCAAACTTAGGCCACAGGGATTCCCTCGCCCTCATCTCCATCAGTCTTCATCTCCCAATCAATATTCTGCGTTTTGGCTTCATTTTTCCTCGTTGGAGTGGTGGAGAGTTTGCCTAATGAAGTGGCTGATGGGAGTATATTACAGGGAGACAGAGTTGAGTGGTCGCCCACTCTAATATCCATTAACCTTACAGTTTCAATCAGCACGCTGACAAGTCTGAGCGACGGGTTGCAAAGGAGCGCATCAAAAGTTACTCTCTTTTGCCTTTGACTCTTCTTTCTTGATAAATTCCCCTGTACCATTGACGGAAATATGACTTTGTGTGCGTAGAATGGAAGGAGTGCTGTGGTAACTCAGTCAGAAGATAGGAGGTTTAATCCCACATCTTGTCTTTGGGTAGACCACTGTGTCTCATCTTGCTCCCAGCAAGACTACTGGTGTGTGAGCATGAAAGACAGAGTGCAGCATTGATTATATGTGTTTGAATACCTTTATAGAGCAGAGAGGAGGTTCAAAACATGTTATATAAGCACGAGCCATTTACACAAGCTCATGGGAACTTCTTTTTATAAATGATAGTGCTTTCTGGGGTGACTGTTGTACATGAATCTAGGGCACAGGAAGCGTGCAGCTCAGTAGGCTCTTTTTTTCGTTCACTGTCTTTTTTAAATACAAAAATCGCCACATATTTATGCACATTTTAGCCACTAAGCATTTCTAAGAGGGTAATTAATTAACTACTCACAGCAGCATTTCAGAGGGTCAAAAGCATAACAAAAGAATCGATTTTCCAAACAAAAACAAAGCTTTTATTGATATGAAACTAGTCACATTTTTATCCCCAGCTGTCAGATATTTAAACATTTGATCAAATATATTTAAGTTACTGGGATATAACAGTTGTGATGGGTACTTTAGAGGACTTTGGTTAAAAGTTTATTTGAAAAGACAGCATGCTGGACGATGGACTGTCCAGCATCAGACAGATTGATCTGTATGAGGCAAGCTGTAACTCAAATCGAGTTACTCTGGTTACATTTTTGGCTAAAGACGTCCTGAATCAATTTTAGGTCGTTGAATCCATTCGCTGATTTGAACCAATATCGGTTATGAATTGTATGGTCAACCACAAATTATGATATGCATCAAACTGTTGTTAAAATGACTCGTTAACCCTCTAGATATTTCAGGTCAAGGAGAGAAACAAACGCGTTGCTGTCAACACACTCATCCTGAAGAAAAAACAAAGAGAAGGAAAATAAATCAATTCTGGTCCTGATAATGCAAATGAGATTCACAGGACACATCTTTCGCAGGTGCCCACGATTAGTGGTAATTTGTGCCCATTTGAATGATTCCTCATTTAGCCTCCTCTCCCAACTGCTGTTCTTTGGAATGAGTGTGATCATTTACATCTTTCCAGGGGCCAGAGGGAAAATGGAAGGAAATCCAATCTGAGGCTTTTTGAAGCATACGTTTCAAAAGAGTTCATAAGACAAACTTGTTTGCAAAAGTTTACAACCCACCATGTTTTTGTTTTTCCTCTCTGGTGATACCACACAGCAAAATTTAACTGTAAAATACCATCAATGATTTTTAACATTTGCAACACTCTTGCTTTATAAATTATGTTGAAGATTTTTCAGTTTGTTTTGTGTCTAAAAGTCCCTCTCTGAGAGACTTTTAGACTGGGAATTGTTTTTTTTTCAAAGACTTGCATGTTAAAATTCTTCTTTTTTATATTTTGTTACTTTCCCTATGGAGCTGAGGTTCTTCTATGTCAGTATAAAAGCAGTTTGTAGTGTGCTTTGATGCCTTAGGTACCTGTATTTCTGTAAAAAGTGCAAATGATACTTTTACCATAACTGAAAATAGAAGAGAATTATCTGTTCATCAACCTGTATTTCTTTATATTTCGATTTTGTATTACATTGTCTTTGCATTTCTTCCCTGTTGTGTCTCCTGTGTTTGTGTGTGTGTGTGTGTGTGTCAGTGAGCCTCTGTTTTGGTAGATCAGTGGGAAGTGGTAGTCCGCTGGGATAGCTTTGCTTCTTTGTTCTCCTGCTGACAGTGGAGGATTCAGAATCAGTCTAAAGGGAGAAATTATGTCCCAGAGCAGCCTGGGGGAAAAGGAGATACACACACATATACACACACTTCTTCTCACATGCTACTCATGTGGGGCATGACCTCAATAAGAGCTGCTGTTGTATTTGGGATGCCCTCAACACCATGTGCTGAGCACTTTTAAAAGCTGTAACAGTTAGGCCTAAGGTTCAAATAAAAGATCAGTTCAGATGGATTGAGCAGACTTGCTCTCTGAATTCTTCAGTCTATACTCAGTACTATGATAATGTTTCCAACTGAGTTGCATTCCCGTGTCTACTGGTCGGTTTTTACTTGTATGATAAAAGGAAAAAACTCAAAGGAATTCTAACTCTGATGCTGTTTGGAGTCAAATACTGTTTCATGGAGAAATAAATCTCATAATGTTTTTTTTCATGTAGAATTACTTCTGACCTCTAATCTTCCTTTTTCTCTGTCACAACAGGTAAGGAGGAGCCAACTACCTATACCTGCACTACATGTAAGCAGTCCTACGGCAGCGCCTGGTTCTTGCTACAGCATGCCCAGAACTCCCACGGCTTCCGGATTTACCTTGAAAGTGACCATGGTAGTCCTCTCACCCCCCGGATGGGTGGACCGTCCTCTCTTGGTGGAGGCGCCGACTGTCCCTCTCAACCTCCTCTCCATGGCCTCCATTTGCCTCCTGATGCAAGCCCTTTCAATCTTCTCCGTATCCCTGGCTCAGGCTCAGGTGGAAGGGACAGTATTGGACCGGTAGGTGGTGTTGGCACTGGTGGGGCCGGTGGCGGGGGCCATCATCAGCGCTTTCCGCCAACACCACCTTTATTCAGCCCCCCTCCAAGGAATCACCTGGATCCTCACCACCTGAGCCCAGAAGAGCTGGCGCTGGCAGCCCACCATCCGAGTG
>BSAI01000096.1:19454353-19546138 GCA_036245035.1 Adrianichthys oophorus
ACAATGGACTTCTCAAGGAGACTACGGGAACTGGCAGGCAACACCTCAGGGTCTACACCTCCACTATCCCCCAGCCGGCCCAGCCCCATGCAGCGCCTACTCCAGCCATTCCAGACAGGAGGAAATGGAAGCACAGGAGGTGTAGGAGGCAGCAAACCACCATATCTTGCTACTCCTCCCCCTCTTTCTGGCTCCATGGAATCCCCTGTGGGTTCTCAAACCACTCCTTCAACCCCTCTACCCTCAGCTGGGGCAACATCCTCTTCCAACACACAAATGAAAACAAAGTGTTGTGAGTTTTGTGGCAAGGCCTTTAAGTTCCAGAGTAATTTGATTGTCCACAGGCGCAGTCACACAGGAGAGAAGCCGTACAAATGTCATTTATGTGACCATGCATGCACACAGGCCAGCAAGCTAAAACGCCACATGAAGACACACATGCACAAGTCATCCTCCCCTAACACCGGCAAGTCCGAGGATGGTCTATCGACAACCTCATCTCCAGAGCCTGGTACCAGTGACCACATGGGCAGTGCAAGCAATGCCCTCAAGTCAGTTGTGGCCAAGCTAAAGAGTGAAAATGACCGCATGATACGTGAAAATGGTGAAGAGGAGGAAGAAGAGGAGGAGGAGGAAGAAGAAGAGGATGAAGAGGAGGAAGAAGATGAGGAGGAGGAAGAGGAGGGAGAGGAAGAGGAAGTGCAGAATGGAGAGAGGATTGGCAGAGGAGCCAACAACAGCTATCACTTTGGACTGAATCTTGAGGCAGCGCGGCAGCATGAAAGCAATGCTGGTGTCGGAAGTCGACTGGGTAGAGTGGCTGAAGAGGGGTCCATCCCTCGGTCTCTGCCAGAGGTGATGCAAGGCATGGGACTGGCCGCTAGCATGCAACACTTCAGTGAAGCCCTCAATGCGCACAAACGAAACGCCATGGCCCAGGAGAACCACCTACACCACCATTTCAGTCGAGATCATCACCACAACCGGAACGAGTGCGACGGCGATTCTGTGCTTGAAACAGATCGAGGTGAAGAAGGTTCTGTGTCAACAGTGAACGGGCGAGGAGCATCTCCTAATGAATCTGCCTCTGTTGGCCTATCCAAGAAACTGCTTCTGGGAAGCCCTAGTCCACTCAGTCCATTCACAAAACGCATAAAGCTGGAAAAAGAATTTGACCTGCCCACACCCACAATCCCCAACACAGAGAACGTTTACTCTCAGTGGCTGGCTGGTTATGCTGCCTCCAGACAACTCAAGGACCCATTTCTGAACTTTGGGGATTCAAGACAATCGCCCTTTGCATCATCATCGGAGCACTCATCAGAGAATGGCAGTCTGCGGTTCTCAACCCCTCCCGGGGAACTGGACGGTGGGATGTCAGGCCGCAGTGGGACAGGCAGTGGGGGCAGCACTCCACATCTTGGGGGTCCTGGGCGGCCCAGTTCCAAGGATGGACGCAGGAGTGACACTTGTGAATTTTGTGGTAAGGTGTTCAAGAACTGCAGTAACCTGACAGTGCACCGGCGCAGCCACACAGGAGAGAGACCGTACAAGTGTGAGCTGTGTAATTATGCGTGCGCCCAGAGCTCCAAACTTACCCGCCACATGAAGACCCACGGCCAGGTGGGCAAGGACGTGTACAAGTGTGAAATATGTCAGATGCCCTTCAGTGTCTACAGCACTTTGGAGAAACACATGAAAAAATGGCACAGTGACCGTCCTTTGAGTACCGAAATAAAATCAGAATAGAAGGCCGAACAATGGGACCTTTTCCCCGCAGCTATAATCACCATCAGTCCCCTGTTTATTCCCAGCCCCTTGTAGATTTGCTCTTACCCCAACACTCCACTTTTACCAGCCTGGTGAAAGCAGAAGACCATGTGCTCTGCACCAGCACACCCTGTTTTCATTAACCATCGAATGCATGATTAGTATCGGGGCAATACTCTCGCATTGACGCAAAACTTCAAGCCTTTCTCTTGTGCAATAATTTACATGTGTACTATTTTTCTTTTGAGTTTTCATTTTCCATTTTTAAGAATTAGTCGGCATGCTTAGTGTGTTTTTGCTTATCAAAAAACAAAAAAGAAAAAAAAAAACTTGTCCCTGCTGGTTAGTTGTTGAGTAAATGTGTTGCTGTTTTTCTCTTGTTCATGTTTTTATTTTTATTTTATTTTTTAATTCTCCAAAAAGAGAAAAGACAATAAAAATACATCCATGCTGCATACATTCTGTAACACATATCATGTACAGTTTTGCTTTGTGACATGGTAAGTGAACAGTCTTACTTGACCCACTTCTTGCAACCCTGAAAATGCACTAAACTTGATCTTTTCAAAAGATTCCATGTTTCCACAGGGTTTAAAAAAATGAAAAATAAAAGAATAAAGAAATTGTGCATTGGCTTGACAACTAAATAGAAAGTGAGGCCAGGCTTCAAATTTTGTGTCTAAATAAGAAAATGTGCCAACAGCCTAATTTGTACTATCATTCGGTGGAATAAGAAAGAGTGCCTTTGATATCTCAAGACTGCATTGGCCATAATCTTATCTGGTATAAGTTTAGGCTCGCACTAGATGAAGCTAAAAAGGTTAAAGCCACCCAATTAAGGTCTTTGCAACTGTGACAACTCATGATGAAAGATCAGAATCATCATTTAGCTACCTATTATTTGTGGAATAGGTTTTGTTCAGTGTGTGGATTTCATTGCAAGCATGGTACAAGCAGTATTGTGTATATCTAAGTTATTTGTAGTTTTGTTTCTTGTACGGAGGTACTTTTGGAGATAAAAGGTCATTTTGTAATGTACAATCCTGAACTTGAGGGATACGGCGCATGGCTGACACATGTCGTGTATCTGCGTTAGCACAAACCTATAACGCTGCTTCAATATGTCCGTGTGTGGAACAATGCATAAAGTCATTTATGAGCTCCAAGCTAAGCTAACTTTCTTTGAGAGCATTGAAATACTTACAAGCTAGATCAACGGAAAGCTACAGTATTCTGGAAAGATTACGGGAATCAGAGGCAATGTGTTTTTTGTTTCTAATATCAAAACAGGGTCATTGACTACGACTTGCAGAACAAAATGAGAGACAGTTGCAAAAAATATATATACTAGTACTCTGTGGCTCCTTAAATATGTTAATCAGTATACATAGGCTATTGCAGGGCAACCTTTTTGTTGATTAAAAAATGCTTTTAGTTTTGCTAATTCCATTCATGCTGTTCATGGTACATGTAGAGGTCGTGTTGCTCTGCTTGAGAGTAAACGCAAACATTTCTCTGATCTCAAGCCAGTGAAAAGGAGGTGGAGTCGAAAAGCTAGATTGTCATTTATGAAGTGCACTGTTTCAGTTTTCCCAGTTTACAAATATACGCTGAAGGGGAAAATCTAATTCTAATGCTGTCAAAATGACCAGGGTCAAGTTGTCCCAAAAAATCGTTTGCTGGCAATTCTGCATTCACTGACCCTTGACCTCTGTAGCCTTGCCATATCAACTTTTCCTATCAGTTTGTTTCCCTGCAAACCCAATCACTTAGCCTCATCTGCAAGGTCTGTAAATTAAAAGGTTTTTAGCTACACAAAAAACCTTTTTGTTCTGACTTTTAGCCGCTACCAACACATAATGCTATGGTCACAAATACAACTGCCACCGTGCGATGGAGAGGTATCGGCAGAATCTTCAAGATTTCATGCTGCTGCCTGTTTTTGACAGCCGCCATCCGGAGGCATTTACACATTGTTCAGTGAGAGCTGCTGCCAGCTGGCAATTCCGACTTCCACCACCCTGTGCCCGTCCAGCTGTCGCCCGATTTTGTGTAATCCTCGCCTATGTGTGGACTGCCATTGCATGACCTCAGAAAGTGCCCAGGTGGTCACTCACCGACATGAACTTTTAGAGAAAAATTGTCCGGTCACCGCAAAACTGTAACTTTGTAAAAATGTAACTGCCGCCTCCTGATTACAAATCAGGCCGCCTGACAAATTTGCCAAAAAATGTGCATTTAGCTCACCGAGTGGTGGCATTTTGGGATTTGTGACCGTAATCTAATATAAAGATGAACAATTTACAGACCTTGCTGCCTGTCCAACAGACTTTCAACTATTATCACTCCAACTTCAACAGATGTCTTTTTTTGGTATAAAACCGAAGGTCTTCATTGATAGAATCACTTTTGCAAAAAACACTATATCAATTTTGTTGTCATTTCTCTTTTCATCTGAATTATGGTCATTGTAGAGACTTCAATCACAGTGTGTGTGAAATGACACAAGAAAAAGGTTTAAAAAAAAAAGAAAGAAAAAAATCGTTATTATTTATTTTTTTAGGTTTATTTTTAATTTTGCCTTGGCTCTTCACAACTCTTCAGGTTGAGATACAATTTGCATCGGGGAAAGGACTAAGATTATATATGGATATATAATAAAGAACTTAAAATATAGGAAAATGCACAGTCATGTCAATTCCTATGCTTAAACACATTTATGGTCTACTTTTTCTGTATTTCTAGAATTGTATTTGAATTCAATGTTCACTTAGAGTAGGCACTATAGTATTTATATTGAGGCTCGTATTTTTAACTGTTGCTTGTTCTCTCTGAAAGGTATTTACCATACCTTCTTTTTTGGTAGTGGAAAAAAATCCTAAGCTGCCACGGTATATTTTTTTAATTTGGCAGGATAATATAGTGCGAATTATTTGTATGTTTAAAGAAATAAAAAGGAGGCGCAAAAATCCCATAAAAAAGCAGCTAAAGTGCGTGGCGCTGCGAGGGGTGGCCGGCCATCAGATGGCCACAGCTCTGCCTCCTGTCCACAGAGGCGCTTGTACATATCTTCTTTGCTTTTTTTTTTTATTTTTTGGTTGGCACTTCTCTCCCCTCCCCTGCTGCCATTCTCGTATGCAGTAATGAAAGCTAACGTCGGCCAGTTCTGTTTTGTGCTTCTGTCTCTCCCACCTGACAACATTCCAACATCCAGAAGAGAAGAAAACAATAAAAAAAAAAGTCATATGCAGTACATGGATTACAAAAAAAAAAGGTAAAATAAAACATTTAAAAATAAATGAAATGTTTTGCAATTTTTTTTTTCATTGCCAAATACTAAATGGTGCTTTATATTTAGATTGGGTGAATATACTTTGATATGCAAAGCATATTTAAGAATGACCAGGGAGACGCGGAGAAGCCTGCTTGAGTTGAGACTTTTGTAAATGGCAATGTGGAATATTTTATCAGCTTTTTCTATTCCTGTTCTGAGAGCTGTTTGTTGTAACTTGAACTTGAACTTTATCTTTTACAATGGGAGTTACTATTTATTATTATCTAAATGCTCTGTTCAAAACAGAGACATGGAATGGAGTCTTATTTTGGTTCATTTTACTTTTTTGTTTCTTGTTTTATAATTTTCTTTTGTAACTGTGGCCGATGGTCAATGGACAAAGTCGAGCTCTTTAATTTTCTGTTGTACTTGTTTGGGATTTCTGTTCAGTTGTATTGGGAAAACCACTGTCTGTGTTTTTCTGGCAGATGTCTGCATAATCCTGTTCACACACCCATTTTGTCCCTTTATTGAAAAACAGTTAATAAAAAAAAAAGAAAGTTTAATGACACTTGCGTCTGTATGTTTACTGAGTGATTGACAGGCACACAATCCACACAAAAACTAAAGGTTTTAAAAATATATATGTATGTATATATTTTTTAAAACCAATTTCCACCTAAAAGAACATATAGTACTGACCTATATGCACTCTATGTGTTATCAGTGTTGACCTGTCCAGGGCGTTTTCTCCGAAGAGGCCTCACCATGTTCCTTGAACCCAGTGAACTCTAACTTCACCTCAGCCTGTGACCTTGCACTATATGCATTTCAAGACTTCCCCTGTGTATTTTCATATATGTGTGTTTGTGTGCACACAAAGTGCTGCTGCAGACTCGCTCAAGGGGGTGGGAGAACTCCTGACGCCCATGTGTCTTCATTCAACACCCGATCTGCTGGTCAGGTTAGACCAGTTTCTTTAATATAAGTACACAGTTCTTAGTACATAAGTCTATGCTTTTACCTTAACCTGCTTCAAACTTTCTCAGATTGTACAAAATATAGATTTATAGATTTGTTTATGTTTTAGCATGAATAAATTAACAGGATTTGGTTGAATTTGTTAAAATACTGCAAAATTGCGTTCACTCCGACCTTGGGAGCAGTCGTTCAAGCAGCCACTTCAATTGAAAAGTCTATGTAACTATGTGTACATACACATTTCGAGCTTCCACGTTTGAAACTATCACCTTTACGTGCAGCTACCCAAGTTTCAATGACCGTTTTTGGGCTCTTTGAACAAAACACATGGCTTTGAATAACTTTGAATGAACTTTGAATAATCAGAGACTCGAATGTGGTACTAAAGTGTCAATCGCTTGAAGATTGATCATGGATAAGAAATTATTAACTGTGGTTTGTGCCCGGCTGGAATTATTTGACATCAAGTGTTTCATGTATCAGAATAGAGCTGTAAAAAAAAAAAAACACCTGGAGCAAAATTTGTGACATTGGCACCGCAATGACATTCCGCACCAAGCCTCTTCCAACTGTTGGTAGCATGCACTAGTAAACAGTAGAAAAAGAAGAAGAAGCCCCTCCCTGCTTGTCCAGTGTTTACATCATGGGCTCAAAAACCAGCATTTATAGCATTCTTAAATGCCTGTCAAATGCCTGCTGTGTACATAGCGGAAGTCCTACCAGGTGGCTCAGCCTCAGCACTCGTGCTAATGTGGTGACTTTTTCTGTCAGGTATTCTTGTGATGATTTCTGGGGTGTCTATCCATTATATTAATGCAAAAACAAAGAGTATTAAATTTACAAAAAAAAAAAGCATGTTAGAGGCTGTGAAATAAACAAAAGACATAAGCAAAGTAGCATTCACAACAAATAAGTAAAGAGTGAAAGCGAAATTGAATACAGTTTGTCATAGTAGATTCATTAGACATCAGTTTAGGAAATCTCCACCATTGGTCTATTGACACTCCGTCTGTCTGTAGATGCCTGACAGACAGTGGATGGTTGACTGGATCGACAAAAGGTCCACATCCAGACCACACAAAGCAAATAATACTGGTGTGATAAGAGAATTCCCAAAATGAACAAATATATGTTGAGAAACCCAGTAAAACATAACTTAATCAGTTTGTTCAGTTTATCATAGCAATGCTGGATTATTTCTCTTGAGTGGAACTACCAAAGATGCTTTCAATTAGATCCACAATCTTTGCTGTTTTCCAGATCTATCAATGTTGCCTATTTCTGATCATCTAGATCAGATGATCACAAGCTTTTACTGAATAAGCACATCTAAATCAGCAGCAGGTAAGGCAGGTACAGTGGGAAAAATGCACTTAACAGTCACTGATTCTGCAAGATATTTCAACAAAAAAGGTGACAGTTCTGTACTGTACATTGTCAGAGTACTTTAACTGTAAGAAACAGAAAAAATATCCATAAAATCACAATGTACAATTTTTAACGAATTTATTTGTACAATGACGCAGAAAATATTCTGTTAGTAATATTAAATATTTATATCTGACAAGCAAGAATTCTGTCCCTCATAGACCCGTTCCTCTACTTGTTACCTGTATTATTGTCAGCTGTTTGAACAGTTTTTTTTTTTTGTTTGCATAAAGAACACCTGTCCAAAGCCTTAAACATTCCGACTGCAACTTCTATAGCATGGCCAATACCAAAGAGCTGTCGAAGGACACCGAGCACAAGACTGGACATATGTAAAAGACTAGGATGAACCAATCTACAATAATCAAGAAGAGATTAACTGTTGGAGAAGTCATTAGAAAATGAAAAAAATACAAGATCAATGGCAGTCTCCCTCCACCTGAGGCTCCATAAAAGAGCTCACCTGGTGAAGTTCAGATGATCTTAAGAACGGTGAGGAAACAGCCCATAACTACATGGAGGAACTGGTCACTGAACTGAAGAGAGCTGGAACTACAGCCACAAAGGTTTTTTTTTAAACAAAAGCCACTGTATAAAGTTCCCCAGAGACCATCTGGATCAGAGGTCAGCAATCTAAGGCACTGGTGCCACAGTTGGAATGCAGAAAGACGGTGGCACGCGGGGGTATGATAACAACAAGCACTTGATCTTTCGTCTATATTTCCAGATTTAAAAAAAAGATTGGGTTTAAGTAACAATCTCTCCTCACAATGAGCCCTACTTTTCCCCTATTTTTCTGTGGGGTCTAAGGAAATGATCCATTCACGCAGTGCTGACACCGTGACTCCGCCCACCTGTATAAATATTGCTGCTTTTCCACGTCAGCCTTTTTGAACTGGTGATTTAAATTAATGTGTGCCATAGAAAAAAAAAACCTAAGTTTGCCATGCTGAAATGAAAACCTTGTAATAATTCCCCTGTTTTGAAACTGCTGACGGTGAGATGACTGGTGGGGTGATGGGAGCACATGTCTGTGGATGGAACATGAGTGCGTGCATGAGTGGGAAAAGCGAAACCCTGATCCGCGAGCTATTGCACACGTCTATGACTCCACAGCTGTTTTCTGGGATAGAAGCGGCAGATATTTATGAAGTTATAAGTTCAGTTTGTTGAATAGTAACCATGTGGGGTCTGATAAAGTCACAGCGATCAGCCATCGCTAACTTTTTTTAGCATAAACGTCATCCTGCTCACACACTTGCATCTGTGAACGCGCAGGTAGAGGAGGAAGTGGTGTGCTCGTCCACTAAACAGAATCAGGCAACACAAAGGTAAAAAAAAATGACAACTTGCTCTATTTCCTGTTCGCTCTCTCTGCCTCTGTCTCTGTTTCTCTCTTTGTGAAGTTTGGTATTTCTTTTGACCTCCACAGTAAAGGTTTCCTCATCTTCAGTGGTAAAATACATTTTTCTGGACAGTTTCCTCCGTAATCGCATACTCTAATTGCTAGAATAAATACACAAATACAATACACAATTCTTTTTCAACTTTGGCCGATTTTCTCTGTGTTATGAAACCCCTTTTTTGAGTTATTACCAAAATATGTTTTAAAAAGCTATTTGACTTGCTGTTTGTGAATTGAATACAATTTCAGATACATTGGAAATGTGTTTGTGTTTCTTTGCATTAGAGTTCGCATTATAGTTAGTTAACTATAGCACAGTTGTTATGGAGAAAGTTTCAAGTTGCCACTTCGTGCCACAACATTGCTGACCCCTTGATTTGTTTGATCCAGAGTTCTCTTGCGAGAAGCCCATTATACATGAATTTACAGTAAAATTGCTTTTTTATGCATGAATGGACATTGCCAAGATGGGAAAAAAGGAAAAGAAACCACGGACAGTTACATTTCCATTGTTAATTTGAGAAAGCTGGGGTGTACTGCTGAACTGTTTAGCCGTCAAACATCAGTTACAGGTTAAATTAAACTTTATCTTCCCATTTTACTCTCCTTTTTCTTTTAATAACTAATTTCTTGAGCTGTGAGCCAGTAAAGCTTGCTTGCATGTTCTTCCGCACTGTAGGTCTTCGGGAACATAATACATTTGTCATTACACAAAAAATCAATATAGCCATGACCCAAACAGCCCCAAAAAGTCACATGGATTTGTCTTTGGCCTGAAGGTTTTTGAAAATAAAATATTATCCAAAGAATTTAGAAAGCATGTTTTTACACCTTCTTTGTCCCAGTATGGCCTTGGCGCAACACAATTCCAATGGAATCCAGATAAAGGGCAAGAATGTACGACTGTGCAAGTGTGTTTTGTCTATCTTCCATTTGAATGTACTCTGCTATCTGCGTACATAGTCTGCTGCGCCACAAAAGTGCATTTGGTCAAGGCCAGCCTCGGTCTGCCAAACAACTGAGAGGCAGCATCTATACATACCCTGTGGGTTAATACACTCTGACCACTGCGATCTTTATGAACTGACAGTAAACTAAGTGACTCCTACTGTAATGGACATTCAGTGAGAATTGCTTAGCACGTAACATGACCACAAGGCCAGTTCCCTATGTTTAAAAGGGAGTTTAAAATCTGCAGTCAAAGGCGGTAAAGGGATAATTACCAAAGCCCTTTTAACACTCCTGTGTGGGAGTTCATCATATAATAGTAAGAACATTTTAAATAAAACAAAGTTGCTATTATCTCCTAATGTAGCTGAACCCATTTAATGAGTTTGAATAGGTCCCAGTTTTGTATAACATTGCTGAAACATTAAAAGGTGATAGGTCTACAAAGCGGATGGAAATATTCAGACAGCCTTTTATTTGGTTTTAGATTAAGCTAGATCAAGGAGAAATTTCCCACTTTGAAAAAAGAAACTCGAATGGTCGTAAAAAAAAAAAACCCAAAAGGCAGCTTCAGGTAACATCGATGCGTCGATCTGAAGGCCATTACTGAGATACACGCGCGAACAGGTTACTATTCTGAGATACTGTTGGTTTATATTCCTGGGCAATTGGAGAGGACATATTTGAAATACACCATAGTATCAGAAAATCACACTAAAAAAGAGACTCTGGCAACTGCGTTTGAAGATGTGTCAACAAAGTGATTACATTCAGGGGGATTCTTGTACATATTTCTACTTCAGAGGTGTTTTTATCATGTTTTAGCACTTTTCTCATGATGGAGGACATGTATCAAGGAGTTTAGAAATCTTTACGACATACCTGAGTCTCTCCTACTTGACCTTTACATATTGTATAAGTGAGCATGAAAAAATGTGGCATTTTCACTTTCTGGGCTTATTAAGTATCAATGACTTTTTCTTGTGGGCCACCTAACTTTGACCATTCTTTGACCATTCTTCTCCCTTGGACAGCTCGTATCCACCCGTAACAACAGTTGTGGCAAAGGTATACTGACTCATGTAGAGACTTGAGACTTGACTATTAACTTGAGGTCTGGGGGCTTTCCTACAATGTTGATTTGTTTCTTCTATTTATTTTGTGTTCAGGACATTGCTGTCTTGTCATAAAAAAAAGTTCTCATCATGATTAATTTGCATTAAATTACAGAAATATCATCTTCCTGATATTGTGTCCCCACAAGTTACATAAAAGAAGGTTAAAGGCACTTTGTGACAACCAAAAATTCATATTAATTATAAGTTTTTCACTTTACTTTGACTTGCAAAATAGTATTTGTGAAGATCTTTTGTGAAACGAGTCCCGTTTCAGTCCCATTTGAACAAAAAACATGTTTTTTAAATCTGAGTAATAAAAATACGGATTTTTGTAAGTCAATCATCAAAAGTGATTTGTTGAAATTTACAGTCAAAATATATAGATTTAAAAAACAAAGGTGATTACTGCATGCTTTTTTTTTAAGTGTGAACTTTGCTTCATAAACTTTAATGTCTTTCCAAAAAGCTAATGGGTCACTTTAACATTAAAGTGGACCACAGTTTGTGGTCACTAGTTGTAAAGTTGTTGCTCCTATGAATAAATCGAACTCTTTAAATCAGTCTGAGTTGTGGGTATCTAAGAATCACCCTCCACAAGCACACACACGCTCGCTCATAAAGATACACCGAGGCACAAGAGGTCAAAGTCTGGTGATAATCCATCAAAACTGGAATGTCAGGTGTAGAAACAACAGATCAAACAGACCAGGCTGGGAAAGGTGTTGTTTGGTGTCCGTGGGTTTGCTTTCCCCTTGTCTCAACTGCCAGCTCTGCTATGCATGCTTTAAAACGGCAAATGTTGGGAATGTCAAGGGGTTGAGGAGGCCAAAAGAGAAAGGAGGGGTAGGTATGCCTGCCTGCTCCCAGGAGGGGTTGTGAGGTCAGAGAGTTGGCTTCCCTCCCTCCTTGTGTGTTCTTTTCACTCTTTTCTCTGCAGTTCTAGTCCGCAGTTCAAATTCATTGTCAAAGTGAATGAAAGAATGAACGGGGGGGTGGGGTAGGAGCAGGAGAAAGTGCGGTAAGTGGGCATGATCCCTGTTCAGATGTGTCTGAAAGATCTGTATTTCTCAAACAATGTCCTAAATAAGAGTAAACAAAAGTGCGTTTTATATTTGAGTATAGCTTTTTTATTCAGTTACATCATTGAAAGGGCAACTGTATGCCTGTGATTTCTTTGTGATTGCCCTTCAAGGGTAACTTTTTCTTCAGGTTGAGTTGCAACATGGTAAAGAGAAAACTCAAACAGCACAAAGCTGGAGGGAAAAAACAGATTTTTCAGTGACAACAAGAAGGAAAAGCTGTATTCAGTCACTGTACAATATGTGCTCTGACCTCCCAGTGTATGGACAACTACAACACCAGCAGTGGATGCTCCAGGGTCATGGAGGGCCTCTCTCTGATCTCTGACCCCTTGAAAAAGAGGCCTCTCAGCCTGGTCAGGCCAGTGGAAAATCCCAGGGGCCTGGGTTGTATAAAAGGATGTCCAGATGAAACACAGATTATCGGTATGTGTGGAAGCGTCTGAAGAAACATGCCGTTCTTGTGTAACCAAGTTCAGGACACACAATCTCCAACACAGCCATGGGTTAAGGAGGTTAATTGCAGCTGCACAAATGAGTGGGCTGGCTTAGCTTTGTCAGAGTGGCTGGAGTGGTGTGTGTGTGCGAGACAGATATGGGACACTGTGTGAACTCAAGATGTACTGGGAAGAGATACTGACACACGTGGATGTGCGTTAGGTTGTTATGTCTAGAGTTTGTGAGCATAAACTTTAGCGTCTTTGCTCCAAGTCCATAAGCCTGTTTCAACACATTTGCTCCCATTCTGCCTTTTAATCTCTTCCACTCTTTTTTCTGTGGCATGTTTATAAGTGAGTGTGTGAAAGGTCAAAGTTCAACCTGCGGGTTCAAGGCTGGGGTTTCAGATGACTAAACACCTTTGTTGCTGGCTGCAGGGGGAAGGCTAAATGTGTGTGCGTGTGTTTGTGCACAGTGAGGCAAAGGAGGTGCGTTTGATATGTTGTGTCTAGTTCAGAGCCAAGGGGGACTCACTATTGCCCAAAGCCCAGCCTGCCCCCACCACAGCCCCACCCACACACACACTTGGGTCCGAGGTTTGATGTCTGCTGAATCTCATGTGATTGCACAGAAACGTGTGATCTCACACGGACACAGTGCATCTAAATAGGTTAGATTTAGCTTCACAGGGAATCTATTGTTCAGTGCTGTAGCAGAACTAGCCACTTATTGGACTTTGATGAAAAGAAGAGAACAAAACGTGGTCACAGCCACCACAACCTGTACAAACGCAATAAACAGGGAACTTCAGTGGCCCCCTCTGTCATTAGTACTAAAGTAGACTAGTAATAAACATCCACTTTGTTAGGTACTCCTTGTTCATACTGCGTTGGACCCCCTTTTGCCTTCAGAACTGTCTTAATCCTTGGTGACTTACCTTCAATAAGGTACTGGAAACATTCCTCTGAGAATTTGGTCCATATTGACATGATAGCATCACACAGTTGCTGCAGATTTGTTGGCTGGACATCCATGATGCCGATCTCCCGTTCCACCACATCCCAAAGGAGCTCTATTGGGCTGAGATCCTGTCATCTGGATCTGTGGAGGTCATTTGAGTCCAGTGAACTCATTGTCATGTTCAAGAAACCAGTCTGAGATAATTCCAGCTTTATGACACGGCACTTTATCCTCCTGGAAGTAGCCATCAGAAGATGAAATGGTACACTAAAGGGATGGACATGGTCAGCAACAATAGGCGGTGGCATTGTAGCCATGCTCAATCGGTAATATAAGGGGCCCAAAGTGAGACAAGAAAATATCCCCCACACCATTATACCACCACCAGTCTGAACTGTTGCTACAAGGCAGGATGGATCCATGCTTTCATGTTGTTGATGCCAAATTCTGGCCCTACCATCTGAATGTCGCAGCAGAAATGGAGACTCATCAGACCAGACAGTGTTTTTCCAATCTTCTAGTGTCCAGTTTTGGTGAATCTGTTTGAATTGTAACTTCAGTTTCCTGTTCTTAGCTGACAGGAGTGGCACCTGGTGTGTTCTTCTGCTGCTGTAGCTCATCTGCCTCAAGGTTGGACGTGTTGTGTGTTCAGAGATGCTCTTCTGCAGACCTCGGTTGTAACCAGTGGTTATTTGAGTTACTGTTGTCTTTCTATGAGCTGGAACCAGTCTGGTCATTCTCCTCTGACCTCTGGCATCAACAAGGGATTTCCATCCACAGACCTGCTGCTTACTGGATGTTTTCTCTTTTTGGACCATTCTCTGTAAACCCCTAGAGATGGTTGTGGTTGAAAATCCCAGTAGATCAGCAGTTTCTGAAATACTCCGAAAAACCCAAGAACCATGCCAAGTTCGAAGTCCCTTCAATCACATTTCTACTCCATCCTGATGCTCGGTTTGAACTTGGGCAGATTGCCTACATGCCTAAATGCACTGAGTTTCTGCTATGTGATTGGTTGGTTAGAAACTTGCATTAACGAGCAGTTGGACAGGTATGCTTAAGAAAGTGGTAAGTGAGTGGATATACTGTCCTCCATCCTGTCCCCAGCAGAAATGAGGCCAAACCGGCTCTTGAAAAGTACTAACCTTAAAGTAAGTTGCAGTGATTTCTTCCTCCTGTACACACATGGCCCTTCCCTCTCAAACTATTTTTGACTTCCAGGTGGAGGGTGAACCTGATGAGCTGGCGCTTTCCTTTTCTGGCTCACACAGGAGAAACATAAAAAATGGGGAGTGAGTGAGAAAGATGCACTCTGTTAAAAAGGTCATCCTCATTAAAGCATTTGCAAATTCAGATTTGTGTTGTATTCTGAGGACCCTCCACACACAAAACAGCATCAAAATCACTGAAATATTATGAACACAGCCCTAAATAGCAGTTTCCACGCCTGCAATTGTATTTCCTGTTTCAATTCTCTCTAAGGTTAGCCACAAGTCTAAATTGAACTTACAGTCTGAGGTGACATGAATTTCATTTCTTGTTTTAATATGAGAAGCTGACGTTTTGTGAAGGCCACTTGTTAGCTGAACCTCAGTCTCACCAGAACACCTGTAACAAGTGTGTGTTTCTACATTTGCTTTATTGTGTTCAGGACTGGTGGAGGGCTGGAGTCCACCCCAGCTGTCATTAGGCGAAAGGTTGGATACACTCTGGACAGCACCTCCATCCATCACATTGATAGAGACAAAGTACACAAAGCTACTTTCTCAAACAGCAATATAGTTCAGTGTAGGACAGAGATTTATTTTGAAAGGGTTTGTTTTTGCTCCAATATGTAGCAAAAGGAAGTCACACCTTTGTGAATCTGACCCTCAAGAGTTAGGAAAGAAGAGCAAACGTAGGATAGAGTGTTTCCTCGCTTTTGGCAATTCTAAAAGTGAAACCCTTAAAGTAGGACAATAAATGTTTTAAGGCAGTAAACCTTCTCACAGGTTTTCTACTTGTCCAGTCATGTCCTCCCTGTCTTAATTATTTGCATTAACTTCAGTGCTCTTAGTACTTCCTCCCTGTCTGATCTACATCTTTGAGTGATAGTTATAAAGATGTGTAAAATATGCAGATGCTGAGTTTTGATATGCTAAATTTGATTAATTAATTGTAGAAGCAAAACAGGTGTTTACTTAAGACTTTCTTTTGCATTTTTAACATTCTACTCTTCAAAACTTTATTTTATGTGACAAAGAAAGAAAATAATGAAAGAGCTTTTCAAGTTCTTACTGTAAGACTTATTATAGCACACTTTGTAACTTTAGAAAATTGTACACTTTTCATTTGATGATGGTAAAAATGATAAAGAAAAATTGTTATTCTTTGTACTTGTAAGATCTTTTGAACAGTACAGAGTATTTCTATACCCAATGGTACATTTATTGTGCAGACTGTCACAGACATACAATACCCCTGCCCCTGAGCATTGGTTTTATAATTGACCAGCTCTACAAGCTCATGTCTTTGAACACACCAGGTCATGTGGCTGTTTCTAACCACGCCAAATGATGAGCAACAAGTTTAGATAATCTGCAGTAATGTGTGGAAATTACCCACAATACCAAGCGCACACATTCATCTCATATATACTGAATAAACGGTCAACTGAATCATTTAGAGCAAACAACTGATTTAAACACCCACATCTCACCTCATTATGACAGTCAGGCAAGAGCATTCAGGCGTTATTGTCCTTCCTGTCTGTGTGAAAAAGGTTGCAGTTAGCAGTTGCCATCAATTTCCAGATGATTGACGGATTTAACCTTAATACTTTACGCTGCTGAGGCCCCACGCATTGGGACTTAAGATCAGCAACTGATAACAGAATTGTTCAGTCTCACACTGTTTTCACTCAAAAAGTTGTCAGTTTGATTTTGAACAAACAAGCAGAAAAACAAAAACAAAAATTGCTTTAACATGTAGTGTCTGTTATTTAATTCAATTACTGCCCACCATTCAGGGGTGAAGCCATTTGTTTTAATAGTGATTCGATTCCTATCATAACTTGTGGTTGCTGATCCAATTTTTAGCTAGTATTGGTTAATAATCAATCCAGGAAATCTTTAGCCAAAAGTTTAACAGATTTTATAATAGTATAGAGGAGGGGGTTGGCTTCAAATGCTTCAAATACTCATTCATTCATTCATTCATTCATTCATTTTCCAATCCGTTTTATCCCTATCGGGGTCACGGGGTTGCCGGAGTCTAACCCGGCTACTCACGGGCGAAGGCAGGGGACACCCCTGGACTGGTCGCCAGTCTGTCGCAGGGGGCTTCAAATACTCAAAAAATGTAAAGATTTGGGAAGGATGTTTAAATTCATTAAACTTATGTGTAATTCATTTTTAAAAGCACAGAAGCACAAAAAAAAAGGACGCCATCCATACATCTACTAAATCTGAGTCCCTTTTTGGTCAAAGTTCAACCTGGTTTCACTTTGCGTTCAGGGTTTTGGACGTAGAGCCCAAAAACAGTCGTAGAAACCTACATAGGTCACTTTTACGCGCGTTTACATCCATTTTTCAATGTCATGTAAGTGGTTTACATCGACTTAAAGAGGTTGCTCACATTGGTGAGGGTGGTGTAAACATAGCGCAATGGAAAGAAGAAACCCACTTTTACTGGCACCACCTTTGAAGCTTCCACCTTTACTGTCCCGGAGGCTATCAGCATTTGTGGCCTAAACAAGTAGTTTCTTCCAAAAACATTTATTTAAACTTTTTTCATGCTCTTTTTACTCAAACTATGCATTTCCTTTTTCTGTTTTTTTGTTTGTTTTGCTTTTAGCACACAAGTAATGAAATGCAGGCAAATGCCAGCTTTAGTAAATATCAAGATAAATAAAAGGGATGACATCGGAAGTCATCACCAGGTCACTTCTTCAGACCCTGAAATGTCACTCCTTTTCTGAGTGAGTGTGTGCAGGCAGGCTGTCCTTGGAATTCTCCCAGTGATCAGAAAACAGGACTCCAGCTTTGTGAAAGAAGCATCCATTTCACAGAAGTAATGCACAGACTGATCTTTTCCTGTTGACCACAAATATTGGCTTTATAAGACAACAATGTGCAATAAAAAACAAATTTTTTCTGAACTAACAAGCCTTTTTACGTCCTAAATCAACATGCACCACTTATCAATCAGTCTGCTGGTTTCAAATTTCTCCCCCCAGCTTCGACTGCTGGTTTAAAATGATCATGAAAGGACATCTGGAAGCTTCTCGTATGAATTTGGAGACGGAACTTTGGACCAACTTAAACATTTAAATAAAGGTGTGTGTGTGTGTGTGTGTGTGTGCATGTGACTGTCTGTCAGCAGCAGAGTGGGGGGAAGTGTGTATGTTCAGGCTTGGTCCCAGCATCCTCAGGGCTGGGGAAGCTTGAATGTCAGTTTCTCTAATAACGGGAATCGGTGAAAAGGTCAGTCCCAGTCGCCTGACCACACTGATGGGAGACTGTGTGCGCGGGTGCAAATTTGTGTGTGTGCGTTTGGGTGCCATTGTGGGATTCTTATTTGCGTTATGACATGTGTCTCAGTGTGTGTGTGTGGCAGTAAAACAAAGGGTGTGGACCATGCCCAGGGCAGAAATTGATTCTCTGGCAAAGCGGAGGAAATGAGGAGAAAAAGTAAAATGGCAGAAGGTCATGTGGAGTGAGAAGAGCAGGAAAACAGGAAAGGAGGGAAAAGAAATGGAGAAGAAAAAGAAAAGGCGACATGGAGGTGAAAACAAAATCACGAGGGCATTATGAAATGATGAAAGAGTGCTGAGGAAACCAAAAAGTGGCAGAAGAAGAAAGGATTCGGCCTGCATGCAGTGAGTTCATATGGAAGGGAAAAGACAAAAATGAAGGTAAAACAATGTATGAAATATTGGAACACAAGCAGAGAAACAAGACTCACACTTTAAAGGAATCATTGGAAGAAAAAAATTGAAAGATTCACATTTTCACAGAAACAAACAAGACAAATTGAAAAGATAAAAAAAAACATCTTCAACCACACTGCAAAAAAGGAATCTCCAGAAAGTAGACAGACCCTTGTTTCAGGAAAAATTGTCTTATTTTCTGTCAGGCAAGAAAAATAATCTGATCGAGAAAGTTTTTGAATAAAATTATTTTAGTTGGAGAAAACATGTTTTAGTGAAGTTTTTTGAAGAAAATCTGCCAAAGGGTGAAGAATTTTTGACCCTTCTCTTAGGGGTCTGTTTTTGACGTTTTTGAAAAGTAGACTGACAGTAAAGTGCAAACTGTTGAGTAGGAAAGTTGTCCAGTTATCAAACTGCAAGAGCCCCTGGACCAAAACCAAAAGCCGAAACACTTTCCTTTACGTAGATTTTTTTCATTAAAAGTGGTCACTAGAACGCACGTTTCCGAGCCTGGTGTGAACGTAGCATCAGCGCAAGCCGTGGTGGCTTCCTCTGTGATGTGCAGGATACTGAAAGGCACGGAAGTGGAGTTAATATTCGAAATAATGAAGTCATGTGGTCATTAAGCTGGTCTCATCTGCTTCCATAGCAATACATTAAGCCAGGACAAGCGTCATGTATTTTACATGGTCCTGTCAGAGGATGAAAGATGAATCCTGCTGTGTAACGCTGCTCTCTTAGAAATTTTTTAACCACTTCCCATGTGGAGATAATTTGGTAAAAGCCTCCTCATGCCATTCTTTAAATAAACTGGAAACTATAAAAAAATTGTGTGTGCAAAAAGGTTTGAAATACTGAAGCCTGACTCCAGGAAGAAGAGGTTATCAGTGTCTCAAAAAAAAGAGGGGAGTAAAAAGGTCAGTGGGTTTGTGCACAGATGTGTGCATGAATCAGACACCTGGCCTGGCCTGATTTGCTTTTTTAAAGGCTCAGAGTTACTCGACAAAGTGTGCTTGTCTTGTCCTGCAATATTCTCAACGCATGCACATAGTGGGAGAGACTTTTACCCAAATCCCCAAGAAGCATTTTCTCAGACTAAACCATGTGTGAAAATAGGCCCATCCTGGATCTCTAACACCATACAGCGTGTTCGTTTCATGTGAGTGATGTTGTACAGGGAGTTCAGGTTACAGCCAGATTTTCTGCACGATGGTAACATATAGTAAATCTGGGTTTTGCCAAATGGGAAAGATGCAATAGTCTCCTTCATAATAGCTGCAACATAAAAGGTTAATTTCTCTAAAAATAACGCTTTTCTACTATGAATTCAACTCAGTTGGCTGTTTTTTTCCCTTTTTTTTTTACTGGAATTATGTTGCAGGATCGCACCAGTTGCTTAAGATAATAATATAAAGTTCTCACATAATCTAAGTTACTTTGTTCATACTTTAAAAGACGCTCCTTCGGATTAAATGATAAAAATGTAACAATTCTACATTTTTTAAAAGTTTTTTTCTTAATTATTTTAAGTTAGAATGCTGAAATGGTGCCAAATCCTAGGAGTGACCCAAATACTTCCTATCACACCATTTTTTGGCCTCGGTTTCGCTCAGTTTTTTGAAAGATTTCTGCTGCTTGTTGAATTTTCTGTGGCTTACTGGTGGTGTGATCATTCTGGAGCCATAATCCCCGCCGTCAGCATCTTAATGTTTTTTGTTTAATATCTGGAGTAAGGGCGTTTCTTTTTACTGTTTGCTAGAACTACTGTTGTTTCTTTTTTGGGATCATTCTTGTATTTTGTTTCTTACCAATGAGCCAGTGATCAACTCCCTCTGTGTGTGTTCGTGTGGACCCTTTTACACACTTTGTCATTGGTTGGCTGACCCACAAACGAGGACAGAGGATAGTGAAACTGGGGCATTGGTCGCATGTGCAGCTACAGTTTCCGTTGTGTGTGTTTTTGGTAGGTTACTTAACGAGGTTACTTGGTAGGTTATCTGTATTTATGGTGACCACCAGCTGCAGCACTTCCTCTCATTCATTCATTCATTTTCCAATCCGCTTTATCCCTTTCGGGGTCACGGGGTTGCCGGAGCCTAACCCGGCTACTCATGGGCAAAGGCAGGGTACACCCCTGGACTGGTCGCCAGTCTGTCGCAGGGGCCACAATCACACACCCATGCACACCTAGGGACAATTTACAGTGACCAATTAACCTATGAAGCATGTTTTTGGACGGTGGGAGGAAGCCGGAGTCCCCGGAGAAAACCCACGCATGCACGGGGAGAACATGCAAACTCCACACAGAAAGGTCCCCCAGCCAGGACTTGAACCGGGAACCTTCTTGCTGTGAGGCAGGAGCGCTAACCACTGCGCCACTGTGGATGACCATGATAAAATCATACATTTGAGGCTTACCTTGTGGTTGGGTTTATCATAATTAGGGTAAAAATGTTTAAAATATATATAATTATCTATAAGATGAAATAAAAAGATATTGTTCTGTTTAAAAGAATAAGAAACATTTTTTACCAAGTCTGAGCTATAATAATGCAATTGTCATGTTAAACAGCAGGCCGTCCCTGTGATGTAATATATCCTTAGAACACAGCCCTCTCTTTGATTTGTCCTACATAACACTTAAAATCAAGGAAAATTTTTTTTTTATCCCACTCCAAGATTGTATTTGGACACATTGGTGTTGTGTTTGACCCAGAGGGTTTTTCAGAAACACCACACAGGAGTTGTTATCATTTTGGTGCAGCTTTAATGCACATCAGATAATAGCTGTTGCATGTTTCACAGCCAAATCAGAGAAACAAAAATGAAGCTTGCAGGAAAATTTGGGCAGATGGTAAAAGGAAAAGGAGAAGGCAGCAAGAACCCATTGGAGTCACGGGTGATATCTTTTTGGTAAAGACATTTCCTTTGATAGGTTGTCTAGTCAAAAAAAAAAAAAAAAGGATTTTGGTTTACATTTTCAAATTTTGTCTTCTTTTCCGGCTGCACGGTGGCGCAGTGGTTAGCGCTCCTGCCTCACAGTAAGATGGTTCCCGGTTCAAGTCCTGGCTGGGGGACCTTTCTGTGTGGAGTTTGCATGTTCTCCCCGTGTATGCGTGGGTTTTCTCCGGGTACTCCGGCTTCCTCCCACCGTCCAAAAACATGCTTCATAGGTTAATTGGTTACTCTAAATTGTCCCTAGGTGTGCATGGGTGTGTGTTTGTGGCCCCTGCGACAGACTGGCGACCAGTCCAGGGGTGTACCCTGCCTTTGCCCATGAGTAGCAGGGTTAGGCTCCAGCAACCCCGTGACCCCGAAAGGGATAAAGTGGATTGGAAAATGAATGAATGAATGTCTTCTTTTCCTCCTTTCCCAAGTGTCTTAAGAGTACCATTGTCCTCCACAGAGCGAAGACATTTGCTGTCAGTAAAACTGATGTGACACATTTAGACAGATTTAGCATCATTTTGAATTGACATTGTATGTCAAGGGAAATGGTATCTTTCAGCCTCTGGAATCCAAAATCATTTTGCATTTTCGGTTGTAATTTGATGTCAGAACACTTTTTACTGGAACAGGTCACTTTAAAAACATCTTTACCCCTAAGATAAACCCAATCTATTAAAAAACAACAACAAAAAAAAAAAAACTGGTGGGTTTCTCTGCTTGACTGGGGTTTGTTTTAATGCCCCAACTTTTCAAACAACACATGAATAGCATTTGTGAGGCAGACTTTAAATCAGTTAAAAAAATGAGTGGGTGGTCCCAATTACAAATAAGTTACACATTCTCTCAGATAGAATATTAAAAATGATGAAGAATACACAATTTACACAATGTACACAATTTAACATTTTTAAACATTTTTTTCTCACAGTTTTGTGTCCTATTGCTATTGCAGCCCATTGAGATTCAACACCAATGCCCCTAGGAGAGACAGCTTTATTCCTGCGATACCAAAAAAAAATCGGTTTTGCTGATGCCAAACCAGACTTTTTTTTCAGCAAAAATGAACAATTTGTTTCCTATAATTGTACAGAATGCATAGAAACTGTGTTTAACTGCTCCAAAGCACAATTACAAGTAAAAAAAACAGTTTGTTTTTCATAGTCTTTCAAAGATCAAGTTTGAACTTTTAAATTGTTTTCACTTGACTTTAATTTTAAAAAATTGAGGAAATAAAAAAAAAATGTTTTTTTCATATTTTAACATTTGAAACTTTAAAGCTTAACTCAGTAACTGTCCAACCCCAACCTTTCCATTGCTTTGATGACCAAATTGCTCATTTTGACCCTGCCACACAAATTTGGCCCGTTTCCATAGGAGAGGGCTCTGCTAATGCGATTGCTGTGGCTCAGGGCCTGTACTGATCTTCGTTTTTTAGAGAAAATGAGGCCCGATTGTTGGGGCCGCATCTTGAGTGGAAGTCGCACAGCTAGATAGACGAAGTACAGACTGGCAGACAGTGGTGAATGAGTGGCATTGTGCCAAAGCCAATAAACGATGGGAGCAGTGGGGGATTGGGGGCCCTTATGTTTTATTTATACTTATTCAAATGATCCCTGCACGTTTGACTGTGATTACTGGGTAAGAACTTACTGAAAATAAAGAAGTAAACGGTTGTGACTGTTCTTCAAAATGTTGGCTCTCAGAACAAGTTAAAAAAACATTTACCGGAACAGTTTTTTTGGTGCTTTTTTTTTTGCAGGTATCTTTGTTTAACTTTTGTTCATACTGTATTTAAATGACTTTGGGATTTAGGATTAGCAGCCTAAATTTGTGTTTACATCATAGTTTGGAAATGGTTAAAGATATAAAGAATTTCTAAAGTGCTAATTCTACTCCTGAGTTATCGGACATGTTTTTACACTTGTCTGACAGCTCATGACCCTGAGGACCATTTTGCAGAATCTGGTGTCCTCTTGGCTCTCATGGCACCGCAGCAGAAACGTGCCATAGGATAGTATTGAAATTTTCCTTTTAGAAATACTATTGAATGTTATTGGAAATGCAGACCATGGTCTTCAGTACCACTTTGAAAATGCCGAATTGTGTGGGTCTCCTGGCTGTCACCAATCCTACAACTTCAATGGCTTAAAATGCCTATCCAAAATCATCTACTGTATCAATCCCAAAGAAGACTGAAGACCTGCTTGAGCTTATGCTCTACCAACCATCAAGACAGAACCAAAGATAAAAAAAAACCTTTCTTCCTCAAATGATGCTGGGTTTGAACCCTTGTCATGACCGCATTTGCTTTTAACTATTGTCTAACAGAATGAACCCAAAGACTGAGTGACAGATTTAATCTTACAAGTATGTTAAATCTGTCCATCTGTGTCTATAGGCATGTTTTAGTTAGTGTCTGTTCTCTATGAGGGAGAGACCTTTAATAACTTAAGGGGATCCCAGAACGGCTATCCCAGACACACTGACCTTTCAGCCCAGACAGGGCAGAGGGGAGGAGCGCTTTTTCAAGTGTGAGTGCTCTGCTGTTGTGATTTTTCTTTTAAGCTTGCAGCCAGATTTATTTGTTCATTTATTTTTAGAAAGGATCAGTTAATTGCTCTATGTCAACACTAGGAAACATGAACACTTTTCCTTTACCAGGACTTTCTGCCAAGTTCCCTGCTCTGCTGCATCCCTACCCACCACACCATCATCAGGTTTGGAGATGATACCACCAATGTAAAAGAAGAAGAATTGGAAGATAGTCAAAACTGTGCAAGTCGGTGCTAGAGGTTTTGGACAGATCCGGTTGACCGTCTTTTAGGGAGGAACCACCGTCTTTTTTTAAATGTCCAAAAGGTTTTTACTCAACCTATCTTTTACGGCTACTTTGGTAGATGCAAGTTCTTCGCGATATTTCCCCGTGTCTGAAAAGGGTTTTTCATTCGATACTTCAGCATGGAGTAACCATGAAAAAGCTGCACCTAAGGGTCATTAACATGGCACAGGAGATTGGCGGCTCCACTCTGTTTACTCAACTACTACCCACTTCCTCCTGTCTCTAAAAAGCCCAGAACATTATGAAGGACATTTCAAAGACTGGTCATCCCCTGTTTGAACTCTTACCGCTGGGCAGACGGCACGGATCAATGAAAACAAGGACATAATCAGACAAAGCTTTTACTCTGCAGCAGCCATAAAATAACACACTTTTTAATGACTGGATGGATGGATGGGTGTATGTCTTCTTTTGTAATTATATCATTGAAACTAATATTTGCATGAACTGTGTTGAGCATTTAACTTTTGTTCAGGTTATATAATGATAGTGAGTTATGTTGTTTTCTGAACAGTGTCCTGATTGTCTGGAAAAAAGAACAAATGTCACAGGGATGTTTGTTCATATTCAAGCTCTGGAATTTGATTTTGACAATCATGTTTACAAACTGCAGCAGCATTTTTGTGTAAAAGAGAACAAGTTAAGCTTGGGTCAGAAATGTTCACATGTGTTTCAGCCACACTTTGAGTGTCACATCCGACTCCTTCGACACTGCCAGCTGCTTTTTTTTATCAAAATTGAAACCATTTTTTATCTACCTCGCCACGCATTAATGAAGCGTTATTTATGTAGCAACCTTGGTCTAAATGAGTTTGAATTAGTCTTTTTGAGAGAACATGTGCAAAGCTAATCACTTATTTTCATTCCCATTTAATATTTGACCATACAGAGTCACTTCAGACATTACAGATCAAGATCTTTGGCTGCTGAGAAATGAAAAATTTCAGTTGAATGCTGTCAATGCTTATAAAGGGCTCTGGTAGCTTCTGAGGATTTTTTTTTTTTACTGTTATTACCTTGTTTTCCATACTACGGAAAAAACCCTTGCACTTAAAAACCTTTTTTTTTTTTTCAAAAATGACAGTGCGCCTGATAGTCCAAAGCGCTTTGAAATGGATTAATTCTGGTGGCGTTTACTGATGTCACAGGGATTTTGAGAGGTACACGGCGCTCTGTCAAAATATCAATCTGGTTTTTTTTAGAGAGTAGATAAAAAGTTTGAGTGTTTTTGTGAAGCCAGTAATGTAGCTGTATTGGACTGCTCTTTATTTTTTTAACGGGCCACTAACAACATTTAAAGTTAGCATAATAACAGTAACGTTTGTTTTAGCAATATTGATCTGGTTTTCTTTATGTCTTGCAAACACGGTTGAGAGTTACAAGTATTGTTAATATACTAACCTGGCTAACGCATAGCGTGTTACAAGCAAGTTCTAGAGTTAGGCCGAATTCAAATTCTTACTCTCAACCCTATGGCTTCTTCCTTCCCTTGTTTAGCCCTCCAAACGGAGAGTTATGCAAAAATTGTGTCTTCTTAATTCGGATGTTACTTCCACTCGATGACATCATCAATAATTGCCGGTCAGCTACGTGCCAGCGCACGAAAAATACATAACAACATTGGTTCTATAACTTTAAAAGTCATGCTGAAACAAAAGTCATTACTTACATTTAAATGTTGACTTCTGTGCTTCAGAGAACACCCACATGCAAAGAAATGGGTTTTTCCTCTGTAGCGCAATCCGGCTCACTCTACAGGCGGAGGGGATACAGAACTCGAAGTTCCTTCGCTCTAACTTAAAAAAACAATTTTGGACACCCCATTCCTTCAAATGCTTTACAATTGGAGGGGTAGCGATAAGCTGGAGGGGTAGGAGAAGAATTTTGAATTTGGCCTTATTGTGAACACATTAAAGTCTGACTGACTAGCAAACTTATGTCTTGTCTTGCAAAATGTGCTTGATGCTACATTCAAATCATGTGATGCATGTTCAAGAATGTGCTTCTAGCATACGTTGTTCACACTGGACTGTCCCTACCTTATACTAGTGCATGTACCTAGTTGTAAGAGGTTTAGTGCAAACATATCTAAGCAGTGGAAATCTTGTGAATTTGGAGTGAATCTTGAGGAGTGTTGTATGGCCTGCAATTTTGCTCCAGCCTATTTTTCACAGCTGTATTCCAATGCATGAAAGACATTGTGTCACAAACCACAATTATTCTCCCTTCACTGATCAATTTTTCAAATGTTTGGAGCTTTTGTGTTATTTGAAGGACCCTATTGAAACGCCTCTATCAAAACAGAGTCCCTGATTGGTCAAAGGTCACTGGTTTAACTTTCAGCCCACGTTCAATTGACGCACAATTTGTACGTAGAGCTGGAAAACTGACTTTAAAACTTGCGTAGTGGCGCATGGACGCAGGAGTTTTGAACGCGGAAACCCAAAGCATGTTTATGCGTGCATTTACATAGACTTCTCTTTAAAAGTGTTTGCTTAAATGTGCATTGCTGAAGCCTGTGTGAACATAGCACTATACTATAGTTTGGAATGCCTTATCCACTGTATGACATAAGTCCAAAATAAACTATTTTAGACCATTCTTTGACTGTGCGCCCTTCATCCAGTTCGCTCTATTATGCAGAAAATATGGTGAGCATAGAAAAAAAAAAAAAAAAAATTCTAAAAGTCTTTTGTCAGTAAGTGTTTAAAGAAAATGGTTTGGTCTCAGCTTTTACCGAATCTCATAAATGCTACTTTAATGATTTTGTCTGGATAAAAAGAATTCATTTTCAGAGTTTTATTGGTATTATAACAGTGTTGGGATCTCGTATAATTCTGCAAAATAAAGTTACATTAAGTATTATTAAAGAACACATAATTTTTAGTTATTGTAATTTTTAGGGGGATTTAAGAGCCTGTAAATAGCACCTATCTTTTTGGTCATTATCTCCTAACCTCATGCTGTTCTTCTGACATAAAACCAAGCCTGGATGCTCCTGGACAGATTGCCAGTCCGTCACAGACCAATATGACATGTTAGATCAAATGTGATATTGATCTAGAAGTTAAAAAATAGAGATTGCATGACTGCCGATAGTCGCTATGCATTCACTTTGCAAGTCTAAATGCTTTTGGCCTCCACCCTCTTGTCTTAAAATGAGTTGGGAGAGGGCCAGCTTCTGCAATCAACCTTTCTGTCACCCTCCCTCCTCTGTCTCTTTTCTTCTTCTGTGAAACGCCTGCAGCATCCACGGTGCTGAACTGTCTCTAATCGATTTGTCTGTGAAGGCAAAAGCGTCACCCTCAAAGAACCACAATGCAATTCTCTCTCTAAGTGACATCACACCCCCAACCCTAAGACCAAAGAAGCCAGAATGATGTTCAAAGACTTTCTCTTCTGGTATTAAGAATATTGAGATATTTCTCATCGCTGCAACACCTACCAGATTAGTCTTTAACAAAAACAACAGATAGTTTTAAACACATTATCAATACGGGCAGTGTTGATTTTCAATCTCAATTCTATCTTGTCTATTTACAGACATCTTTTTGAAATTAAATTCCAAAATTGAACTGTTCTGAATGTGTATTAGTAGCAGCATTTATCTGGCATTTTTAGGATTATTTTTTTTTAGAAACTAACATTGTATCTTTTGTAGTTTCTTTTTAATTAAATAACGACACAATCCAAGTCTTATGAACTAGAGATATGGATTACCAAAGTTTTATACCTCTAACAAAATTGTCTTCTAGTGTCTTTATATGTACTCATTTAAGTAACGCTCATATATGGAGGTAATCTGATATTTTTATATGGACTTGCCTAATTCTTTGCATGTAATTACTCTACTTGAGCAGTAAAAATATACTTTTAGTTAAAAAAAATATGTAACCTAGACATTGATTTTTAGATTGGAAACCAAAATTCTTTGTCCCACAGACTCACTTGATGTGGAATGATTTTAAATTCCAGTATTTCCAGTTTGATGTCACAAAAGAGACAATGCATGCTTGGGTTGTTTTCAGGTGGGGACAGTCCAGGAGACAGTTCAAATGGGTTGGGAATACATTTAATCTTTTTGTCTGGTTTGTTTTGTTTTCACACACAGCACGTTCAGAAGCAAACTACAGTCAGAAGCGAATGAAAACTGCCAGTGCTGCTTAAAAATGGACAGTAGTGAGTAAAAACAACAAAGAAAACCTGCTTGTCTCACTATTTATCAAGTAGTAGCAAGCACCTGCACATCCTTATCACAATACTTTTGTCTTTTAAGTCATTTCACAAATCCTTTTAATTCTTAACCAATTACTATTTCAGCTAATTTCAATGCACGGCTGCACTTTTTAAAGATGAGCAAACACTAAAAGTAAATTCTGTTCCAGTAATCACTAGGCACAATGTATGGACCACATGCTTTCATGACACATTCAGTTATTTGTATTTCTGAGGTCAAGTTGCACAAGCTATCTTCCTAAATCTAGATATGGCTTCATCTGCACCTAAAAATAGCAAATAGCTAAAAAACAAAACAAAACAAAAAGAAAAACATGCACAATATGGTTAATATGTGGATAAAAGAAACAAAAAAATTAGTTTTAATAAAACAAAATGCAAAAATGTTTTTGTGTCCTAAACAGCTTTTTAGTTTCAGTGTGTGTCCTTAAGAGTGGGTTAAGGTCAATGAGAAAGCACGATGCCCATGTGCTAGCAATTTAACAAAGTGTTACCCCGACACACTGGTGCTAATCTATGTTGGTCTCATGCTGAGTTACACAAAGCTAACACTGACCCGCTGTGTACAGCCTGACCCAGCATCTGTACAGTTGTGTTTGTGGCCACCTGCTGTGTGTGCATGTGGAAGAGCACTTGTGGTTTTTTTTCTAGAGCAAACTGAAAGCAACACGCCCTGTTTCTGGGACAGGGTCGAGCACACATGCTCACATTTGTCCACATAACTAAAGCTTTTACATGATCATATAATTAGTGCAGTGTTTTTTTTTTATTTTACAAAAAATTGACATGTGTTTACAAAGGTTTTCACACTGCAAAACTGAATCTTAAGAAATTAAAGACCCTTGTTTCAATAAAAAATGCATTTTTCTGTCTTGCAAGAAAAAAAAAAAACCTCAAAGTTTTTAAATAGCAAAATAATTTTTGGTAAGACCATTTTTCTTACCACATTGGCAGATTTTTGCCAGTGGGATAAAAATATTTGACTTATTTTGTAGGGGGCTTGTTTTTTGCTCAGTGATGAAGTTGCAATACACAAGAGTCTCAAAAGTCAACAGTCTGTGCCGCTTATGTCCTAGCAAAACGGGGATGCTACTAATGTGGGTGTGACGAAGAGGCAGAGGTGTTTGGATCCATGTGCAACTGCTTTATTAGTGAGAGCAGACAGACAAGGACAAGGCAGGATGAAGTCAAAGACCAGGCAGGAGTCAAAATACACAGAGAGAGGCAAGACAGGCAAGGGTCAGGATTAACAGTGAGACAGCAGTAGCACCACTCAAACTGTATGCATAAACAAGACTTTGCACTGAGATTTGCTCTGTGCCAGACTAAATACAGTTGTGATTGCATGATGCAGAACAGCTGGTGAGACTTGGGAGCCGGGAGCAAAGGCTGATGGGAGATGTAGTAAGGAAGGTGCTCAGGAGAATGTCAATACTCTGGAGTTCACTCCCTCTGGTGCAGAGGGGGAGATGGAAGTTCGAGGCCTGACAGTGGGAGGCCAAACCTCACAAGCGCTTCACTTTTTTTTTTTTTTATATAACAGGTTTTCAACAGGCCATAACATGTTTTCCTTTCTTTGCATGTTTGTACTTCAGTTTTTGACAGACGTTGAATATTTTGTGACAATTGAGTAAATGGCTGGCTTCTTTTCAAATGCCACCATTTTGGATTTTTCTTGTGGTTAACATACTTTTCTGAAACAGGGAATCCTAAGGTACACCCATGTCATATTTGGTGCTTGTACCACAAAATGCACAATATCGACCTAACCGGCTCCGGTATGACTTCAAAGTTGAATTATACCAATGTGCAAAATATGTGTAGCGAATAACAAAATTCTTCAGAAATATTCTCACAAGCAAACAATATAACAAAATAAAAATATAGTAGAAATGCACCGAAATACGTGGCAAATCAATTCTAAAGGGGGTGTGGGATTCCATACTCTTTGGGGGAGGTGCACATTCACTTTTTTCCCCCTAAGTACCTCTCCAATGATGCTCCAGTAGTTAGGAAGCGATTTATTGAAATCCTTAGGAAATTACATTTATGGAAGCTACTAATGGTGATATTTTAGGAAATATCAAGATGACAACCTTTTCCCAAGGTCAACAAAAGGTGAACACAATTTCAATTTTGGTGGTTGATTTAACCTGATAGGCTGTGTATTAAGTTTGTGAAGATCACTTGAAAAAACTTTTTCCTTTCCCATGTTTTGGGAAAATGTGAAAATCGCCAAATTTTACATTATGCCACAGCATTGCTGCCAAGCAGGAGGTCCTGTTTGGTTTTGTTTGTGATTTTGAAATTCTTTTTGAGCTCCATTGGTGATTTTGGCCCCATTCATCTTTTTTAAATGTTTTCTCTTGTTGTACTGTCATAATTATTTTGGGAGGGGTCTTTGACTATCCCCAAAATTCATTTTCACCTGCCACTAGGTTTGAGAACATTTTGGTGAGTTTTTGAGTGTGTGGCGGGGTGAAATTAAAACAATCTGGTCCAGGACTGCTGTGGGGCAAAAAAACTCATTCAAAGTGTGACAGATAAAACGGACGCTGGCCTTTGGAGGAGCAGTTGTTAAAGCAGAGGAAAAGAGAGCGAGCAGGAGTGTCTTTAATTGCTTGGCAAGAGAATGACAATTGAGAGGGGAGGGAAGGAGGGCGGACCATCTTCAGCAGTATTGATCAGTCTAGGTCCTCCATTTGAGCTGAATCCAACCCCCTCCTGTGACTACCCCCCTTCTCCCCTTCACCAGCCAATTTGCACCTGTAATTCAGATTGGAATGTGTTTGCGTGGATGCTGAGGTCATTTTGCACCACATTTGTCCTTCACTGTGTGCCTACATCTCCTTTGTATTCATTTATCGGTTAAAGTGCCTGTCCGTCACGTGTCAATGCAGAGAAGCAGCGACAGAAACAATTGTTTTTCTGTGTGGAGGAAGATGGCGTGTACATTAGAGGCAGAATTGTGATAAATTATGTTAAATGCTTGTGTGTGTATCAAGATGTTTGAGTATGTGTCAAAGTGATGAAGGGGATCTTTTTTTGTGTGTGTTTGTGTAGCAGGTGCCTGGAGTAGTGGAGGTGGCAGTTGGGGGTATCATTTCTGATCGATCTCTTCCCTACCTTTGGATTGACCCTCCCTCTACACCTCCTCCTGGACCTAATGAGACACAGCTTTAAAGGACCAACACAAGAGAACATACATCCAAGAAAAAAAAAGCATAAAATATTGTATCATATGTGAGAAAATAAAAAAAACTCCTAGTTTTTTTTATAACTCTGACTTGACTAATAAATAAGTTTAAAAGTAGACTTGCAGACGGGGTCATTTAAACAACCAGTACCTCAGCTTGGGGAACACCATCAAGGCTACGACCTTCCACCCCTTTCTTAGTCCCAGACTGAATCAATTCCTAACCAGACAGACTCTCACACCAACCCACCACCATCACCCTCTCCCCAAACACTATGACTAAAGCCCTGCTGGTTCTTCAGACAATAGGAGGGACCTCTAAAAGAAAGAAAAAAAACAAAGTCTGTCTCTGTTAGCTTATCTGTGACAGAAGTAAGAAAAAAAAAGGTGAAAGGAAGCATAGCTATTAGTAAAACACTAACCAGAGTGAGACTACCAGAGCTGTTTTGGCAGCTTCTGATGTAAAAGCTGTTGTGTTTAATTCTGGTCTACTAAACTCTTTTGCCAACAGTGCAGCATAAAATGAAATATTTGTGCAAAAGAAAAGTTTTCTTTACTGGCGAAATACATCTGCCTGCTGTAACCAAAGTACCTGCTTTATAAAGTCCTGTTTTATCATGAGATTTGTCTACTCACAGTACCCCATACGTTTCCTTTTAGAGTTCGTTTGACCCCAAATACTTTTCATTTGGTCGATGTAATCACTCTATGTCCGTTTTCAGGTGCAGAACGCTTGGCCTCCTTGCTCAGGTGTGCCACACCTGGACTTGTACACTACGGCTATGCTGTTAATGCAAAATGTATTCCAGGTAGAGATGTTTAAATTTAGGACGTCAATTGTGATACCTTTTGACCCATCACCCACACCTGGTATTTAGGAGTACAGACTTTGTAATGCCCTTAAAACATATAATTTCTACGAGAGAGAAACTCTTTGCTAAAAAATCAACTGTCATTACAATTTGGGAAGCAATTTAAGAATTTGATCCGTGTCTAGTTTTTCTGCGTACCTCAGACATCTTTAACCCTTTAACACCTGAGCTTTAGCTCCAATGTTGACAATCTTTTAACTATCTTAACTCTTCAACCATGTACACAATTACTGTATCTCCAGTGCACTATGAAGTGGAGAAAAGCCGCTTTGTGCTGATATGCAACTCTTTACAGTAGTGAAGTGCTTACGCAAGCCACAGAGACCAGCTGATTCTGTCATGGAGAAAAGCGGCTTTGCGCCATTATGCTACACTTTACGTTAGCAATGTGTTACATGGCTGGTATGAAGAGCTGCTTTTCTCTGCATCAGAATCAGCTGATTCACTGTGTTCTTGTAAATGGTCAACGAGTTGTGGTATGTCAGAGAGCGTGAGCTATTTAGGTGTTGCAAGCGACAGCTTTGGTGGTAAAGGCTTGAACAAACACAGAGAACACGACACCTTGAAGTTGATCGATGTTTATCAAATGAAAGGTTTTGTATTCCAAAAATTTTAGTAGGCTGTAGTAAAAACTTATACATCAAACATCCATCCATACATAGTGTGATTATTATCTGATTAGTTTTTTTTTTCTGTTTTGTTTTCTAGGTTTTATGTTATGATCAGTTTTTAGGTTTGTGTTTTTCCCCTGTCAAAGACCAAATTATTCCCTACCCCTCCAGCTTCTCCATATCCTTATATTTATTCCTCCAAGTGGAGAGATGCGAAAAAAGTATTGTCTTCAAATTTGGATCTTTTTACCACTCTTTGACGTCATTAATATTCGCCATCATCTACGTTAGAGCGGTGCTGCCAGTGATCGGAACATACATATCAAGATCGGTTTCCTAACTTTAAAAAATTCACATTGAAACAAGAAGTCATTGCTTACATTTATATGTAGACTTCTGTGTTTCAATCCACACCTATGTGAAGAAATGCTTTCTACTCCGCGTCACATTCACGTCTACAAATCCTCTTAATGGTGGAGGGATGCCCGCTATGGCTCCCCATTAAACAACAAGTTTGTTCATAGCTACTGCTTCAAATGCCTTACAACTGGAGCATTGGGAAGGAGCCCAAGGAGTCAGGAATTAATTCAGATTTGGCCAAAGTCTTACCAAGTTCAGGCATCCAAAGTTAATCATCCTTGGTGTATTTAAGCATCTGGTTTTCAGGTCAGCCTTGTCAGGTAAAATGCTTTGTCACACTTTAGGTTTTTCCCCATCGTCTCACAGTTTGTTTGTGTTGAGGTTTATTAATTAAAGACTTTAAGATTTTGTCATCAAGACTGGTCTTCTGCATTTTGGGTCCTACACCACCAGTTCCCAATAAAACGACCTGACCATACTGGACCCAGCAAAAGATTCTTTGCCACAGTGGCAGGGTTCTCACCACTTCAGTTCATGTCACAACATGCCACACAGTTTTCTTACAACCTTCTTCAAGTCAAGCCATGCCATATCAAGCGATGCTCCCACTTGCTCCTGAGGGAGATTGCCGGAGAAACACATCTTTATGTGTGTTGTCCCCAAAAAGAGTTGCTGGAACTACTTGTCTTCACATATCTTGTTCCTAAAGGTTTCATGAGCATCTGCTCTTTATGTTCCCTGTCCAAGAGGAAGGTTGCTAGGACTGCTCCCCTTCATGTCTATGGGGAGAGTCCACTTTATCTTGTGTTTCTGAGAAGGGGGGTAATATCCTTTACTCGTTTGTATGCAAAGACCTAGGAACTTTTCTGGCTGTCGCCCAGGCCCCCTCCTCCCTGCTGGTGTGGTGTGTTGGGGCATCGGGTATCTGCCCTTTTAGGGAGGGATACTTTGAGGGTTGTGCCCTTTGGTTTGCTTTATTTTCAGTTCTGTTTTCTTGGTTCTTCAGTTTTCACCTGTTACAAAGTTCAGGTTTCTAATTGTCCACAGCTGTCTTGAATGAAGTTACCCATCCTCCATGTGTTTTAGTGTCTGGTTTGTTGTTCATCTTTGTCAAATTTTGTCTCACAGTTTTGTTTTTAGGTTTGTTTGTTTTTTTAAATTAAAGATTTAAGACTGGTCTCCTCCATTTTGGGTCCTACACCACAAATTCATGAGACAAAATTCTTAATTACATTTTTTTATAGTATAGCTCTTGTTCTTAATGTTTTTGTAAAAGCAGTTTGAAATTTAAACAAATAAAAGATATCTAAAAAGTTATGCAATATAAGTCAGCAGTATTGTTTTAGGATTTAAAGGAAAGTTATTTATATGCAACAATACTGACTGTTATTATTTTGCAGTTCATCTCTGATAAAAACAAATAAATTAACCCTTAAATAGAAAAAAAATCCAACTTTTGTTGTGAAGATGTTTTCAAATGAAAAGCTTCTGAATGAACAGAGGCTGATATAAATGCAGGGCCTCCTGACAGAAAATATAAATATTCTGAACTTTCAGAACTCTGTCAGCCTTCAGAAGGAAGCGCCTTTTCTTATATTTCTGACCTAAGAAATCAATCAGTTGATGTAAGAGGATATTACATAACTGAGAAGAACAACAGTAACATCTTACTCAATCTGATTTAAAAATGCTAACATGCCTTGAATTCAGAAGTGAAAATCACACTTAAAAACATTAGTGAAATATATTTTTCGAAGGTGAAAAATAATTTTCTATTTTAATGACCTCATGACAGATATAAAGCAAATGGCCTGCATCAGCATATCCTATATATATATATATATATTTTTTTTTTAGTTTTAAAGTATTGTAATCAAATAAAGTCAAAACATTCCAAAATCCAAAAGAAGGAAATTTAGAAAAAAAAAAAAAAAAAAACTGTCTTTGTTGTAATACAAATATGTCTAACTTTTTTTTATCTTGCTAGATCATTCTCTTCTGAAAACAATTGTAGCTTGTAGCTCAGGGAGCTCATTTTCTCTAAGAGGGAAAAGCAGAAGGTTTTGCTGTAAAAAGCAGGAAAGAATTGAGAATTCACCTGGCTTTTGCAGCGGCTGTGGCCATAAACCTAAAAAGGAATCTTCTGTCGAAGACACCGTTCAACCTTTGAGTAAGTAAACGATCTTAATCAAATGTTTATAGTAGCCTGTTACTGTCCTGTTGCCTGCAACAACCCTAACAGACTAAATGATTGACAGTCAGACAAAACCAAACGCAAACGCCATCATCCAATCGACGATCTCCTGAAGTACCTACGCTTTCCGGTTTGCTTTTGGATTTCATTTTCCCAAATGTCATTTTGTTCTCCGACTTTTTTTTTTTTTTTTTTAAGTTTCGGTTTCGAAATTGTGGTTGTGAGTTCCCAAATGTAATCTTGTTTTCTCACTATTTGTTTTACTTTTTGTAATTGTTGTTGTGATCTTTGAAATGTTTCATTTAATTTGTTTTGCAAAAAAATATATTTTGGTTTCTGGAATTTTGTTTTGATTTCTAAAATGTAATGTTATTTTAAGTTTTTTGTTTTGGTTTTTACATTTTCGTTCATTTCATTATATTTTTTGAAAAGTTTTCTTTTGTTTGTTTTGGTTTCTGGGATTTGGTTTTGATTCGTAAAATGTAATTTTATTTTTAAATATTTGTTTTACTTTTTTAATTGTCGTTGCGATTTTTGAAATGTTTAATTACATTTTTTTTTTTTCTGAATAGTTTTTCGTTTATTTATTTCTGGTTTCTGAAGTTTTGTTTTGATTTCTAAAAATTAAATATGTTTTTTATATTATTTGTTTTGCTTTTCTAATTAATGTCGTTATATTTAAATTGTTTTGTGTCAAGTAATTTGTGAATGTGACTTGCACTTCAGGGCCACTACGTACAAAATGCGTCGCCATTGAAAGTGCATTAAAAGTTAAACCAGGTTGAACCAATTAAGGAATCAGATTTAGCATTGATGGCGTCATAATTGAAATGGATGGCATTTGAAAATTATAGGACACCAAGTTTTTCCATTCATTCATCCCTCTTCTTCCACTCATCCGGGACCGGGTCGTGGCTGGAGGAGTCTAAGCAAAGATGCCCAGACTTCCTTCTCCCCATCCACTTCCTCCAGCTCCTCTTGGGGGACCCCGAGGCATTCCCAGGCCAGCTAATTTGCACTGCTTCAATATTTTATACCAAGAATCTTCCAACTGTAGGTGGCATATGCTGGTAAACAGTAGCAAAAGAAAGAGAAGAAGAAGCCCCTCCAAACTTTTCCAGTGTGATCACCGTGGGCTTAATGTGTGTTCCTGAACGCGTGTCACATACCTGGAGTGTCCATAGCTTAAGAGTGACGTGTAAATATTTTATCCTCTTTTTCCTGCCATCTGCCTGCTCAGTTGGGCATTCGTTGGGGCAGACAGTCATCACAGACACCCCCCCACCACCACCACCACCGCCACTAATTCTAAAGATGAAGTTTATTGAGTTTTTAGAAATACATTTCTAAGAATTTAGAGATAAAACTTTGACCCTGAACCACACATTTTTCATTTTTGGTTCATAGCTGACAGCTGCAAAGTATTTTGTTTGTCTTAAAAATGTGTATGAACCTATCCAAAAACTACTGTATATCCTGTGAGAGCTTTCTCAAAAAAACAATGGAGGACAATTAGTTAGAAGTTTTCTTTATTTAGGTTCCCAAAAACAAACTTTTGGAAAACTTGAATATGCTAGATTTTGGGGAACTACTTGTTCTTTTCTTATACACAAGTTTCTTAAGTTTTTTTTTTTTTTCTTTTTTAACCTCTTTAAATCTAACATTCGATAACTTAGTTAAAGGGTTACAATCGTGATACTTTTAGTTAAATCTAATTTGAATAGAAGTTTGCGACTTTAATCCATGCAAATCCAAAAGACAAAGTAGTTTGTCCCATAGCTTTTGGTCTAAAGCAGACTTTTCTTGGTTGACAGCAATTGATTAAATCTATTTTTCTTCTAAAAGCACGGACTGTCAGACAGCCATTCTACAGAAGAGGCTTAAGTAATAAAAAACCTTTAGTTTAATTCTTTTTTTTTTTTTTTTCAGAATTCTAAATGTCTAAATCTGAGAGTTCAGATTTTGTTGCCATCGTAGTTTTGTGAGTTAATCCCTACAAGGATTGATTTATTCCCAAAGGGAGGAAAAAGTCCATTCCTTATTGAGCACCTTTCACCAAACTCTTAAAAACTATTTGGGCCTGACAAAGCATGCAGAACCCAACCGCCCAGCTCAAACTGTTTATTTGACTTGCAGCTGAGCACACGTCTGTGTGTGTATACTGTGATAGGTTTATGCATGTGCAGTCAAGCCTGTGAAGTCATTCTGGTGTGTTCTCAGTGGTGTTGGGCCTTGCTTCTTTTCTTCCTGTTCAAGGGTCTTTTACCCACCAACACCTCACTCCTCTGGCATGGCTGTTTCGGCGTGTGTCAGGTCTCTATGTGTGAACAGGGTGGTCCTAAAAGAGTAACGTCCTTCTTGTTCCTTTTTTAACAGCTGCACACACACCCGTACTGTCATGAGTGTCGAACACTCCAGACGTAAGCCAAAGCATCTTAAACAGACTGGCTGACCATCTCTTCCTTTCACACCAGTCACTTTTTCTCAGTTTTCCCTTCTTTTATTTATTTATTCATTTTTACCAACGCTGACTGATGAAGTCACTTGCCTCTCAGTCAGAGCTGCAGTGGGTTTCCTCAGGTCCACAGGGAGGCTTTGCATATTCTATCATTGGGATGCAGAGCCTCTGTGTTTGGGGTCAGAATGCTATCATGTTGCCAATCAGCAAGGCAGCTCAAAGCCCTCACCGGTTTTGATTGCATTTAGAATGACTAATTAAAAAAAATTTGACATTATGTAAATGTCTTTTTATCCACCACATGGCCCAAGGCACACGAAAGGCTCTTAAATTTGCTGTGTTTGTGTGTGTCATTAGGGCGTGAGTGAACATTTTGGGATTGAAAACTCAGCTTGACCAGTCATAACCTGGTGTTTCGTCTTGAAATGGTCTCGTAAGTCCAATTTCATTTTAGTGATCCATTTTGTCTTCTGTGTTTTACAATCTGTACTGAGAGAGGCCAGCAATACAAGTATGTTTGGACACAAAAATATTACATGTAAAGAATCGTTGTGGTTTAGGTAAAAGAAAATCATGAAGCAACTAACAAGGGGCAGCTGAGACTCAGAAGCCCTCTGCTCATTAAGTTAGTGGAAGTCTGTGATGTTGATATTTCTGTAGGCAAGGCTCTTTTCATTTTATACTGCAAGTATACTATAAGCAGATAAATGTGTCTTAAGGTGTATATCTGCTTAAAGTGGCTAAAAGTTCTTCTATTTTTGTATCCATGTACAATTCTGTCACTTCTGGTTGGTTGCAGAACCAAACTGCAACCATCCTTTCCTCTTCAAATGCTTTTTTCTAGAAACTCCTTAGCTTACCTTCACTTAAAAAAGAAAGAAATCCACATCTATAGTATCACACAACAATGCTAAAAGTGAGCCATTTTACTGCTCAAACAGTACAATTTTGCTAGTTTATAAGCAACATTTATCCAGATTTAAATATGATAAAAGAGGCAAATAGGCATGATCTGGATTAATTAAAGGTGTTCAATTCAGAGGCGAAGCTAAAACATTTTATATGGGGGAATGGGAGGGGGCAGAAGTTTTTAGAAGGGTGGCAAATAAAAACAGTAGAGTGGCAGATCATTACAAATGAAAGGTATTGTATTGATGATTTTTTATTTGTTTGTTAATGATAGAAATTTTGACTCAAAAACTGGGGCAGAAAATAGGGGGCAAAGCTTTTTCCTGCCCCCCTTGCAACCTTGTAGCTCCGCCCCTGGTTAATTGACTAAAAATAATAAGAAAGACTTTTTAGCACGATAAAGTTTTTTGACATTTATTTATGGATTTTTTAAAATGAAGTTCTGATTTCTTTGTCAAAAACACTTCTTGGTGCTTTAGCGACAATAAACCTATTTTTGTCGGACATTCTCTGAGACAAAAGGCACTTTTGCTTTACTGTAACAGATGCAAAATTCTACTTCTCTTCAAGAAAAACAAAGCAGCATCTCTTTGCATCTACAGTGTTTTCAGTGTGGGAAATCAAGACACCTTGGAAGAGTTGGAGTTTCCCACCACTTACTGTGTACATTATACGCTCAAGTGTGTGTCAGGAGTCAAGAGGGGGGTTGCTGCTTGCCCCAGCGATAAGGTGCATGGAGCAGACCCAGCGTTACCAGCCCAGTCACACGCAGAGATAAGAACAGATAACATTCAGAGGAAGAACTGCTGTAGGCTCAACAGCACTGTCTACAAAACATGCCGTGCAGTGCTGCTACTGTCCTCTATAGTGTTTACATGCAGACAGGAAGTTCTATAAACGGGATTGGTGTCTGGGAGCTATCTTCTGCACATAAACATATACTGTCCTCTCCAATGAAGACCTTGAGGGGTTATTTTTGAAAGATTTCGAAAGCAGAAATAATTATTGTTGGTCAGTTCACACTTTGAAACAGCGTTTTGCATGCCGGACATTTATGGACTTTCCTATACCTTCACATTAAACACCAATTCCAAGGAAGTGAACAAGTCCTTGTGTCATGAACGGTGGAAGACCTAAATGCAGAGTTGGGGCAGGAAAGACTTGAATAAATGTTCGCAAAGATGACAAACAAACCTGCGATTATCCTGAAATCAGGAAGGACAAAAGAGTGACAAAACACAAAACTTCACACTAACTGACTTAAATGTTGAGGTATAATTAGCTGAAACAGAACCAGCAGTGCATGGTTTAACCTCAAACCTCATGTGACTAAGTGCAAACCAAAAACCTGGAAATGAAATCTGAGAAAAAATAAATTATGAGTCTGTTTGATAGAGAAGCTTTTTGTTTTTCAATACTGTTTATGTTCACTTTTACATTTTAGTGTTTTGTTCAGTAAATGGTATATACTATTTTTTTTTTTTTTTTTGCTTAAAAATTAGCCTAAAAGGCTTACTTTCTTTTCAAAAGGCAACAGTGCACTTTATAATCCAGACATCGATAACTTCTGGTTGTGCTTATGTGGAAGCAACTTTGAGAGGTACATGGCGCTCTGTCAAAACGTTCGGTTGGGTGTTATTGTAAGGGTGCTTACTTGGCTAACTGTAGCAATGTTGCACTGTGCTTTTTTTTTTATTCCTAACAAGGTTGGGAGTTAGCAGAGTCACTATAATGTTTGTTTTAACTATATCAGTCTGTTTTTTACGTGTTGCAAACAAGGTTGGGTGGTAATGCGGAGAACATGTAGCGGGCTCATACCTCTTTTTTACATGTTACAAGGTTGGGAGTTAGCATGGTGATATTTGGTTTTTTACGTTTTGCCAAAAAGGATGGGTGGTAATGTAAATATGCTAATGCTGGTAATATGTAGCAGTGTAGTACTTTTTTTAAACTATTACAAACACAGTTGGGAGTTGGTGTAGTCACAGTAAAGTTTGTTTTAATGGAATACGTTTTTTTAAATGGTTGTTATGATGGTTGTAATGCTGCTAACGCTTCTAACGAAGCTAACATGTAGCCACTCACAAACAAGTCCTCATGTTACTGTGAACGCAGTTGATAAATTCCAATGTTTCCCAATTATAATTACAGAATAATATTAAAGGCACACATGCATATGTGTATAGATCTTAAAATGCAGATGGAAGGAAAAAATAACAGCAAAATATATATTTTTTTAAAAAGGGGGAATTGTCAGGATTCACCAGTAAGTCACCAAGTAAGTATAGTAACAAGGAAGTAAAACAACAGAAAAAAAAGAAAAAACAACAGGGTAAAAAGGTCATTCTGTCACTTTTGTACATGGGTGATTTGCAAAAGTTAAAAAGGGCTTCCATACCAAGGCAAATATTTGTTCGGAACCTCTCAGTGTGTGTCCTATTTTCTCAAGTTTTAAATGAAATAATACATATTTAATCAAATGTGAAACTGTGTCTTTCCATTTGAGAAGAATCAAACGTCATGCTAATAGTGTGGAAAAAGCAATAATTATCTCACCCCCTGAAGGCAGAGCTAACCCTTCATCAATAATCCCAAATAGAAGCATTAGTGGGTTTGGCAATGTGTCACATACATTTCTCCAAAAACACTGTATATTAAAACAGAACCAAAACATGTGAATTAAGGTGGCTTCTGATGATTTACACCTGTCACATGTAGGACTGATTTGTGAATACATTTTTGCCACATTGGATTTAGGGAGGTGAATTAATCTTTGTCATGATTTCGTCCCAGTTTGTCTTTTATATTGGTTTGGAGATCGTTTTACCAAGATAATTGAATGGTTTGAATGGAGAGAGACGTGTGGAAACATGTCAAGCATTTTCTTGATAGACCACTTTTGAGTTGGATTGAGTGTGAGAATGTCATCTAAGACATCCTTGGGGGGGGGGTTGTTTGGAAACCTGAAGTGGAGGCCATAATGAAATAACTCATCTGTAAATATCTAACAAAATGTGGTCACGGAAGATTATACCTATTAGACAGTTGATTAAAGAATGCAAATTGGTTTTCAGTAAATAGATTGTTGAAGTGTTTCAGACCTGTTTGGTGCCATCTTTGAAAAGTGGCATCTGACAAAGAGGGTGGAAAAGCAGGATTGATGCTATTGGAGTTATACAGACTCATTCTTAAATACCCAAAAGTTTTTTCTAAATTGATGGATTATTTTAAGAGAGTGACACACAACAGAATTATGAACTGTCAGGGTTTTAGATAATGGAAGTGGTGCACCCATTACATATGACAATGATATACGTTTAAAGAACAACTTTTCCATGTCCACCAATGGGGGACCAGTATTGTCAAAGTGGTGTGTCCAGAAATATATGCAATCTAAATTAAAAGCCCAGTAATAATAACGAAAGTTTGTAAGAGATGGCCCACTGTCTCGTTTAGTCCTCTGCAAGTATTATTTTCGGAGACAAGGTTTTTTTTGCTTTAACCAGTCAGAGTTCCATTAATTCATGCAAACTGTTATGGTTTGGTTTCTTATTTCTTTCCTTGTGGTTGTTTTGTGTTAATTTTGTCCTTTTGTTTTGTTTCTACAGAGCAGTGTGTGGCAGGGGGCGTGGCTATCTCTCATCCTGGGGCTGCCTCCTTGCACACCTGCTCCTCATCATCATTTCCCCCTCTATAAAAGCATGTGCTTGGCTGCTTCTCCTTGCTGGTTTATTCAATATGTTTTTTGTGGAATAAAACTGTTTCTTCAACTCCTCTGACTCTGCTCTGGGATCTGCTTCCGTACCCTGACGCAAACACAGATTCACAGCGGTTCCACTGCCATCAACCTCTGCTAACAGCAACAATTTTCAGAATGGATTCAGTGTCTTGCCCAATGACACTTCAATAAATGGGTGGACAAGGCTGGAATGGAACCTGAGATGGTCCAATCATCGGCTGCTCTATCTCTGCACCACAACTGCCCAATGTGTATCTCCAAAGGTGAGACAAAGTTGAGATAAGACTAAAGTAAAACAAAAAAGTTGTCCTGCTGGTTGAAATTATCCTTTAGACCAAGGCACTTGAGGGCCAGCTGGTTTTCCAGAAATCCTGTCTCAACTGTTGCCGAATATCTGGATCAAGTGTGTTTGGCCAATAAGGAGCTTCAAAGGCAGGTTTGTTGGAAAACATTTAGGACACCGGCCCTCGAGGCTGGATTCAGACACCCTTGCTATAGACCCAAAAATCAGGTTGCTAAAAATCCTTCATAATGTGAGAACCTTCCTCTCCATATATTTGATTTTTCCATATTTTTTAAGCAGTGATAATGGTTTTAGGAACTTCCAAAACATTTAAAAAAGATAAAGAAAAAAACAAATTTATCTTTCTTTTCCTTCACTGTCTGTAGACTGTAGTGGAAACTGGGCTGCTTCAGATCGACAGAGGTTAGGGTTGGGATTCAAACACCCAGAGGGGCCCGGGCCTGTCAGCTCAGTAGCCCCACATCTGGAGCCTCCCCCTGGGCCAGCAACCTCCCTTCATCCTTCCCCCACCACCACCACTGCTGCCCCCCCGGAGAGCTCAGAGCATGTACTACCCACGTACACACCCATACAGGAAGACATACATGTGCATACATATTTGCACATTTCAACACCTCACTTACACGCACGAACAAACTTCCCCAAACACACTGAGCCACACGTAAGAACACCCACTTAAACACACATACACAACTCAGAGGCAAACACATTAAACCCTAAAACATTATGCAAATCCAGCGCCAGCAGCAGTGGATAGCACTGTTCAGCCTCACGCCAAAACCCTTTTCATTTTTATGAGATTAACTGTAAGGAAGAACGATGATGTTGCTGCTCGAGAAGTTCGCCGGACAACAACATCTACTCGCTCGCTCGGATGACTCAGAACAAATTGAAACATCCAATAATGCAATTACAAATGACAATAGCAATTTAAACAAGCAGGTTAGACTTTATTCCAGTTTCTGCAGGCATGCCAAAGATGTGTAAGGACAATTTTTGTTAAAGTGGTGCTTTCTGAAGGCCAAGATGAAAGAGAATTGGTTCAGTCTTTTAAAACTCAACAGCTTTATTTTACTATATTTCATGTTGTGTTCAACCATATATCTCGCTTTAAAGACCAATTCGAAAATGCATATGCAGAATTGATGACTTTTAATTGAACTTTATAAAAATAGGTGTCTTTATGAAAATAAAATCAGTTATTTCTAACTGTTGCACCTTTTTGACACTACGACACATAATGTATTTTTCTGTGTGTCAGACACTGCAGAAAAACCATTATGTGATAGTTTGACATATTTGGCATATTTACAAGGTGTTTCTTTCACTGTGGCAACATTGGCTCCTAAAGGAATGAAACTCAACAACAATAGCAAACTACTGAAGACAAGGAAAACAACACACCTTAAATGGCAACCTGATTGGCTTCACAGTCTTAGATTATAGTATAAAATGCTTGAAAATGGCTGACTCAAAACCTTGCTAGTTTAAGTATTTGTTAGTGATAACACGTAGTCCTGTGCTAGTGTATGTTTCCCCTGAGGGATTAAGGTTACTGTGTGAGATGACCTTCACAGCCGATTTGTTTGACAAGGAGGATCTGTACTGTATGGGCTGGTGGTTGGACTTTGTTTGACAATCGCTAGGGGGAGTCTGTAGCAGTGATGTAGGTCCTACAGTCTGCGAGCCACCAGCTCCCTGCTCCACCACATTGTGATGCATCCACTTGCAGACAAATAGATTTATGTCTTCGAAGTCTTCGTTTTCCCCGTCTGAGCTTGGCATCTATCTTAAAACTGTATGTTAGGTTGGACGTGTGATGGGGCTGTAAGCTAGCAGGAGAGAGTGTAAACAAAGGGATGATGGGAAATTAAGGTAGACCAACAGTCCCGCCCACAACTCAGAGGCAGGTTTCTAATGAACCACTGCAGCTCTGCAGAAACCATGCCCTTAGAAAATGACACAGGCTGGATGGGGGGTGGGGGTGTTATAAAAAAAACATAGTTATAATAAAAAGACCACTGGGATTGCTTTTACAATAAATCAGAAAATGATCTTTTTCAACAGAAAAAAATAATTTTGCAGGGCAGTTTCACAGTTTAATCAAGGTCCCAGTCAAATGAACTTAAAATGACTTAGCTTCAAAACTCACAATGAATGTTTGTAGATGTACCTAAGGAACTGTCTTCAGTGTCCTGTATTTTTTTTTAAGTCGTTCAAACCAGAAACCCGGTTTCCCAAAGTAGATGTCCAACGTTTACACTTTGGAAGAACTCAGCACCAAACCAAAAGGCAAGATTTTTACATCCCTCTTGAGGCTAGCATGAAGATGATTGTAGCAGGAACCAGGACTATTGTGTAGTGTTTGTTAAACAAGTCAGACCCTATTTAATCCTCAACAGAAGCCAACATCTTTGGGAATATTGTAGTTCCTAAATGTTTTTTTTTTTGTCGTTGTGGTTAATTTTTTAAAATCTAAAACACTTGCACTGGGGGCAAGTTTTTTTTAAAGTCATTATTTTATTTTTATTTGATTCTGAAATTGTCTTCAGATTGGAGTGTGACCTTCTAACTTACACATGACCACCAAACACCACAAGTGCATCCCATTATTTATGAAAGAGCTGGCCAAGATGGTGGCAACTGTACACCTGTCAACACAGCTTTTAATTGGCCTAATACATGACACAAATCACAGTAAGCAGTCTACCCCTTTTACAAAGACCAGCAGCTGAACAAAAGGTCCAGTGGTGTCTCTGAGTCCTTAAACAAGGTTTATCACAGACATCAAAACATTGTTACATAAGGTCAAATGTGTGAGCATCCAAATAGTTTAGGAACAACGGGCTAATCTTTACAAAATGTATGTTGCTAACTTTCAATCTAAGACAGACTGCAAAATTCATGTCTGACAATTGACATTCCATTATGCAACAGTAAGAAACATAAGAATCATCGTAGAGACATGATCATATCCAAAGAGGACAATACAAAGTTTTTTTCTCCCCCAAGTTTTTCTCCTGCCGTAATGTCTCTGAGAGCGAAAAAGGAGAAGAGAAAGACTCTGCTCCCTTCACTCACTACCTCCTGGTTCTAAAGAAACTCATCGCTATATTTCAGACTTTGTCTCATCTCCAGCCATCTTCTTGCTGTGGAAACTTAGTGATTTTCTCATAAGGTTTGTTGTGTTGTCTGGAAAGGCTAGACCAAAGTGCACATTAAAAGATAAAACAGTTGAACTTTGACCAATCGGGGCCTGGATTTGGTAATGACGTATGGGTAGCGTCCTTTTTCAATTCAAAAGTGCCAACCTTGTAAAATTTGATCATGAAGGAGAAATTCATTATTGTGCTTTGTGCTTGACAAGATTCGTGAGCTTTGATGTTCTTGATCGTGCATCACATGCCCGGTGTGTACATGGCATAAAAAATGAGAAAATGTAGTTTTTGCAGGCATCTTAAGAGTGTTCTACAGGCACTTACTTTTAACCTACATACCCCATGAATGCAGCATTTGCGTGTACTCAGTATGGAGCTAGTATGTGAACCTCACTAATGATGACATATCATAAGTGTATGTATGTTACATATCTGTACCAATTCTTCACAATATGTCCGCATGCACCACGATATGTTCAATTTTCATGATGTCCCTTAAAGTAGTCACACGAGCCTCAAGAGAACTTCAAGACAAACCTGCGCTTCCTTTAAGATGATGCCGCACCTACCTATGACCCTGCACGGGCTCAGACAACCTAAAAACGTGCTTCACATGCACCTGTACGGGCCAACCCCCAGTATTTGGATAAGACAATAACAAAGCTATGCAATTAGGTTAGAGTTAACTAATTTTAAACTGCTATTCCAAAAGTTTTTACGTCATGCTTTGATATGCAAAGCCTCAGAGTGTACTGTCTTTTTCTTGTGATTTCAGAGTAATCAATCATGCAGGTAATGTTGGCTGAGGCTTCCTTCTTTATGGTACATGAAGAGAAGACAGTCAGCTGAGGGCCAAAGCAAACCAACTCATTGCCAGTCAGTGTGGCATTGTGTGATGATAATAAGGATAACTTCCTCCAGGATAATGGAGCCCAAGCATATTCAGCCCTCACTGTGTGCTGTCCCAGAGGATGGCCCTGTCTGCTGTGAATATTCTGCATTTAAATGGTCCATTAGAAGCCAAACAAACACAGACAGCCTCCATTCTAATGACCAGCGGGGTCCAGGGGTGAAGCAGGGCACCCGCCATGTCTCAGTGTGTGTCTGATGTGTGGATGCATGGCAGAGACACACACACTTTCAATGTGCACTGGGGGCGTATGTGGTGATTTGAGAACTGAAAAGGCGACTTTAAGTGTGGGTGTGTTGGACTGGGAGGCTGATTCTGTGTGACATGGGTCAGGCGGGTGGGGTGGAGGGTGATGGAGAGTATGGGCTCTCTGGCCAGAGGGGAATCCGTCTTCCAGTCCCAATGGGTCCCATTTGCATGTCTGTCCCATTTGTGTGTGTGTCTGCTTGCTCTCACATGATCCGTCTTTTGAATAATACGTCTTTGTTGGCTTGAATGCATTTGCATGTGCATATATGTGCACATTGCACATCATAATGTCATGTGCTTGAGTTCCAGTAGATTTTCAATTGAGTGTGTGTCAGAGCGTTGCAGGGGTTATTCTAATAAGGAGAAGGTGCTTGTGGGCCCCAGGCCCTGGTCAGCCCTTTGCTCATCATTATTATTATTATTAATATTTGAGAAGAAGCCTGTGCAGCGAGAATAGATGCCCTCATCTCTCAGCACATGTCTTCTTATGAAATGTGACGTATTGTGTCCTTACCACTTTTTCTGTTTATGAAATTATGAAGACTGTGGAGTTTAAACTAGGGATCACAGATTTCAAGCTAACTTTTGCAAATGAACAACATTATAAACACCCTTAGATAGGTCTGATGACTATCAATGATGCCCACATTATTTGGTGCTGATTTAACAGAATCCAATGATATTTCACTTTGTTCTAAATATATGAATGATATCACAATAACAAAATAAGTAAAATAAAGCTCAGAAATCTAAATAAAGCCATATTTAAGCCTAATCAAACCACCTTTTATAGAAAAGCAGAAGACTCAGACAAAATATAGAACAAACCAAGTATCAAACAAGACCACTATATGTAAAAAAAAATAAAAAAATAACTAAAACCTATATAAACACTCAAAAATTGAACAAAGAAACAACTTGATACTGAAACTCCCACAATGAACCTTGGCCAGTCCTTGTCTTGCAGTGAGAGGGATATTTTCAGTGTTGTCTTTCCCTCCAAGACTCCCTCCCCCTAAACATAATTTGGTCAAAGTTACCAATTCTGGTTGGAGGTTACTTCCTTTTGAAATGGAATTATTCCCATTAACTTCTACCTAGTGATGCATGGTCTAAAATAATGTTGTTTTTGATAAAGTTCAACACCACCTAATGTAGAAAATTCTGTCAACATTTTGGCCTGGTTTTGAACAAATTGAATAACGTCTATTTTCAAATTACAATTTTTTTTCTCATTATTCTTGTTTCTTTTTCTCATGACATGCATCATGAATGGGTCGGATTTGGTGGTGAGAATCCAGTCATTTTTCTAAATAAATCTTTTTCTTTAAAATGAGATTACAAGTAACATAGACAAAATAAAGATTCTGTTTATTTTCTCTGCAGCTTGGTACCAACTGTCCTACAGAACATAATCAGTGTGTGGCCCAGGAGTTGGGGACCACTGGTGAAATGCACAAATAGCAAGCACCCATGGGATGATCCTGACATGCTATTTATATTTACAATGCATTCCAGCTAAAAAATATTACCAATAAAAGCTACACAGATACATATAAGTGGAATAATGTAGAAATAAGAGCAAAACCCCCAAGAGGGCAGATCCACAGACAGACTGTACCTTATCTTAGAGCAAATGCTAACATTTAGATCCTTTAAAGTAAAAAATGTTACAGTTTTCAATTATTTTTTTTCTATTCTTTAAATAAAATAAATATAAAGTAGAGGAAGGTGAAGCACAGACAGACTTTTTAGATCAACACTTGAAACATGGAATCTGTGAAAACTCTTTTGGGATTATCCAACACTTGTTTCCTTTTGTTTTGCACCTTTACACAATCAGCAATGCAGAGACTCTGACACACACACACACACCAACATGTATAATCAAACTTTCACAGTAAACACAGATGCAAAGGAATTACAAAAGACAGGCAAAGTAAGACAGAGAAGTAACAAAATGCAGGAGCAGCAGAAACAAGCAGGCAACAAAGCAGAGGAGTGTTATTAATGAAGCATTGTCAAGTGAGGTGGTTTTTTTTCTTAACACGTGTGCTAGTTAACGGAAACAAACGCACTCTGTGTTATACACGGGGCCAAAACAACACGCCTGGGGACTTAACTGAACCAAACAAATGATGTCTTTTTTTAGTTAATTGTATACTTACTGCCAAAGAAGAAAGAAAAAATGCAGGAAGGGGGCAGGAGAGGTGTGCAATGTTGAAATAAGCAAAGAGAGACACTGAAAAAGTAGAATGGACAACATCATTTTCAGCAGGAAAATTTAGGAAACTGGAGCAGGGCTTGAATTTTGTTGGTTAAATAAACTAAGATCTTAGAAAGTTGATTAGTTTCAGTTGTTACTGTAGATGAAGCACAACAGAAGCTGTATGATCTATGGTTTACAGTTCTGCGGAACAAAGTAGACCAAACAGGTTTTAAATAAACTGTTTTCACCAGCTTTGCATTGTTTCACACGTTACTGCTTACACCATCTGTAATCTCATTTGGACTGATCTTCAGCTTCACATTTAACTTCATTTTTACCCTTTGAGTAAAATGTTTTTAACCTGCAATCAATTTACCAACAAAGTGAAGGCTAAGAAGGCCCTTTCACACACATGTAGTGACACAATTCTAAACTGAAGTCAACTAGCTATAAATATTGACCAGAGAGGATATTTTTAATGGAATAAACATAGCTTAGAAAGCACAGTATGACAAATGCAGCAACATTTGTTTGTTGTTTTTCTAGTCATTTAACACTATAAATATGATGTCTCTATCAGAAATGCAAATTTGAGTTGTAGAAAGTATACAAGGCTTAACATACATACACCTGGCAAAAAACAATGGCTTTATACCTGGGGTCTGCAACCTTTAACACGACCATTGACACTGTCTTTTGAGCCAGTTTCTTACTGACCAAAACCCAGCGAAAGTCCCACTACACCTTTTAGAAAAATACCCTTTTTTGAAATGATTTTTAGGCTATTAAGCTCTACATTTAAAAAAGACTTAGCTTTAAATGTGTTTCTTTACTTAACTTTTAGACTTTTAACTTACTCTTGACAGCAGCCGGTACAGGTTCCATTGAAAATAAAATTCCCCCTGTCATAGATTAGATTCTCCTGCAGCAGAAAGCAAAAAAAAAAAAAAATCAAGTGAAACGTGACATTTTTTACTATTATAACCTTGGAGCTCATTTATCTCAGCTTTCAAACACGTTACAAAATCTGTACATACATGAAAAAGTGAAATTAACTAAAACAAATTAACCAAAACTACAAAACCACTGTTTACTTAAACTGTGACCATTTTACTTTAAAGTCAAAGAGCCACAATGGAGGATCAAAGAGCCACAAGTGGCTCTGGAAAAGTTGCAAACCTCTGGTTTAAACCATTCATTGTAAATGAGAACTGGACAGAGTGACCTCCCCCATTGTGTTCCAAACAGGAAGTATCTGCTTTCAAATGGTAGGGGTGTGGACTTTCAGCGAACACACTTCTGATTGGTGAGAGTGGTTGCCATAGAAATGATGCCTCAAACCGAGTCGGACCAATCACTGCTTACTGACATCATCTGGCTCCAACATGGCGACGTCTGAATTGCAAAAAAAATAGGGACTGAATTGAGTTTATTTGGTTGGAGCCAGAAGTGAACCATTTTTGATGGGTGACATCTCACTCACTTGGTCCAGTTATCATGTACATTCAATCGTTAAGACAATTAGAATATGATGACAAGAGGTAAAGAGTTAACTGGCATTACAAAAAAAGTGTAGATTTTACAACTGAAATGAGATCTTCCATTTAGAGCATCAAACATATATATTATTTAGGCTTTCAGTTCATTTATGAGAGGCTTTTTGTTAAAAAGTTGATTCTAACTGCAGTTTTTCATCTCATCTGTTAATAAAAATCCCAACAGTGATGCCAAAAGAAGAACAGCAACATCAGTCAAACATCCAGGAAGCTGCCACTATACAAACGTCAATGACAAAGAGAATTGCCCAAATTAGTTGCTACGAGAGCTTGGGGAAAGAGTATGATAAGTTAGATAACAGTTTTTGCATGTCAGAAACATGTCAGAATGGTGAACCTTGAGGCAGATGGCCTATAAATGCAGAGGACCACGTCCTGCTCCTGTCAGCCTAAAAAAAGAAACACAGGGCTGCAGAGCACAGACTCACCAAACTGGACAATTACAGAATGGAAACAGCGGGCTTGCAGTCACACACACAGCCGACAGTCCTCAGAGTGGTGGCGTAATGGTGTGGGGAATATATTCCACAACACCTTTGGCCCCTTAATAGCAATCAATCACAGTGTGAATGCTGCCATCCATCTGAATGTTGTTGCTGATCATGCTCATCACCTTCTGGCTGCAATTTAACATCAACTGTGTTTGCCTCCATCAGGACATCGTTTTAGGACTTTATCTCTATGACTTCAGTCGCTTTCCTAATTGGCCACAGCAAGAACGCCTATTACATATATATTTTTTAAAATTTGCATTCCTGCCCCAACACACGCAGTTTATTTATAGATATGACCTGTGCAGGTTTGGCATGATGGAGTTTTAGTCTTATCGTTGCTGATGTTCAGATTCCCACACCACAGAGCCAATGCCCCTGCCGTTCAATCAGGGAAACCCCCCGTGGCGGTGAGATCCATCCTCCCAGCCTGTCAATCTCCCCTCTGCCCCAGGGCCATACAGAGGCAGCTTGGGGGCGGGGATATATCGCCAGACCTTTTCCCAGCGAAACAGTGTTTGTTTCACTTTGAGCTGACGTTTTAATGCACCTCTGTGTTACTGGTCTGGTCATTTGCCAAACAAGAAGAGCATACATGAATGCGGGCAACTGTCAGCTGGAGGGGAAAAAGCCTAATTTGAAGTTTGACAAAACGTTAGAGCCCAATGATCACTAGCATCTGGATTCCTGTACATTTGAGTGTGCTTGGAGGCTGGGTGGGTTTTAATAGAGGCCAGGAGGCCTGTCATCTAACTTTCTGATCAGCAAGTTGGAAGGACTTCTGAAAGGTTTTCCCTTTTCTTTGACCACATTTGAAAGCCATTACTTTACTGTAAACCATGACTTTACTTTACTATATGTATTTGTTTTACATCTTTTTCCTTAGGCTTTTCTTATTTAATACACTATAAACTATTTTATATGTTATTTCAAAACTTCTTTTTAGAAATTCAAGATATTTTACCAGGTTTGAACTTCTTCTTCACTCGACACCTTTCCAAGCTTTTCCCAAAATCAGCACAGTTGAGATTTTTTTTTCTCATCTAGGATCCAAAAATAAATAAATAAATTAAAAATGACTCCAAATCCTTTGCTCCAAACTCAATAGAAAAACTTTATTCAAAACTCAAAAGCATAAGCGACACTTCAGCCCCTGTTGTGTACTGTCTGGAGCGGGAAGTGCCCCCTATGGCGCACTGGTCAATCTCCGCCTCCCTCACACCCTGCACCGCCATCTCAAATCACGTTCACTGATTTGTTTTATGCTTTTTTTTTCTTGTATAGCAGGTCATTTATTTTTTTCCTTCTCTTCCCACTCAAGAGCAGAGGACAGATGTATGTTCTTTTTTTGCAACTGCTAGTCCCCTATTTCTCCCCACTTTTATAAAGAGTAACTGCGTTGTACCTGTACTTTTGCTGTTACAATGAGATTCATACTGATTATGGGTAAAAAAAAAAGATCAAATTACAGTGGAATTTTTATTTTTCAAGTTCAAGGATGTTATTTTAAAGTGTGATAAATGTTGATAAATCAGAGTGGCATTCATTGTCATTAAAATACTGCTACTTCAAAAAAACCAAGTTTTTTTTGTGAAATATTATTTCATCATTCCATGTTTTTGTATTTTGTGAAGTCTGGAGGACAAGAGTGGGATTTTAATTTTTGGTACTGAGGCTGAGATAAATTGTACTTGGATGCTGATTGCAGTTTTTACTAGCTTTCTAACGTGGTAGAAATTTGGCCAGATTCAGACTCTTTTTCTCTGGGGCCACTGAAGGAACCTTATTTCATGCATCTTTTTAATGTAAACTTCATCACTGCACTGCTCTCCCTTCCAGTCTTCATAACAGTCTATTAACAAACTTCAGCTGCTCACTTCTTAACAGGAGCTCACATTACCCCTGTTTTAAAGGTCTCTTGGTGCTTACCATCTGCAGAATGGATTATAAAATCATTTTATTAATTTGGAAATCGCTTCATTGGTTTCAGATCTGCTTTACCTTCCAGTCTCACCTTGGAACTCCCAGGGCTTCAGGTCCTGACGTGCTGAAGATTCCCACTATATGAACAAAAACTCCAGGTGATGCTGCATTTCACTGTCATGGGTCTCTCCTGTGCCATCACCTCTCTCAGGATGGGAGAGCCTCTATATGTGTTAAGATTTTCAAATGTAAGTTGAAGGCCCATATTTTAATACAGTTTGATGTTGTTTTAAATACTTTACTAATTGACTTACTTTACTCAATTTTATTTTTAAAGCTTAAATGTTTTCATGCAGTTTTTAAATGTTAAATAATTGTATTTATTAAATGTTTCTAGCATAATTATTGCAGTGTTCTTGCTCTGCTTTGAATGTGAAGGGATTTGGAGCAGGAGCAGTCCCAACAAGACAAGCTCAAACTACCTCTAATGGAACTGATGGAAATCTAGCAAAATGCTCAACTTATGTCCCAAAAGAAGCAATTCTGTGCAGAAAGTGGAAATAAAATAAACAAAAAAAAAAAAAAACTGTTGTGCTGCTGAGGTAGAGCAGTCAGCCTCTGATTGGAAGGTTTGGTTCCCATTTTGCTCACTCATGTGTCAGTGTCCTTTGGGCAAGACGCTGAACCCCACATTGCTGCTGGTGGTCATAGATTGGCGCCAGTGTTCGGCAGCGGAGCCGCCATCAGGGTGTGAATGGGCATTCAAGGAGGGTAGTAGTCTATAAGCTTATGTAAATTAACATGAGCTTCCAAACCACTTTATCCCTTTTGGGGTTACAGGGTTGCTTAAGGGGACCCCTGGACTGGTCACCAGTCTGTCACAGGGGCCACAATCACACACCCATGCACACTCCCACCTAGGGACAATTAGAGTTAGAAGCATGTTTTTGGACAGTGGGAGGAAGCCAGAGTACCTAGAGAAAACCCTTAGAAAACCCTTTTTCAAGTTAGATGGTTAAGGAGAACACGCACATCCAAAACACTCGAACAGGTTTCTCTTCTGCAGGGTTGGGGGTGGGGGGCTTTGTTATTTTGACCTGTGTGTCTCATACAAGTTTGCCTTTTTATGTCTGCAGACAGCCTGTATCCACCTGCAAGGGCAGCTGGGACTAAGCTAAAAACTTGCTGATTCACACGGAAAGGCAACTAATTCGATTGTTAATGAATTTCTTTTCCAGTTTCCACACATCCCGATGCTTTACTGGTACAGCAGTCAAGATGGGTTTTACTTCCAAACTGTTCCAGCAGTTGAGATACAGGTGATACAGAAGTAATGTGTTTCCTTTTTCCTCAAGGATTCTGATGATCTCCTCTTCAGCTGGCTTATAAACAAAATAGATGTTTTACTTCAGATGACATCAAAATGCTTTTTAACTCAGGCTTTTTTTGTTAATAGACTTTGGTTCAAAAAGGTCAAAAATATTTCTTCATCACCGTCTACTTAAAATGATTAGTCTTAATTGCATCAGTAAAAGGCATTTGCATGCAGCTCTTTATACAACAATATCTTACCTTATTCTTGGTATAAAGGCCGTGGAGAACATCGGCCTCCCACTCCCACTTTTTTTTTGTTCCTTAACCCCTGCATACGGAGATTTCCTTTTTTGATGAATTTATGTACTATAGATTTTGGCAACAAATTTACAACACAGAAAAAGTAAATGTAAGATGTTCATGCGCATGTTTATTTATGATCCCACAGACTAAAAGATACTTCAGTCAGCATGACCATCAACCCTGCGATGCAGAGGCTTTCACTTTCACTCTATTTTCATTTTTCTTTATAGACTTGATCTTGCTGAAGCGTGATCGAGTTTGGTGCACGCCTGCTTGGATTTTTTTTCTCTTTCCTTCATCTTTTTCTCTATCTTCTCATGTTTCTTTCTCCTCATTTAGTTTGCATCTCTATTCCCCATTCTCTAATCTTCATTTTTTTCTATTTTGTCACTACCCTGATTTTATTTATTTTTTTACTCTGTCCCTGGTATTCCCAGTCGTGTTCCCTCTTCCCCCACTCCCTCCACAGCCCTCCCGCCTTTACTTTCTGCATGGTATTTAGCGGGGGAGCCATGGGGCAGAGAAATAATTCAAAGTCTTTGCATATTGCAGGCGCTGTGGTCAGCAGCGGAGCCCCTATGCACTGACACATTAGTTTATCTGGACTGACCCAGCAAACAGCCTACGCCATGACAAATAGCCCGGGTGTTGCAGAGCGCAGGCAGACACACACACACACACACACGCAGGCGTGTGTGTGAGGAACACACGCTGGTCTGTGAGGCTTCGGGAAGCATGCGTGCCCGCGGAGCACACGGCTTTAAAGAAATCTCCAACACCCCCAAAAGAAGAAGGGAAAAAAGCAAATGAAAGCAGCAAGGGCAAGAGGGAGTAAAGATGAAGATAAAAACTCGAGATATACTTTAGCATCCCTTAAGGTAACGGAGTGATTTTCCACATTGTTTAAATTTTAATCAGTTTGCCTTCCCCGGCATTCCTCCACTCTATTTTTACATATTCTATATATAAATATATAATTAATGTCTGAGGGGCAGATAAAAGAGAAAAAAGCCCTCACCAGCATCTAAGAACCATTTGTTGTTCTCAAGAACAAATTATTGCTTGCGAATTAAAAAAGAGGGATGCTGAGGCTTTGTTTTTTTCAGCATCTTGTTTGTTTTTTTATTTTATTTTTTTAAATGCCTTTCTGTTCCAGTAAGGCCTTGTTGGTCACTCTGTTGCATTTTTAGGAATAAATGTGTCTGGAGGCCAGATGGCTATAGAATCACGTTCACTCAAAATCACTGACACATAGATCTTGATGTGACACATGGAGCCCCGTGTTGCACACTTTTATTTATAATGAATTTTTCTCCAAACTTTAGGTACATGACATATTTGCACACAGTTAAGTAACTGAATGTGCACATCCTGACCTCACTTTGTACCTTTTTAGTACATACCGTATTTTCCACATTAAACGGCACACTGGATAATAAGGTGCACCATCAATGGTCTATTGTCAAACTCAGTGCTTTAAGTGGGCTGGTACTCTCCAACACTCAGTACCAGCACTTCTAAAAATAGCTCTTTCCCACGCCAGAAGTACTCCCGAACACTCAAGAACTTAATTATGATTATTATTTTCACATAGAGATGACCCAGACGGACGCAGTGCTGCTCAGATGGACTAGTGTGCGGTGTATGCTAGTTAGTTTTTTGCTCCAATGTCACATGTCAATCATCATAAAAATATTACAAGAAAGGGGCGGGCGCAAAGTGCCTACTTAGGCGAGTGCAGCTGGATAATTGCAAAACAATGCATTGTGGGAAACATTGACCTGACAGGTCTATCAGGCTTGAGCTCAATGAAGGAAATCTGTATGTTGTAACTCTTTCTGCAAATAGTTAATCACTGATGAAAAAATAAACAGGATATCTATTCAGATAAATGGTTGTATATAATGGTATTATTAGAAATATTTTTACTTGAAACATTTCTTTCATTTTATTTACTGATATTCATTTAGGTTTTAATGCTAAACACCAGACAGACATTTGCATTTATGCAACAAAAGGAGCTTGGAAGTACAGGCATCACAGATCATCTGTGATTATGTGTTTCTTGTTGACTGATCGAACGCTAACTTGTGAAGCCTTAAGTGCAAGAAAAGTGGACTCTTAGGCTAAGTTCACACTGCACGCGGAACTTACACTGCACACGAAAGTACCTCGAAAGGAAAGGAGTGCACGCAGTCTCTGCTTTCACTTGCAAATCACACCAGATGCGTAATTCTTCCGCGTCGACAGGCGCTTCTGCTCAGGAGTGGTTATTTAGAACATTGCAGACCTTACAGAACATGTGCTGGGGATCGTTCAGCTCCCTGTACTTCTCCACTTCTCCAATTAATTTGACATGTCCATCCTGACATGTCGCCAACTGCTTTCTGCTTCTCTCTCTCGTTGATTGTGTTTTTACACCCCAAACTACACACCCCGCCCTGTGGACTGCCCTTTTTGTTGATATGTGTGTGTGTGTCTGTTTGTGTGTTTTTCTGCGATGGTCGACAAGCGCTTCTCCTAGAGCTTTTCTCTTTTTTTTTTTTTTTTGCCATCATGGGTAAGTTAATATCCTATTCTGATATCCTTGTTGCCAGCAGCTCTCTTCTCTCTCTTTTGGATTGTCTTTTTTTTTTTTACGTCCAACCCCGCCCCCACTCGTAGTCGGCCCACTATGTTGAAAAGCGTGTGTGTGGGTGAGTGTGTCTGTTTTGTGTGTGCTGTGTTTATTTTCAACTCTACAGTCTGTTTACAAAAATATGATCGCATTTGTCAGTCGCGGTGTTTTATTGTGAAACTTTGGTTATTCGTTCATTCATTCATTCATTTTCCAATCCGCTTTATCCCTTTCGGGGTCACGGGGCTGCCGGAGCCTAACCCGGCTACTCATGGGCGAAGGCAGGGGACACCCCTGGACTGGTCGCCAGTCTGTCGCAGGGGCCACAATCACACACCCATGCACACTCACAATCACACCTAGGGACAATTTAGAGTAATCAATTAACCTACGAAGCATGTTTTTGGACGGTGGGAGGAAGCCGGAGTACCCGGAGAAAACCCACGCATGCACGGGGAGAACATGCAAACTCCACACAGAAAGGTCCCCCAGCCAGGACTTGAACCGGGAACCTTCTTGCTGTGAGGCAGGAGCGCTAACCACTGCGCTCCTGCCTCACAGCAAGAGCGCAGTGGTTAGCGCTCCTGCTTCTTGCTGTGAGGCAGGAGCGCTAACCACTGCGCCACCGTGCAGCCCCGAAACTTTGGTTATATTTTGAAAATTGATCGGATTTTCTCTTGTGTCTTAGCGTAACTTGCTGACAGTATTTACGCGGATCACTCGCGGAAATAATACACCAGATGCCGAAACCCTTCCCTGTCATGAGCTGGCGCGAATGTCCTGATGTGACTTACACCATGGGTTAACAGGGGTGCCGAAAGGAAGCGCACTCTGTTCCACGCTGTTTCGCAGTGCTTCCGCGTCCAGTGTGAACCAGGCCTAAGACGTGTTGGGGCCTTTTCTAAAGAGAACGACCTAGAACAATGTTTGTCAGGGACACAAAAGAGTCAGCAATAGTCAGTCAGACTTACCTGTGCTCACAGTAACTCTAGAACTTGTTAGTAACACAATTATGTTAGCCACGTAGAAGCATTAGCTGTGGTAGCGTATTCACAACCTCCCAACCTTGTTTCCAACGTGTAAAAAAAAAAAAAAAAAAAAAAAAAAAAGATTGAAACTGAAACAATCGTTACTGTGACTACGCTAACTCCTAACCTTCTTTGTAACACGGACTAACGGACAGTCAAACAGCGATACATGTTAGCATTTTCTCAACATCTGTTACTTCCAACCTCACCACATGCAACCAGTGAATGAAAAGTGTAAAAGTTTCGCATTGATTTCAGGATGACCAGCATTACTCTTGCAGGTGAAAATAAAGTTTAGTCTTTGTAAAGCGCATAGAAAAGGAATCCCTTTTCTAAATGACTTAATTCACAAACAGCAGGTCAAATCATTTTTTTAAACATATTTTTGCAGTAACTAACTCAAAAAAGTGCTTTCATAGCAATATTGCAGTAGGAAACAGGCCAAAGTTGAAATAGTTTTGCAACTCTGTTTGTTTGAAACCAAAAGTACTGCATTTGTGATATGACATCCCTACAGCAACAGGATTGGATACGTCAGAACAAAATGCCATCAATATTTCTGAGAAGTTCACAACCATGAAAAAAACTAAATGGATGCCTTTGGCTTATTTATCTGTTGTTACTGTTCTAGACCGGGCTGAGGAACTTTAGGTAAGTTCATTCTGTTATGGGGCTTTTTTTGCATGAAAATTAAATGTTTTTACTTTGTCGTTAGTTTGCTAATTACAGTAAAATATTTTTTGTGCAATTGTACAGCGTTATTATTCTGTTTTTTCATCCCCAGGAAATGGATTGTTGGTCAGCTGTGGTATAATTTTAAAACTTGTTCCCGTTTCATATTTACATGTGGAAGAACAGAAAGAAAGACCAAAGGATAATTTGATTCTGCCTGGTTATTTTTCAACAAACTGAACTTCTAATTTCATAAATATCAGTCGCTGCGACAAAAACATGACCAAAAAACAGCTGTGCAGTCATAAAGGTGTGCAACGCAAATCAGTTTTGCACTTATCCCACTCACGTGCACACTCAAGTTCCATCCACAGACATGCACTCATACAGCCCCACCTGTTAAGGAGAGAAAATACTCATCTGATTTGTGTGTGCTTAGTTCTTGATTTGTGTCTGCTTGTTTGTGTGTAACTTTGGATTTGTGTGTGCATAGTTCTTAATTTTTACTCGTACAAAACATTTTGTGTGTAACTGCATATATTGGCAATTCTGTATTCGCATGTACAAAATTACAAAATACAAAAAAATCGAATTTACACATGTACAACTTTAAATTACAGCAGCTTAAAACTACTATACACACAAATCTTTAAAAAATACACTCAAATCGCCTGATACACACACACTTAAAATCGCATTTACGCACAAATGTGATTTGAGACTCATTTCATGTCTCCAAGATTTTTTGTGTAAATGACGCACTTAAATGCTGCTAGAATGCTGGGTCATCAGAGTTTTCTGATCAGATGCTGTGAACCTTTAATTTTTAATTCATTTAACTTCAATTAACTGTGAATTTTTAATCCTTTAAAGCCGAACGTATCATATTTTGACACATGAGTTCAGCCTTCCACAAGAGGAATGGAAATACATTTTTCTTGTATTTTTTTTTTTTGGTCTTTGAATATTTTTGTTAGCTCAGGAAAAAATAAGGAGCTGTGTGACCTGATGTATGAAATATGATACAAATTGAAACTCATATAAAACAAATGTTTGTTTGTTCAGAGGGACCTAAAACGGCTCTAAATTCAAAGAATCTAAATTTTCTGTTAATTATTTAATGGCTCCGGCTTTCCAGGGTTAAAACTCTCAAGACTACAGTGCATTTGCTGCGGGGCTCATCCGTGAGCGCTGGTTCCCAGTCGTAGCAAGGGCGGGGTGGCGCGGGGTCCTCCTCGGCACCCGGGGAGCGTTGAAGGCTTGATCAGCCCTGCGTCCCGCTTCGCTCCCTGGGTGTGGAGGGGGAACTCGCACTGCCTGGTTGCTGTGGCTTTTTATTTAAAAAACTGACTGGAGTCACCTGAAATGAATGCCTTTGACTTTCTTTCTCCTTAAGGACTTCTTGTTTGCATGAAATCACTTTTTTGATTTGGTCACACCAACAGTGCAGAATTGGACGTCTACTTTTAGTGCTGTGGCAAAGTTGTGTCCTGACTCTAATACCCTCAGTGACTGAGTCCTATTAACAATGACATATGCTGAGCTATCCAACCTCACTGCTTTAGCCTTAGTCACAACAGCCCTTACAAGTGCATACGGGCTGTCTGTGGGAAAAAAATGGGCAAACCTGTGCAGGTAGCTCACATGGAATATCAAGGTCATAGTGAGATGGTGAGACGGTTGACTGAAAATGCTCATCTTTTCTACAGACATGCGGCGCAGGTCATGGCGAACACTTATATAAGACACAAAGGCAAGTAAGTGAGACGCAAGTGTGTTGTATGGATTTCAACCTTCTTAAATCCTGCACACCAAACCCGTTGTTGCTGTTCAGGTAATAAGGTGCGCTTCTTGCAAGCAAACTGACTGTTAGACATGAGAAAATTAGACAATCAGAGCGTGTGGCCATCTTACGGTCTCTTGCGTATCACCTGCACACTTTGTGCGGGCAGTACTCTTGTGCGATCAGGAAGAGGCCAGACCATGCACCTTACGACTGGAGTGCAGCATAAGAGCACTTAAATAACTTAATTATTCGTACAAATACTTCACGATACCACACGTACAACAATCGAACATTCCATTTTCCCTTAAACGTCCCTTGAAGCGATCAAAGGAGACTTAAGGGAACACACACACACTCCCCTTAGGATACAGCCTCTCTACAACCCTGCACTATCCATACAGGTTAATACCCGTGCGGCTGCATGTGACTAAAGCCTTTCCTACCTGATGTGCTTGAGCTTTGACTTGTATCTGTCTACACAGAATTGATTGAGCATAAACATTCTCAAAACTCACATTCCACTAATTCCTTCAAATGCTTCTGGTTCAACCCATCTTTGAACTTGAGGCAAAGGAAAATGACAGAAAATAATCATCCTGGACCCTACATGCACTCTCAACAGCAAGATGAAGGGCTAATAACTCAGAAGAAAGTTAAAGACAAGAAGGACAAAGGATGCAATTTTGGCACCAGGAACAATCTGGTGATTGATTGGGCACAAGGATGAGCACTAGCTCATTACAGTTGCAGCCAAAAAAGGTACTCCCTAAATTCCAAGAACACGTGAAACAATTACTACAGCTCATGAGCAAATAGTGTCCAGATTTGGCAACAAAGCCTGAAGCAAACCATTTCAGAATATCCACGTCTTTATTGTGTCGCAACAGTTTCTGTCCAAGACAGCTTTTAATCAAGAAAGCCAATGCCATGATCTTGATGAGCACAATGCAAAATGTTACTTGGACTTTGACTCAAAATGGCCAAATGATGTGTTGCATGTACCACACATGTACAGTGTATGTGCAAAGTATCACTCCTCCTGCATTTCTCTTATCTCCCTTTCCCTCTTTGAACTGTTCAAGCAGCGAGGCTCAGGGTGTTAGCGGGGAATTTGTCCAGCTTTGACAGGGCCGAGCCGTTTTTCCTCAGTGCTCTTTGAAGAGCAGCCGCTTATCGACACCAGGGCTAAGCGCCGGCCCTCTGAGCTGGGGTTCCAGCTCCACTGGGAGCGGGGTGAGGCTTGCCTGCATCCCCATCTGGTCATACACACATACTGAGCTCTCACATTAAAGCCCTGGAAAAGTCACTACACACATACCTACAAACAAAAACTCACAGTCACAAATGTACCCGCCTGCATTTGTGGACGCAAGGGAGGCGCGCATACATTCACACATCACGCACTCTGGAAGACATTTGCAAGAAAGATGAAGTGACATTTGGATATGTGCTGAAGGAGATAATGGGGATGATGGAGATGGCCGCAAGCATATGGACTCACACACGTGCACACTAACCTTTTCCCTTTGGCATACAAGAGAGGAAAACAGTAATGCTTGTGCGAGGAAGATCAATGGAGCTTTGCAGCCTCATGGTGTGAAAAGGGTGAGCTGAGGAAGGTAGGATTTCTTATTGGGATCTAACATCTATTGTGGAAATCTGACCACAGCCTCAGCCTGCAACTCAACAGATGAAGAAAACATTTCTCCGCTTTGACTGTGAACCTCAAACTGCAGAATTTCTCTTTTAACCAAAGAAAGTTTTAGTTCAGCTAAGTTTCTAGTCACTAAATAATATAACAATAAGTACATTTAGATCATACGCTGTCTTTCAGCTACAAAATGTCCTTTTGAGAGAGGAATGCCCTTGCACCTTAAGAACAAATACAGGTATTGAGTCAAGAAGCCGTGTTTTTGTTCATTAGTCCTTCACTAGGCCAAATGTTTCAAAAAGACCAATTTAAACGGTTAAAGTCCACCACTTTTTGCAAGAGCGGACAGAGAATGCAGCTCATAATTGTAGATTCAAGGTCTTAAGACACAAGTGAGCTCTGAAGTGAAGATAAGAACCTGGCACAACCTCGATCACATCAGTGAAGTAAAGACAAAGTCAGTGCAAGTAACTGGAAAAATAAGAATGTTTCTTTTTTAAAGTGGATATTGGAACTTTAACCAATGTGAAAAAAAAACAAAAAACATTTGCATTCCATTTTCAAAGGCCTGTTGAAGGATTAGCTGCTAAATTTTGATGTAAGGGCATTTGTATTGAATGGATTATTTCTTGTATCAAAAATGATTGCAAATCCATATTTTATCATTAGAAGGTCTGTTTAGTTTCCACAGTCTATTTGTTGGAAGAGGTCAGTGTGAACGCAGCTTTACACTTCAGGACCTTACATATTCACACAATCAACAAGCCTGGCAAAAGTTCAGTCAAGACCTCCTTTTTTGTTAATCTGTTCATGCTCACTTATCAACTTGCATAAAGGCTAAAACTTGGCCAACCGCCCATAAGCAGTCGGCTTCAAACATGACCAAATTTTTCACGCACACTATAGAACAACAACCAACCTCCTTCTCCAGTTTTACACATCCTCATGAATCTTCAACCTTGTCGGTTCCTGGTTCCTCTCAAGCCCTCTTCATCACTACTTTTAAGTCTCCAACAGATTTTATCTGACCAAAAGAGCATTCTTCGGTCTCCCTTTAGATATTTTTTACCATTTAAGTTTTTCTTATCTCAAATTAACTTTTATCCTTACATTCTTCTTTCTCCTGATTAATATCATAAAAAAAGGAAAGGATTCATGTGATGTGGAGTTGCAGAATGAAAATAAGTACAGCCTAAGTGGACATTCTTGTGAGGTAAAATGAAAATCTGATTGGGCGCTTGCAGACATCTGCTTTTCTAAACACAGTAGGTCATAATTCTATTGTACCAACTTGAAAAGGAGACAGTCTGTGTCAAGATGATCAAGCAGGCCTTCACTGTAAAATGCTAATAATGGAATGGCTTAGACTATCACTTGGTGGAAGATTAGAGTCCAAGGCTAAAGCCAGAGGGAAGGCTCATAATATATAATAAAGACAAATTGGAGAAAGGCAAGGTAACGCAAAGTGGAGAAGGTAACAGTGGGATACCACAGGATTTCAAGGAATGATAAAAAGCCGAGGATTGTTGTAATAGAAAGATTAAAATTGTCTTATCACTGCAGAGGAATTTAGGACTTTCAACGTTTGTCGGCACAGTCACATTGGACACATGTTCATGGCTGTTGACAACTTTTAAAACTAACTTTCACCTTCTAATTGCAGCTTGCCTGACTCGAATGATCTTTTGAAGATAATGAGAGCCTAAAATGAATTTCTCTTTCATTATCTAAAATCTCTTCCCAAGCCTAAAATGCCAGTTCAGTTCCAGCTAAATCCAGCAATCAGAGACAAGCAAGATGTTAAAAAGAACAAACGAGAAAGATGGAAAACGCAATAAAAAAAAGAAAGATAAAATGTGCCCAGACGTTACAGAGGCCAACTATCATCTGCCTCTCACAGTTTATGCCTGGGTCTTTCTCCCTCTATGGTTCCAGCACTGACCCTGCTCATTAAAGCTGATTAAAACTTTTCCAGCGAGCACTGTTTGCCCTCAGAAGATGATAACCTCTACAAGGCTGCCGCATAAAAGAATAATAGCTGACTACAAAAGAGGGTTGGACAAAGAAAAAAAAACCTTCACCCAGGCTCAGCAAGGCCCCAATTGGAACATTTTAGAAAATTAATGAAATTTTAGATCAAATGAATAATAAATTAAGGAGCTGGAGAGAGGAAGAAAGATGAATAAGTCATAAGAAAATGTACTCTTGCTATCAAACTGTAGGAACATGTTATTCTCCACTAGGCTTGAGGAAACAGGGTCAGGTTCAAGCCATGTGGATTGGGAAGAAAACAAAGGTTTCCCGCTCAGCTCGGCTTTGAAGATAATTGTTGCAACTGTACTTGAAAGGGGACTTTGGCTCTGGCCCCAACTGAGAGATCCCACTTTGAGTCATTGGTTGCTTCATGTTGTGTTGTTGTTTGACGTTAGCTCTTTGAAAAAGAGCAGAAGTTTGAGATTTGTGACGTGTGGGATTGCTCCCTTTAACAAAGTCACATCAAATGGGGGCACTGCCTGGCTGAAAATGCCACACTCTGACTCTTTGAGCTGATTAATAAAAACCTTTTTAACATGACTAGTAGTAAGAAGGGAACCGGTGAGCGGGTGAGGGGTGGGGGGGTGTATTAGCTTGTGTACATTTGGAGTTAAGTTTGAGTGTTTCTTGGTTTGTTTTTAACAATACATTAACACAACATTATCAACTGTCAAAGTTAAGCAAACAGCTCATAAAAACGGTCCGAACCATCAGCCGTTTTGTCCTGTGATGTCAGAGGTCGTAAAAGTGTCACTTGTGGTGCTTAACACCAGAACGTGCTGTTCTCACACTCAGAAAGCGCGCCACACACTAGCACAGCTGAAAGGTGTTAAATGGATCATTAGCGCTGAGCTGAGGAGGCACTCGACCTTCTCTGGCAGGGGTCACAGGTCACAGGCCTGAGGAAACAAATGTTTCCATGATCAAAGGGCAGCCAGCACTGGTCAACCCTGCTGAGTTCATTCAATTTTACAAGCTAACCAGGAGGCCCTGTGTGTAAATGTGTGTGTAGGTCTGTGAAGACTTGCTGTGATAGATTCACACAAAGGCCATAAAACACTGGGGTTTGTTTTAATGGATAAAATTGAACCCACTTTTATTGCTGACACCACTTCCACACTAGATTCACTCTAATTTACTGAGGCTGCGTTCCTAAAGGCAGGTTTGTTTCCCAGCAGGATTCTATGGTTTGGAAAGTCCACTAAAACTGGCCAATGGAAAAGTTCCTCTGAACTCCGCAGACCAAACATGTGATCCCTTGTCCACTTGAGAGTGAAAAGGCTTGACCCACTTTGGAATAAACTAGAAAGGAAGCTAAGGGAGTAAATGATGTAAGAGGAGTGAAATAAACTATTCACTGTGAAAAACTAAATAAATAACACTCACAAAATAGTTTTAAAATGACTTATAGAATCTCGGAGTATACAAAGTTTAGTAGGAACAGGTATGTTGTAATCAGAAATTTAGACAATTTATTATCTTTTGCTTAATTTTTTTTGTCTGGTAGTATTAAACCAAAGTAAAGTGTATTTGGAACTGCAGGTTTATTCCAGACAGTTTAGTCTACTTCAGTCTTTGTCCAGCCTCTAAAAGTGCCGAAAGTTAACCCTTTATCACCGGAGCTTGAGCCTCAGTGTTGACATTCTTGACGACTGTAATTCTTCAGCCGTTTATGGAACTGAAGTCATTTCAGCAGATTCTAAAGTGGAGAAAAGAAGCATTGCGCTAATATCCATACCTTTACATTTGTAAATTGCTGCATTTCAGTGCAAAGCTGCTATGAAAAGCCATTTTTTTATGCGTCAGAACCAACTGATTCACGTTGATTGCGTAACGTTGGCGAGACACTAGATTTTAGCAGAGTTTAGGTGAGCTTTCATACCTCCTTATCAAAGTGTAAAATATGCACAAAGAATACTTTATTGAGGATCAAATGGTTGGCACTTCCGTGAATTATAGGAGGTGCCATGCATATATCAATACCAAATACGCACCCCTGATTGGTCAAAGCCGGACATGGTTTAACTTGAAATGTGCATTCAATGCATTTGCACGTACAGCCCAAAAACAATGATAGAAACTTGTGTGCGTACACGTGAACATAGAAGCTTTGAACGTTGAAGCCTGAAAGGCACATTTATGCTGTGTTTACAAAGACTTTTCATTGGAAGTGGTCGCTTGAAGGCGTGTTGGCGAGGCTGGTGTGTATGCTTAAGGCCTTTTTAAAAGCCCCCCTGTCAACATGCAGTAAGATCTTGCTTCACTCCTACTGTCTCTCTAAAGAGACCCCTTCCTAACGGTCCATCTGTGTAATAAAGTCGGAATAATTGTGACATTGTGTTGAGAAGTGAGAAGCGTCAGAAAGCCTAGTACTTCTTCATAAGCATTGAGATAAGGGAGAAGAGGAGAAAAACTGGGTTAACAACAGACAACAGGACATGGGAGGGTAGTCTCTCATACAATAGGCCATCTCCAGCTCTCCCAGCTTGTTACCGTAAGCTCCTAAATAATTAATGTCCCTTCTTTCTGGCTGCTCCGCTACACGCCAGGCTTTGATATGAGGTTGGTGTGCTTAGGGTCCCACCACCGGGGGGGCACCTGCTCTAACAGCACAGCGTTTCATGTCTTAGTGTCTGAAAGGACCACACAGGTCCTCTGCCGGCCCTGGATGCCTCTGCATCTGGAGGCTAAGGTTTTTTATATTAGGTCAGTACTTTCCTCTTTACTTTTTTCTTGAAATAGAACTGTAATTATCAGGGTCTTCTTGGGCTCTAATTATGGTATCAGAAAACTTAATGTGAGGTTTCAGCACAAAGCAATCACTACATCTGCTCAAGACGAAAATATGGATGATTTATTTATTGACATAAAAATCCAAAGGCTTTATTTTGCTTCTCATTTCAAAGTTGGAATTAAAAGATTTTTCTTGAACTCAGATGATTCTCAGATTTATGCCTCTTAAAAGTTGCTTATATTTTTCATTTTTAAGAGTTGTGTCTGGAGTACCCAACAAGTTTCAAGCAACATATTTTGCAAGAATAGGCCAAAAGTACCTAGCAACAGTTTGCTCCAAAGTTTCCAGAATTGCAAATACATGCAACTCCACCCCCCATCCTCTACCCCAGAAACAAAAAGTCAGAATGCGACATCATTATTAAAAAATATATATTTTTCAGCAGTCAAAAAATCAGATATAAATGAGAAAACTTTGAAAGTATATATAGTCCCAATAACCTCAAAAATGACTCATTCTAGACAAAGATAAATATTCCACATTTCACAGCAAACATTATCCAAGTATTGAGCAGATGACAGGGGGAAAATGATTTATGATTATTTTATTTAAATAAATGTTCAATTATTTTGTACATTACATGTTGCTGTAATGAAAATAGTGTTTTTAACATGTTCTTGTGGCTTTTTTTTCATGGAGGACTTATATGAAGAAAATTATGCTTAAAATTGCATCTATTGGTATTTCTTTATTCAATCATCCTTTATTTATTCAAATAATTGTGAATCAGGAGCAGAGGAAAATATACCAATTAAAAATTATTGCATTTGTAATGTAGAAAATACACAATGCAAGACTCAAACTCCCTTCTCCGCTCAAACAGAGGAGGGGAAGTGGGGGCGGGGTTGCCAAAAGTCCAACCCTCAACTCAAATTCAAGCTTCCAGTAAACGGTTGCCACTGTGCAGAAACTATGTACTAACAAAAATGATATAATCATAACATTTTTACAACAGGGCTGCACGGTGGCGCAGTGGTTAGCGCTCCTGCCTCACAGCAAGAAGGTTCCCGGTTCAAGCCCTGGCTGGGGGACCTTTCTGTGTGGAGTTTGTATGTTCTCCCTGTGCATGCGTGGGTTTTCTCCGGGTACTCCGGCTTCCTCCCACCGTCCAAAAACATGCTTCACAGGTTAATTGGTTACTCTAAATTGTCCGTAGGTGTGCATGTGAGTGTGCATGGGTGTGTGATTGTGGCCCCTGCGACAGACTGGCGACCAGTCCAGGGGTGTTCCCTGCCTTCGCCCATGAGTAGCCGGGTTAGGCTCCGGCAACCCCGTGACCCCAAAAGGGATAAAGCGGATTGGAAAATTAATGAATTAATTTTTACAACAGACCAAAAGATAATCAAAGTGGGACTTGAAACCTTTTTTGCTTTTTCAAGTTTTTGTAACAAAATTAGGAGTTACAATATTATCATTATTATCATCATCATCTTTTTTTTCACTGTAAGTGGAGAAAAGCTGCAGTACTGAGTACTGTCCAAACGGTACTAAAATGTGTTTTTCGCTGTGAAAAGTACAATGAAATAAGGTGTCTGAAAGAAAGGGTTTGAGAAAACCCACAAAGGTAAACTCCACTACAGGAGGTTGCATAGAAACAAAGTTAAAGGTGATCAGAGATGTCAGTCAGTTTCAGGGTCACAGCATCTCCAAGAGGTTACCCCATGTCTCTTACCCCGCTCATCAGTCTTCCATTCATTCATCACTTATTCTGCTAGTCATTCACACACACAGACTAAGGATTAAATCAATAATTTTGTTCACATAGTAAAGTTATTGTGCCAAAGGGGAGGAAAGTCAAAGAACATGTCAAAGTTACTCCTTTCTGCAAGTTCAACTCTTTGAGCTGAAGCAAAATGAAACAAAAACACAAAACTTTAAAGGACATTGTGTTTGCAGCACCTCTGCTCTATAATGTCATTACATGAATCCATTTTTGTTTGATTAATTTGTTCTTCTATTTTAGAAATTTAATTAAAGCCTTAAAAACCAAAATGAACCTTAGAATAACATTAATAGTTAAAAAGTTAAAGTTGTTTGATTTTGTCTTTCTGCAGCAAGAGTTGGGGCTTTAATGGCCACTTTCCTGCTCTAGAGATTATGTCGATCAATTTTTGTGCACAGAGGGATTTAGGGGTTCACACCAGATTAGAGACTGGCGGATTAAATTAGGGGACTTCAAGAAAATCCCGTAGACTTTGCTGTGTTTATCTCTGTGAACGGAAATAGCAGTTTAGCCATAAAAGCTACAAAATGTCTAAGTACTAAAGCATATTAAGAGGTAGTATACTTTTAATTACTAGTTGGAATATTTATAAAAATAACACTACAGATTAGAATTAGCATTTTATTTACTTTAGTTGACTGATCACAAATATTGAGATTCAATTTCACCTCAAATCGTCAAAATAACGAAGTTTTACTCCATCCTGTAAACATTGTTCAATCCATGATTACGCCTCAGATTTGTTTGTTTTTTTTTACATGCATTTGAGGAAGTTCTTGGCACCACTGCATTTCAACCCTGAATTTTCTTTCATGTATGGCCCTGCACCACATGGGTGACCACAAAGCAACCTCAGAGAAATTTCAGAAGTAAACATCTGCACTTTCCATATGCACATGTCAACGTCCGTGCTCAACAGCAAAACGTTGAGAACATTTAAGAGCCTGAACATTTTTAGCCATTGTACAATGAACCAATTTTATTTTTTATGTTTGCTTCTTTTTTGCAAAAGCAAACAATAAATACATCCGCTCTACAAAAATCAGAGGCTGAACATTCGCAAAGCCCAAATGTTTGACCGCATAATGACAGCCAGCGCCTCCGGCAAAGAGGCCACAGAGGTCGTTAAATGATGTGGGGTGGTAGGGAAAAGGGGGATGACCACTGTGTAAGTATGGGTTTCCTTCTTTGTTACAGACTCTCTGAGTGCGTGATCATGAGCCCCAAAGTTGAATCCGTCCAAGCGTGCGACAATCTGCTGCTCCGGGGAAAGTAGTGATGCCAGACCAACGTTAGGAGGGAAAGTGTAACCCTCTGCTGAATTTCTAGACCACACAGACTAACCAAATTCATGACAGACTGTACAGTAGGTTAAAGAATATGATTAATTACCAGCTCTGTTTCCCACCATGGTGAACATTCCCATAATTTTCAGAGCCATCTGTCGGATGGCAATAATGACTAAGACTCTGTTTTCTTGTGTTTAACATAGAAAGCTAGAGTTGCAGTGGGGCAGAATGGTCATGCAAACCAAGAAGTCTCGTCTGCAACTTTGCTTCCTGGAAATTCATTCATTCATTCATCAACAATCTAAAAGGATGGGAGCATTAGATTTCAGATAAATACACCATACAAACAGAGACTTCTGTATTAACATTGTGTACTGTATTTTTATTTGAAGGGGCACGCCAGATTACAAGACGCACTGTCAATAAATGGTCAATTTATTATGTCATATATAAGGTGCCACGAATTATAAGGCGCACTTATTTGAAAAAAAAAAATCAACTTACGGTTTGTAAATACAATAAATACATTATTGTCTAAGTGGCACATAAATTCAGTCTTTCGAAAAATATGTAGATATACAACCTTTGCTTTGTCAAGTTTGCCTGCAAGGCAACAACACACCACACTCCCTAAATACACAATAACTGCAGAACAGAATCTCCTGTTTGCAACATGCACTGTAAAATAGTTGCTGTAGATTTTACAGCAACTTACTTGCAGCTGGATCCCAGTAATTATTGAAAATCATTCTACAGCTTTATGACTGTAAAATGAAATACAGGAGAATTTCTGTGTGCTGTATTCTATTTTACAGTAAATAAACCTGTAAGACAAATCACAGTACACAGACACTCTACTGCATTTCATTCCACAGTCGTTTTACTGTAAAATGAAATACAGTAGTTACTGGCATCCAGCTGCCAGTAGTTACCGTAAATGTTCCTACAGTAATTCTGCTGTGCTTCTGTTTATGATAATATTACTGTTTTTTTTTTTTTTTCATATCCAGTTCATTTACTGTAAAAGAAAAGAAAAAAGAAAAAAAAAACGTGTTAAATAAAAAATGTTTTCTGGTTCTCTTACGACTTCTCCAGCTGTTTTGAGAGAAGCCCATTTTCACCTCTTGTCTTAGTTCATTACATCCACTCGTCCAGCTGTTTTTAGCCAAGGCCCAATCACCCAGAATGAGCTCTTAGATCAATGCAACACCAGGCAAAGATATTGTACTTTATTTGCTGAACAGTTTCAAGTCAACTTAAAAGAAAAAAATAGATGCTTAGAGAGAATATACAAACACAACTCACAAAGGTTCCCACTGGGGACTGAACCAATAGTGCTGCACACTGCACCACCATGTCAACACAGCTTCAATGTACCTATGATTTCAATGGCGATGACATTTTGTTGTGATGTATTCAGTTTTGAAAACTGTTTTAACAGCTAGTGTTTAGTTTTGTTTTAGGCTAATTCCTAAAAATAAAAGCCTTACAATAAGTGTTAATACATTAAACAAGCCTTTTTGTCTTCTTTTTTACTAATCAGCATTGGTCATGCTTGTTTTACATTAAATCTATTAATACTCAAGTAAATTGTTTTGTTGACTACAATCATTCAATGTTTGTTGAAAATAAAATAAAAAAATAATAATATTATAAAAATAAATTTTATGTATATAGCACCTTTCAAGATAAAAAGATCACAAAGTGCTTCACAGTAAAACACAGATAAAAACACAGAAAACAAAAACAGAATTAAGAAAATGCAATAGTAAAAAGATGTGTTTTTAGCAACTTTTTAAAAGAAAGGACTGAGTGCGGATCCGAGGCTGAGAGGGAAGGACTTCCAGAGATGGAGCCACTGCTGCGAAGGCTCTGTCACCTTTGGTTTTTAAACAGGTTCTTTTGACAACCAGCAGACCCTGGTCACATGACCTCAGGGACCTGCTGGGAGTGTATGGCTGCAGTAGGTCTTTTATATAGACCGGAGCTTGGTTTTTAAGAGCTCTGTATGTCAAAACCAGGATTTTAAACTGGACACTGAAGTGGATGGGGAGCCAGTGCAGCTGGATTAGTAACTGGGTGACATAATCCAGACGAGAAGAAATAAAAGCGTGGATGAGCATCTCCATCTCTGAGCGTTTATTGAACGTAATTTGGCAATATTTTTTAAATGATAAAAACAAGAACGAACAAGCAGCCCAACATGAGAGTCCAGAGACAAAACTGGGTCCAGAGTTAACCCGAGGTTCCTCACAGAGGGCTTAATAATGGAAGCGAGAGAGCCAAGACTCTGGACTATCTGAGGGAGGTGTTTGTCAGGAGCACAGATGAGAACTTCAGTTTTAGTGTCATTAAGTTGAAGAAAGTTATTATTTAACCACGTCCTGATAGAATCCAAACACCCAAGTAAAATCTGGATTTTAAAAACATCCTGAGGTTTAAAAGAAACATATAACTGAATATCATCGGTGTAGCAATGGTAAGAAATTACTTAAAAGAGCTTATAATACGTTGCAAAGGCAGCAGGTATAAAATGAACAGTAAATGTCCCAGGTCAGACCCCTGTGGCACACCGGAAGTGGAGGACTCAGAGGAGGACTCAAATTTAGAAGAAGCAACAGAAAATGATCTTCCACATAGATAGGAGGAGAACCAGTTTAAAGCAGAACCATCTACCCCGATCCAATGTTTCATCCTGTCCAAAAGTATATTATGATTGACAGTGTCAAAGGCAGTGGTCAAGTCCAGCAGCAGTAACACAGAGCAATGTCCAGCATCACTCTCCATCAGGATGTCATTAGTGACTCTTAGAAGGGCAGTTTCAGTGGAGTGGGCTCTGCGAAAACCTGACTGAAACTGATCCAGAATGCCATGACTGTCTAGAGCAGCTGTGAGTTGTTTAAAAAAATGTGAAAAAAATCAGTAGAGCAGTTTTTTAGACCTAATCAGAAAACACAGAGTCCTACAAGTGATCTTCATGTTGTGATGCCACAATTGTAACCACTGCCCCACCATGTTATCCCTATGTATTTTCAAATTAAATTCTCTTCTCTTCAAAAGATGTTGAACTAAGTCTATTATCAGTCCATGTGTATATTTGCCTCTCCTGGTTATACTTTTACCTTCAAGGGTGTATTTCTAAAAGTATGTTATGTCCAGAGGTGCAAAGTACTTGAGTAAATGGACACTCAAGTTACTCAAGTAAATTACTAAAGTAAATGTAATGAGTGTAATGTATATATATATATATATATATATAAACAATCTTTTTTTTTATTTTACTAACAAAAACCAAAGTATAATCTCTGTTTTAAGTCCACAGTAAAACTGTAATAATGAATAAATAACTACACATGAAAAAAATTCATTTTAATACAAACATACTAAATAAACTTACCCTGCATTGGGGAATACAATGCTTGCTCCATAAACCAAAAAAGAATAAGTAAAGCAGGTAATCAAGACCTGCGGAAAGAAAAACAAGCTGAAAACAAAGACAACAGCTTTCCTTTCAGCTCAGAGGGGGAAAAAAAAGCTGACAGCCTTCTAAGGTCAAAATAAGGGATGTTTATTATTTTTAGAGCTATTTACGACTTATAATCTCTGCATTAAGGTTTGTTCTTAGTGTTTGCCATGGCTGTCTATGTTATGTAAATGGAGGTGCATGATGACAAAATGAAGAAAACCTTCAATGTGCCTTCTGTTCCAAACACTCTCAATAAGCAGACAGCCCCCAGAGTGGCAAACCAAGGACAGATTGCGCCAAAACCAATTATTGTGCCTTTGTTTTAGTGGTTGTTAGGGTCCACAGATCTCCTAAGAGCTGGAGTACTGTTTTGATCTCTTTGAGTCAGGGTTGTTGGTGGATGGCATTAGCCCATCCACGGCTACAAAGAGCCAGGCTGCAGTGGGGCCTAAGTGCTGGTCCAGATGGCATGGTGCCATGGCGACCTTGTCAGCACCTGCTCCCCTGGAACTCCGTCCGGGCATCGCCGGCGGGAACTGAGATGGGCACATCATGTCACCCCATCACCATGGCAGCTAATGAGCCCCTTGCCCGCTTAATTAAAGAAACCAGCTTATTGCAAGAAAAGGGGGGAGGTGGGCCGGGGGACATAAAAACAGGCACAGCATATGCTGGACCACAACCAAAACAACAGAAATAAATCATTAGCCCCAAAACAGGGGGCGATCATTAGAACCAAAACATCATTAAAATTTGAAATGGAAATCTTCTTATCGGCCTTCCAATGTCACGAATGAGCACAGCAGCTCCACGCTTTAACTAAGGCTAAAAAAATATTCAATTAATATATAAATGGGTCGAGATGAACTTTGATTACTTTGGGCAACAGTCCAAGTTAACGTTATCAGAAAACGTCACCTTGGACTCAGCCAGGATGGTGTGTGAATGTCAGAGCATCTTTGCTCGTCTCCTCACTCGTTTCCTTTCTGAAAGAACATGCTGTATCACAGAGCCTTTCAGGCAACATGAGGAAGGGTGACCATGTTCATGCCTGATTAGCCAAGGAACCACAACATGCACTTGCTTTAGCTCCAGCAAAAGAGGGGATAAATCATTTAGATTTTATTAAACTCAAATTAAAGTCACACGTGTTTGATGGAATTAAGCTGTTTAAACTGTTACAGCCCAACCCTCGCCTGTTTTGGTTTTTCTTCACACACAGACGCTTTAGCTTTTCTGTCTCCATCGTGCCCACACACACTGCTTTGGTCTTATTATGCCAGACAAAAATGCCCCTTTAGGAACCAGAGCGGGTTCCAAAAAGAAGGGGGATGGAAAAAAAAACCAAAACAAAACCTGTGTTCCCTTCCATCATAAAACCCAAAGAGCGATGGAGGGAAGGAGAAGGAGAAACGAAGGGGAGTGGAGTGTGTCTAATGTGCAAACTTGTTTCTGTCCTCTATGCCTCGCCCATCATTTATTCAGCAGCTCGCCGCTCGAGACGGGCCACTCGCATTTGCTTGATACTCAATTATACATTAGTGTACATCACTTGGCAATCTGTTCATATCAATTTAATTGGATTTTAATATTGCCTCTGATCTTGTTGTCCAATTAACAGTGCTGGCTGGCAATAAAGCAGAACCACACACTATGTGACACCTTTGATCCTCGCCATATGGAGCCCTTCCATTGATTACCGGCACTGCCACTGAATTTCACTCCCTCAATATGGCCTGTGATGAATGGAGGTGGGAGGGGGTGTGTGTGTGTGTTGGGTGGGGTGGGAGGTGCATGTGGTGGCATCATCATAATAATACACCCCCTCACCCCCCTCTGTCTTCTTTGCATACACACACAACCACCGCCGATGTGATAAAAATTTCACTTCACTGCGCAACTTCATTTATTTTGTTGACATTCGCCTCTGATTAAAACAATGAAAAAAGAGAAAGAGATGCCCTGCATAGCATATGCAAATTCAACCCCGGGCATCTATCATGTGGAAGCCAAAGGGACCGGCTGAGTTAGCGCCTCATGCCCGCCTGGCACACGTGCACTGTTTTGACGAGGATGGTGTGTTCGAAAACCCCTTTTTACTTTGTTTTTACTTTGCTATTTCTAATTGACTTTGCTTCCTTCATCCTTTTTTATTAGTTTATTAAATTCTTTCCGTTGACCACTTCTTTCTTCCTTGTCAACATGTCATATCCTATTGTGTGGAAAGCAGGTGTTAGGAGGTTCAATACATAAGGCGGATAATGAAAGAGCGGAACATCTATCTGATTTTGCATTTTTCTTAGTTATTACGGGAAAACAGGAGCAGCTGACACCAGATCTGCTGTGCTTTAAACTAATGACTGTACAAATAGATGGGCAGTGGGGCTGTGACATCACCCATTAGTATCGAGCTGATTTGAAGTCAGTTTTCCAGATCAGCCGGCAATGTCAATTTGGCCAGATGTGACATTTGCATAATGCAGCTGAAACAAAAAGGCACTCCCCCATTTGAGTGTAACTTATATTTGAGTATTTAAAAATTTGATTTATAAAAATGTCCTTTAAAATAGTTGTCTTAGATATGAATCTGGTTGATCAAAAATGTTTTGGAATCTAACTATAAAAGGTTAGGGTTTATTCAGACTGGACACATGTTGTTTGCTTTAGAGGTCGTTTCCCTTTTCAGTGGACCCTGGTCCAGGATCAGGTACCATCTTTCGAGATGGTCTCAGTTTGTTCCCTATCGGACTGAGCTTCAGTTTACTGAGATTCCTCAGTCTGAATAGGCTTTGTGCTCTGAGCGGAACAACTGAACCAAAACAGCCACCGTAACTGGGCATTATGGGATAAAAACAAAGTAGGGATCCGACAATAAGACACACCAATAAAGCTTACAAAGTTCAGACTTTTCCAGTCTGAATACACCTTTAATGTCGGTTTTTAAGCTTCACATGAAACTGAAAGAACACTGACATTGTTTAACAAGTCACCAAGTGGTTGTACCTCCTGAACCAAACTGGCGTCAAACATATTGCTTGTGGTTTAACCTCCCAGAGCTATCATTTGTGCTAACACTATACACACGTAGTCAAAAGGGTTAAGTGAAGCTGAATTAACTACTGTGGTAATATAACCCAAAATGTGATGTCCACACATGTGGATGACAGCTCTGAAGAGGTAAAAACAAAAAAATGTTTCAAGCTTTGAATATTATTGGACACTTCCTCCATGTTGGAGGCTGTCAGTTCACTGCATGGATGTGATGACTCCATAAAGACGAACCAGTTGTTTGTGCAAATTAACCTGGCAATAAAATTAGCCTGGCCTGTTCTATGACTAGACTCAAAATGAGATCCACCACATTTTTGCGCAAACCCAATACTTTTAAAATCTCCAACAATATGTGTAGGCTCCATGAGTTGATAAATATGGAAGAGTGCACGTTCTTTACTGTGCTTAGCAACTTTCAAAGAAGAGGGTATCAAACTTAGTATCGAACATGCTGGTTTTATGTTTTAATGTTTAAGATTAAACAAAAAGAGCAAGAAATGCACTGTTTATTTTTATACAAAGTGCTGGTAGTTAATTTCAATATCACTAGTAAAGAGTTTTTGCTATTTCCATGGCTGATGTTTGCTGCATTTAAGAGGCCTTGGCTCAAAGATAGCAGTTGGGTCCAAGGCTTCGGGAAAGTCTTTTATTGACATCGATGTTCATTATTTTTGAAGGTGACTGAAAACGTCAGTGTTTCATTAACTCTTTGGTTGTCTGGTCTTGTATGGTAACAACTTTGACGTGTTATATCCTCAGTCCTTTAACACCACAGATGTCACCAGCGACACTTAAATAACACACGCTCTTTGACCTGCCTTAACTCCTCTACTGTTTACGCAATCAGCCTGAATACATTGAATGAAAGTGTTACATATTAGTGCAAGGCTGCTTTCCTCTGCTGGATTGCATTTATTGCGTAAACGTTTGAAGAGTTATGGTAGTTGAAAGAACGTAAACACTGGAGCTGCAGCCCCTGCGTGAAAGGGTTGATCTTTTTTTTTTTTTTTTGTGTTTTTATTTATTTGTACAGTTTTTTTTTTTTCTTTAGGAATTTGGGCTATTTGTAAAAAGTGCTACTAGAATAACAGGTACTTTACCTACTTCTTACCAATCAATGACAGACAATAGTGACTGAGTTTGAGTTGAATTGACTTTGAGACAGCATAGAGGTGTAAATTTTACTGATTTACCCAATGATTTTAAAAATAAATTGAATTTCAAAATCTGTCATCGGGCTGCACGGTGGCGCAGTGGTTAGCGCTCCTGCCTCACAGCAAGAAGGTTCCCGGTTCAAGTCCTGGCTGGGGGACCTTTCTGTGTGGAGTTTGCATGTTCTCCCCGTGCATGTGTGGGTTTTCTCCGGGTACTCCGGCTTCCTCCCACCATCCAAAAACATGCTTCATAGGTTAATTGGTTACTCTAAATGGTCCCTAGGTGTGCATGGGTGTGTGATTGTGGCCCCTGTGACAGACTGGCGACCAGTCCAGGGGTGTACCCTGCCTTTGCCCATGAGTAGCCGGGTTAGGCTCCGGCAACCCCGTGACCCCGAAAGGGATAAAGCGGATTGGAAGATGAATGAAGGAATCTGTCTTTTTTTAAAAATGTTTGTTTTATTTTGATTTATTTTATTTTTGTCCAGATTATTTTCGTAAAAGAGCTCAGTGTTGCTTTGCTACAGCCCACTGCCATATATGGTTGTAGTTCAGGGATAAGTCAGAGGGGCCTTTGAAAAATGATGACAGCTTGTATTCTAATTCAAAGCTATGTCATTCAATTTCTGCCCTTTTTACAAACTGAAGTGTCTTTGAGTAGGATTGGCTCTAAATAAAGCCGGATTGCTTTATGGTAGCTCTTGTCCAGAGGTAAGTGCTGGAAACATATCTAAGTTCAAATGAAATGCATGGTGAACAGATGCCACTTTACTCTTATTGACCACTGAAAACACCCTTATACACATTTGTGTTTTTTTCTCAAACTGAACTTCCTTACTTTATGCATTTATCTTCATTTGGGCTCCAAAGTGCCCTTAATATTCTTCAAACCAGTCCTGACAGGAAGCACATCAGGGGCGACTTTTCAGTATCTCACCCAGCTTTGACATTCAGACAGCAGAAGCCAAAAATGGAACCACCAACCATCTGACAGACAGTCTGCTCTGAGCTGCAGCCGGCCAATGTGTTCATGGCACCTGCTTACTATTACATAAAGCAATATCTTAAAATACCAATAAGCTCTATGAGATCTTATAAATCCATCAGGGATCAAAGACAGTACAATTTATTTGAAAAACACAGTTAGATCTAGTTTTTTTTCTGTCAGTCAAACATTTCTTTCAGTCCTTTCAATTCACCAACATTATCTTGTGCTTCAAACTTTCAGTTGGATATTCTATCTTTTTAGTCTATAGCAAAGTAAAACTCAATATTTTAACTAAAATGGTGAGAATGATTCTGCTCACGTCACTGCTCTTCTATTTATCATTTCAATGCATATTGTACGTCCTCAGACTTAAAGATGACAAAAAAAGACGTCTTTAGCTAAGCACTGGCTGACGTCCTGTTGTGGTAACCAGTTTTTGTCATAAATTTTCATGTGAGAATCTGTTCAAAAGTGTTAAGTGATTAATTTTATTGAGAAGGTCTGATTTCCTATTCTACCCAATGGCATTGCTTTGCCTTTTCCAGTTGGTTCCTCTGGATAACCTTTGTTGCCCAGTCACCTCTTCACAGCATTCCATTTGCTTCAGCACTGACCTACCATTCTTCCAACATTTCAGTCTGATCTAATCACTCAGCTTTCGAATCCCAGAACAGTTTTTAGGTCAAACTGAGTGCTGTAACCCTGTTGTTTGACCTGCTGCTAACTTTAGGACCTGAAAATGTTGCCCTAGGGTCACAAGTGCTGACATATTATTTCTTCAAAAAGAAATGTTTAGATATCCATGTGTATCACTTTGGATTTTGAATTGTGGAAACAACATTTGATAAAAGTTGATTCTTTTTATTTATTTCCTACACAAAAACTGCAGGAACTCGCAATCATCACAAGCCTACAAGTATTTGTCTTTTTCAATTTGCATTTACTTAATTCTGTTGAATTTACACAAATGAGTCATTTAGATTGTTTAATTTTCAGGAAACATGTCTACAGAATTTTATCCAGCAAATTTCCTATTAAGCAATACATAAACCAACAAATACATTAGTCAATGGAACAAGGAAGTCCCCACACTACCAATGCATTAACATACATACGTACTGTACAATGCATTACAATACAGTCTAAAAACAAGCTGTCTCAAAAAATGTGATGTCAAATATAAAAAGTTGATTTGACTTGAAGTCAAGCACATTGCAGACTTTTCAATCTAGGTTTTGCTTTGTGGACAGCAAAACCTGAATCTTAAAAGAAGTAAAAAGGTCCTTGTTTCAAGAAAAATTGTCTTGCTTTCTGTTTTGCAAGAACAATTTTTTTCAATCGTATAATATTCTTAGTTTGAGAAAATGTGCCTTAGTGACTATAATTTTTTTTAATTAGAATTTCTTGGTTAGACGTTTTTTTTATTTTTTTTATTTATTTTTTTTTAAGAAAATCTACCAACGAGGTAGGAATGTTTACCTTATTTTTAAGGGGGCTGTTTTTGCAATATGGGAATTTTTCATTCTGTAATTCTGGGACTAAACAAAACATAATCTGACCAACACATTTTTTTGAAGACAATAACAATTTGAAGTGGAGTTTATATTTGAAATTGCTGCCTATTTGGAAATGGTGATGTAGACGGGTTCCAGTTAAGTGCTTTAAATCGCCTCATCAGTATCACGCAGAGCGAAGAGAGGAGGGCAGCTGGGTGGGATGGAAGATATGTGGAAGGAGGGATGCTGATGAGTGGGAAGGGGTACTCATCTTTTTCTTATCTGCCATGTAGCCCAATCGATAACTAGGACATCTAGATAAAGCCTTGCAAACGCGTGTATACACACAGTTATCCCACTGTACCACCGAAAGACATAACCATACGCACAAAGCTTCAGAAAAGGAACACACACACATTCAGATGTACTCAGACACCAATGAAAATTGTATTTTTAACATGTTCTCGTGGCATTTTTTCTGATGGAGGATATAAATAAAGAAAATTAAGATTATGATTGCATTTCTGAATATTTATTTATTTAAATTGTTGTTAATCAGGAGCAGAGGAAAACATGCACTTTGAATAAGAGTTTATTTCTCACAAACAAAACCTGCTTCATTCCATTCCTCTTCCAACTGTGAGTATATGCCCTATCAGGTAGCAACAGCCATTCCAAAACCCATGTTCAGTGCATTCTTGAACACGTATCACATGCCCAGTGTGAACTTGGCAAAATGAACTCCGGCCGCTCTGCAGAAACTATGTCCTAGAAAAAGACAGGTTTTTTGATTTTGGTTCAAAGCAGCATAATCAAAATGAAAAGAACACTGGGAACGCTTTGAAAATAAATCTAAAGATGGTCAGAGTGCATGGAACTTTACATTTAAATTCATAGTTCCCTTCTTTGCTCAGTCCATTGCCACGTAAATCATCCTTTTAAGCAGCCAGCACCTCTGCACACATTTTTGAGTCTCAGAGAAACGGCTGCTGAAACCCGTCTCAACCTTCCCATCACCTTGCCCCACCACTAGTGGCTAAGCTGTGGCGTTTTACACTTAATTGACCAGGAACTATTTCCTCTTGTGGAAGGCACATCTGCTTTCTGCATTTACTCTTCAGCCATTGTAGCCCCAGAGGGCTGAGTTAAATTAGAGAACACTGCAGCTTTATCCAACATTGTGAAGCAGCGATAATGTGGTGCTGACATGACCCAGAGACTCCTTAAAGAAAGACAGAAGTGGGCGGACAAACTGGAAATGGATCCAACTCTCTTTTATTCGGAAACAAAAACCTGCCTGCTGACTTCTCAATGGATTTACTAGATTATAATCTATCATTGATGATAGATCTTAGGTACAGACCTCAAAACGGTTTCTTTAAACTACTTTCTGCTTGTCTTGCAGTGCAACTTGTGTTCCTTTCTGCACAGATGTATAAGTGTTGGCTTCTCTAAAAGTTTGCATCTGTGTGTGTGTGTGTGTGTGTGTATGTGTGTGTAGCAGCTGGGTGACTGGCCAAGGTCTTTGAACACTAAGACCTGGATGAAGGATTGAAAGACCCCTTGAAGCCCCCTGGAAGCCTCTTCAGCCAGAGCTGACACCCTCCGGGGTGCAGAGGAGCTGGGGGAGGGAGATCAAAACCGGAGAGAAGAGGCCAAGAGGTCGACGTGAAGCGAAAGATCCACAGAGCATCTCAAGTCCGAACAAGCCTCGGCGGTCTCTGCAGAATTTCTAAAAGGGTCAGTGTGGTGAGCGGAGAAGGCGTCAGATCTGGGAAGAGTGTGCTGTTTTGTGATGTTGGCTACTCACAGACAAAGATTGGGCTGGAAATTTGCCCTAGAGGGATGCCAGGATGAATGACACCATATTCCTGTGATAGTGCTGTAAAAAAATCATTCTCAAAACGCTTTTAGACGCATTTGGAATTCTTAAAATGTGAACTTTGGAATGGTTGGAACAACAGTTAGAAGTGAAGAAAGGGGTTGGGAAGGGGGTCGGCACTGATTAAAATCCATCATCAGGCATTTTAGGCTTAAGTCTGTGATGGTTTCCATGGAAGATGCAACAATGAAGTGAAGAAGATGAAGAAAGACTGTGTCCCTCTCATTCCCCTCGGCCCCTGCTTAAAGTATCTAGTTAAAGCACAAACAGTTTAAAAGCTTCTTTCAATTGCCTCCCACTCACTACTTTACAATTCAACAAGAAACAATTAAACAAGAAAGGAGCCCTAGCCATGACACCGAAACAATGAGGCAGTGTGATGGCAATCAATAACGAGTCTGAGATTCACCACTCGAGGTCAGTGAACTCAGCAGCACACTATGCTGGCTGCTGGTCATTGAACACAGCTCTGAATGAATCCTGTGGCAATAATTTTTAATTCCATTCCACAATTAGTCCGCCCTCTCCTCTCCTCCATCACGGACCCAAACAGGCACCTGAGGCAGGCAGCAATGAAGAAAAAAGAGAGCCAAAAGAGCATTTCTCAAATATTTATTCATCCGTTCTTTCAGTAAACAGATCTATGTCTTTGTGAATATTTTTCTTACTAATCAGCTGGACTTTCTTAGAGGCTGTAGAATTTGCTCATCTGTCTTTCTTTCTCCGCTCTAACCTTCATCAGTCCAGTGCAGAGCCGCTGAAGACACATTTGGGCATTGATTTTTGCCCAGAGCCATGTGGGCTGAACTCAAAGAGAGGTTGTCAAAGAGTCGGTGAGCGGAGAGATGGAGAGTGAGAATGAAAGACAGAAGGGAGGAAGGAAACCTCCACAAACAAGCGTCCTACAAAAACAAGGTGCTCGGCTGACTCCCACCCCCAAAAACACGAGGCGAGGACAAACAGGAAACAGGCGAAAATAACAACGGAAAAGTTGGTTTCATTTCCCCATTTTCTCCTGCTTTTTTTTCTTTAATTTTCAACAAAGCAATGAATGCCCACTCCGAGTTTGTCCGTTGGGCCACAATCTGTCGGCACGCTTTGATGTGCTCATTGTAGCCGCCTCTGAAGTCCTGTACGTTGAGTTCCTCTAACAAAGAGAATAAAATAGAAGGATAAAGAAAGACGAGAGAGTTTTTGTATTTGGCGAGGCACCGCTTGTATTCCTGACGGACATTCTGCCCTCAGCTCTGCCTCTGTTCGCCCTCCTTCCTCTGTACATCTTCCTCCTCGCCTGTGCTGGTCCTCGTTGGAAGGGAAGTACTTGAGGAAAGCTAATGATCAAACAGGTAAATCTCATTTGTCTTTGATGTTTATTTATGTTTTGCTATTTTTCCCGGATCCCTGCTGCATTACTCCCAGGACCACACACATTGTTTGCCTTTTGCCAATATTGGTGCCAAATCCAACCTTTTTCAAAGTTCCTAACAGGTGCAAAAACAGATACACCAAGCACTAAAGCAAAAAAAAAAAATAGGCCAAGCAAAAATACAGCTCACTCTAAACACTTTTCTTCCAGTACAGAAAAAAAAACTTTCCATATAAGAGAAGTTCACCAAACACAACAAAGGAAAATTACCAGACTTTTAGCCATTTACAAAGACAGATATTTCTGCTTGTGACCACATTGCAGCTTTAGGTATAAATGAAAACTTGTCTGTTGCATGGCATGATGGGACAGGATGTGGTTCTTCCCTGTCCTCTTACTCTGCCGTTAAAGAAAGAGTGTTTAGCGTCTGCAGAGGTTTCAGGTGGAATCGTAGCTGAGCATGTCTTGTAATTGAAGACTAGCTCACTCTGTACATGCACTGTATTTTCTGCATTAAAGACAGCCTTAAAAGTCTTAACTTTTTTCAAGAAAACAACTTGCAATCATGAGTGCATTATCTGGATTAATTTTGGTTGTGCCTACTAATGTTGAAGGGATTTTGAGAGATACACAGCGCTCTGTCAAAATGTCAGTCTGTTTTTTTTCGAGCTGCAAACAAGGTTGGGTGATTGTGAAGATGGTAACATGGCTAACATATAGCGGTGAAATGTGTTTCTTGTATGTGTCCTCATAAGGTTGGGAGTTAGCTTAACGTTTGTTTTAGCTGTATCCATCTGTTTTATTTTATGAGGTGTGCAAGTTTGTTTGTTATTGTAAATACTCTAACGTGGCCAATGGGTAGTGGTGTTAGATTGTTTTTTTTTAAACGAGTTGCAAACAAGGTTGGGAGTTACAGGTATGGTGAATATGCTAATGCGGCTAACGTGTCGCATGTTACAAGCAAGTTCTAGAATTACTGTGAACACAGTTAATAAAGTCTGAATGACAGACTTAGCAATGAATCTTTAGTCTCCCTTAATGCTTATAGTTTGGTGCGCATTATACATGACAGAAGTCTGAAAATAGACCATTCATTGATGATGCTCCTTAGAATCCGGTGTCCCCTGTAGTGCAAAAAATACAGTAGTAGTTAAGAATAAATTCTTGAATTAGGGCAAATGAACCCAACTCTTCCCTTTGGGTGCTTCAGAAGGCGTCAACATTTCATTTTGGGGACGTAAAATGTATCTCAATAATACCAAGAATATAAAACTTTTGACGATTCAAAATTTTCATTTTAAAAGTCAGCGGACACTCTCTGACATTTTTACTAAGCTATTCTAATAACATCAAGGTTTGTTTTGGTCAAAATCTTTCTTAAAAATTGCATTGGTTTGTCCCAATACTTCCTTGATAAACTGTGACCCCTCCACAAAGATCCAAAATCAGTATTCAATAAGATTGGTGGGGCAGCTGCGGTGCACAGGGAAACCGGTTGACCTCTAATCGGAAGATTGAAGTTTGGTTCCCGTCTGGCCCATCCATTTGTCCAAGTGTCGTTGGGCAAGACACTGAACTCCACAGTGCTCCTGGTGGTTATAGGTTGATGTAAGGCAGCAGTGGCGCCATCAGTGTGTGAATGTTGCTGTGACTCTAAAGCTCTTTGGTCCTTCTAGAAGCGGTAAAGCGCTATATGATGTATGTCATTCATTATTCAAGACACTGACATAGGTGCCTAACCACTGTTCATTTTAAACCTAGAAATTCCTTTATTTTCTCATGTGCCGTCCATTATGATGTTCTGAACTGTGTTAACAGTTTCTGTAGGACACTGAGGCTTGTTTTAACATGAACCACAAATCACAGATTCCTGTTTTCCGTTCATGGACTTTCTGTGCATTGTTGTGCGGTGTGTTTCTAAAGATTCAGACAGGTTGCTCCTTCTATATTAAGCCCTTCAAATGCACTTACTAAAACCCTTAATGATAGTGTCAGATGGTTAGCTCTGGCTATCTCAGACAGGACATGCATATATTTAATGGTAATCAGCAATATCTGTTTACATTCTCTACAAAACTACATTCACACTGGCCTCGGCAAAATGCATTCAAGCTATCACTTTCAGTGAAAAGTCTTCGTAAAATCATATATATGTGAATTTTGGGCTTCCGCATTCAAAACTCTTGTGTTCAAGCAAAGCCACAGGAGTTTCTATTTTTGGGCTCTATCTTTAAGACACATGACCATTAAAAAAACATTGAAAGTCAAATCAGATTAAATGTGGACCAGTCAGGGACTCGAATTTGGTCGTGATGCATTGATAGCATTCCTTTTCATTCACCAAATCTCTTCCAACTGGACGTGGTGAATATGCGTTCATTTTGAATAGTATTAGTCCAGTGTGAACACCTCGGGCTATACCCGCATTCAAGAATGCACACCACACGGCCCATGTGAAAGTGGCATCACTCCTCCGTTATTTTACTCTCTGGATTTCTAGTCTGCCAGTCTCTGCTGCCAGTCTAGCCAACAGCACATATCCATCTGACCAACAACGCCAATCTGACCTTCATGTCTGTGAGAACTTTTTGTGTTCCTCTGATCAAACAGGGATTGAATCTTCTCTACAGAAAAACTACATTTTAGGAACCAAGACATAACTCTAACTGCTGGAAATGTCCCATTACCCGTTATCTAAATAACCAGTTACTAAAAACTTACGCATTATGCATTTTTTCCCTACATACAGTATGCGATTCCTTATGAAACACTGGTCTGACACTTTAAGCTGCTGAAGTGATAAACAACAAGTTAACTTCTGCTCATCCGGATTTCTCTTGTCTGAAACCATGTGATGTCTTTAAACTGAGAAAAGCTCACACATCCCCCTTTTTACATCAAAGGTGTGTCTGTTGTGTAAGCCTGTTCTTATTCTGTATACTTGACCTTCTGGCACCAAGGCCCAGTTATGGCTGATAGAAACAACAAACTGAGCGATCTCTATCTCCCAGATCATTACGCAACCAACTGAACAGTACAGAAATAGCCAAAGGGCAAGGTGGATGGCCTGTCGTCAGTGCTCATCTTTCACACATTCTGTACACCTGCACGCTGATACAAAAACAAACACACACAGCAATGCATCATACACAACACTTCCAGCCCTACCAGGGTGGTGCTTTTATGACCCTGTGGTCAGGAAGACATAGAGTACAAAAACTGATGCTGCAAGCAAAGAGTTTAAGGACTAAAAGAACAAAACATTGTATCAAATATAAAAGCTTGTTAAAGTTTTTTTTTATTTTTTTTTTTATTTTTACCTTTTGTGTTGAAGCTTTTCTCAACAGTGAATCAAAGTGACATTTACAGAAACAGCTGTGAAAACAAAAAAGGCATTTCACAAAGACAAATCAACATGCTGGGATTCCCACTATTTTTTATTTGGAGGACCTGGAGAGCTTCATAGACGAGTGTTATAATACCTTCGTCATGGGGAAGACAAACACCACCACTACTTCCTCCAAATGCGGAAAACTCTCCCGGGGCCGCCTCTTCTCCAGGCAGCGGCATCAGTGAAATCCTGGAATCGATTGATAAGAAGCTCTCCAGCCTTGATTGCCGCCTGAACCTGCTGGAGATTCTCCATAAATTGTTCCAAGGCCTGCGAGAGTCCCTGGAGTTCAGCCGGCAGCAGGTGCAGGAGCTCGCAGCGGAGAACCAGGCCCTCAGAGAGACCGTCCAGACTCTGAGCAGCGACACCGCTCGTCTCTCTGAGGAGAACCGCTCCATCAAGGAAACCCTCCTGGATCTTCAGGCGAGGAGCATGAGGGACAACCTGGTCATCTCTGGGATTCCAGAGGAGGCGGGAGAAGACCCGGAGGCCACGGTGAAGTCCTTCATGGAGGTCCAGTTGAAGCTCCCCAAGGAGGAGGTCCAGAAGATCTCCTTCCATAGAGTGCACCGACTCGGAGGAAGGAGGTCTGATAACCAGCGTCCGAGACCCATAGTGGCTAAATTCGAGCATTACAAACAGAAGGAGCTGGTGAGGAGCCGCGGCCGGGAGCTGAAGGGAACACACTTCAGCATCAACGACCAGTTCCCGGCGGAGATCCTCCGGCGCAGGAAGATCCTTTTCCCGCTGAGGAGGAAGCACCTCACCGCCGGGTCTCGAGCGGTTGTCTCAGTGGACAAACTCTTCATTGATGGACGGCTCTTTCGGGACCCCGAGATCACCCCGTGGCTGCGCTGAAGACCCTCAGATGCTGCGATACGAACCTCCATAATGCGCTGATGAAACCGACTAAACTGATTTAAATTAATGGAAAATCAGCTCATCAATCATCCACACCTCCATCTCGTCAAATCAGTTATTTCTCTTCCCTCTCATGTTTATGTTGTTTTGTTGTGTTTGTTTTTTCTTGTTTTTCTTTTCTCTTTTCCTCTTTTTATTCCCCCCCTCTTCCCCCCTCCTCCTCCTCATATTTAAATAAACTAAAGGCAACACATCCCTGGTAAGTACCCATTTACTCATGCACGAGACATGCGCGCGCACGTACACGCGATCCCGCACACACTCGCCGACATACCGCAAACACCTCACATAGGCTCATATAGGACACGTACAACAAGCAACTCACACAGCCAGGAAACATTCACGCGCACAAGCACACAGCGCTCCTCTGCTCATTGGTCAGCGGGCACGCGCACAGGACTCACAGACGCACATGCATTACTTAGCATAACTCTCTCTCAGTCAGTGCAGTCATGTCTAGTCTGAACATCTTTAGCTGGAATGTGCGTGGACTTGGCTCTGGGCCAAAGAGGCTGAAAGTTTTCAACCATCTGAATGATCTAAAAGCAGATCTAGTTTTACTGCAGGAGACCCACTTATCCAGATCAGCTGATCATCTCCTGTGCTGCTCACAATTCCCATTCATCTACTCAGCTAGTTACAACTCCAAACAAAGAGGAGTTGCTATTTTGATTAATAAAAATATTACATTTACTCATAAGAACACAATTGTTGATCCAGAAGGCAGATTTGTAATTATTAACATATCATTTCAGAATAAAGATTTCTGTATAGCCAGTATCTATGGTCCCAATGCTGATGAATCCTCCTTCTTTCACAGATTCTTCACCTCACTTTCGGTTCACGCTGACTCCACAATAATTATAGGAGGAGATCTCAACTTGGTCCTTGATCCTCAACTTGACAGACTCAGCACAGCAGGACACCAGCGCACATGGCGATCTGCAAGTATTTTGAAGCAGTACATGGATGAGTTGGGTCTCTGCGACGCTTGGCGCTCATGTCATCCAAACACTAAAGGGTTCACTTTCTTTTCTCCAGTTCACCACTCACAGTCTCGCTTAGACTACTTATTAGTCAGTAATTCTCTTTTAAAAGATATCAAGGATTCCAACATTCATCCAATTATCATTAGTGATCATGCACCAGTTTCTGTAAATATTTCTAGAGATATTCCCACACCTTCAGGCTTAACCTGGAGGTTTAACACTTCGCTGTTAAAAGATCAAGAGTTTATTCAATTCTTTAAAAAAGAGTGGGCAACCTTCTTAGAATTTAATGATACTCCGGATATTTCACCATGTGTTCTTTGGGAAACAGCAAAAGCAGTGATGAGAGGAAAAATTATTTCTTATTCAACAAATAAAAAACACAAAGAGAAAGCAGATTTATTAGAAATAGAAAATAAAATTAAAGATCTAGAGGCTGCTTTTGCTGCTTCTGCACAAGAACACATTATGGGAGATCTGAAAAATTTAAAGCTTCAGTTAAATGACATCATCAATAAACAAACACAATTCCAAATACAAAAAAATTCGACTCGAACATTTTGAAAACTCAAACAAATCTGGTAAATTTTTAGCTAATCAGCTTAAAATTAATAAAGAAAAATCAACAATTACATCTATTATAGACCAGACAGGAACTGTCACTCACGACCCGGTTAAAATCAACAAAACGTTTAAAGGTTTTTATAAAAACTTGTACACATCACGGGTCAATCCATCAGAGCAAAGTATTAACTCATTTCTTAATAATGTAACTCTACCCAGATTAAATGAGGATCAAAGCTCAAACTTAGACTCTCCGCTCTCATTGGCTGAACTTCATGAAGCTCTGTTACTGATGCCCAACAACAAAGCTCCAGGGCCTGATGGCTTTCCTGCTGAGTTTTATAAATAATTCTGGGAATAGCTGGCACAAACTTTTTATAAAATGGTTACTTTTATCAAGGAAAGCCAATCAATGCCACCTCACATGAATTCAGCTAACATAATCCTCCTTCTCAAACCAGAAAAAGATCCCACAATTCCTTCAAGCTATCGCCCCATTTCTCTAATCACTGCAGACGTAAAAATTATTTGCAAAGCCCTCGCGCAGAGAATAGAAAAAATCTCTCCTCATATAATTCATCATGATCAAACTGGATTCATTAAAGGCAGACACTCAAGTGATAACGTCCGCAGACTTGTTAACATAATAGATTTTGCCACTTTTAAAAACCAGGAAACAACCATACTCTCATTGGATGCTGAAAAAGCATTTGACAGAGTAAACTGGAAGTTCCTCATTGCTGCCCTCCATAAATTTGGGTTTGGGGAATCCTTCATTGATTGGATTAAAATATTATATCACAACCCAAATGCATCAGTCAGAACTAACAAACAGACTTCTGACAGGTTTTTTCTTGGTAGAGGGACCAGACAGGGTTGTCCACTCCCCCCCTCTCTTTTTGCTATATTTATTGAACCTTTGGCTGCAACAATAAGACAGCGTGAGAGGATTAAAGGAATTACAATAAAATACAGTAATCATAAAATTAGTCTTTATGCTGATGACATATTACTTTTTCTAAACAATTCACATTCCATTAGTGAAACAACAACAATTATTAATGAATTTTCCTCTATCTCAGACTACTCAATTAACTGGAACAAATCAGTTTTATTGTCACTGAATGGTAATGTTGAGCAAACAATCTCAATACCAGTCAAATCAGGCAATATCAAATATCTAGGTATTTATTTCTCCCCGAAACTATCAGAACTGGTGCAACTAAACTACACCCCATTACTGAAAAGTATACAGGATGATCTAACCCGCTGGGTCAACCTGCCTCTGTCACTCATGGGTAAGATAGCCACAGTAAAAATGAACATTTTACCCAAAGTTAATTATCTGTTCTCAATGATCCCCACACAACCACCACTAAAATGGTTCAAAACATTAGACTCTGCCATATCCAGCTTCTTATGGAACAATAAACCTGCAAGAATTAGTCTAAAAACTTTAAAATCTGGAAAAAGCTGTGGAGGCTTAGAATTGGGCTCTGTTGGTCGGGGGATCTGGTCTGGCGCCTGGGTGGGGAAAGCGTGGGGGCCACGTGGTCTCCTAGGCCTAGGCGGGGGTGGTGGGGGTGGATGGTGCATTGCGTGGGGTTCTGGCTTGGCTTGGCTTGGGGGGTGGCCCTTTTGCGTGCGCTGGGGGGACTTGCGCGGGGCCCTGGTCCTGGGGGGTCTGCCATATCCCCCAGGGCTGGGGCTTGCGCCCGGGGGCTGGCCCCCTCTTTGCTCCTCTCTCTTTTTGTGGGGTGGGGGGTGTGGGGCCTGGGGGGGGGGGCGGCTTTCGGGTGGTGGGGCCTCTGCCCTGGGGAGACTTGGGCCCAA